>JAUMHM010000005.1:48402161-48441738 GCA_032362435.1 Melikaiella ostensackeni
TATTGTCCGAAGAAAACGTGACGTAATACTTGAATCCCCCTAAACGAAAATTAAAACAATGAAAAATTATCAATCTAGTGTTTTAAAAAACATTTTACCTAATACTTATTTATAATACTTTGAGATGTAAAGTATTATGATACATCATTGGAAACAAAATTTCAGTGATAAAAAAATCTGAATTCCCAATTTTGCTGTCTTGTTCTTAAATTCCCATGATTTATGACTGGAAGTATCGTGTCCAATTATATATCATGTACTTTTTATTGACATTTCCTTACACTTATATTTTTCTACCAAGTTATTGTTGAACACATTTTGAAGTATGACTCTGAATTTGATTAAAGCATCCAAAAGTTTGAAACTATGAAGTGTCTAGCCCATAAAAATATCTGTGCTACTACGATCACCGAATTTCGTTTGAGATAGGCACGGCCTTTAATGTTGCAGATTATATTTAGAACACAAAAGTCTTGAATCTAAAAGCGTACAAATTTAAGTGTGCTAATTAAATGTTAGAGTGGTTGTGTTATTAGTCAATTTCAGCCTGAAAAATTACCTACACATAATATTTTCAATTAGAATAGATCTAATTGTGACCAAACAAGAAAAAATAATTGGACCAACAACTCAGGTTTAACAAAACGAGATACAAAAGAAACAAAAGACTTCTGAGTGTTTACATTAATCCAAAGTTTCTAAACATGATATCTAAATGTAGGATTTATGTTAGAAACAAAAATAAAACCTGGATCCAGAATCCTGCTCGTACCTTGCTTGCGCTTCATCCAAGCTCTGGTCTGTGATGTTCATAATAGATTGAAGAATTTCGCCGATATCCTGCTTCCTAGCTTCCACGGCTTGGTCAGGCCCTTGGGCCGATCCATCCGCGGGTCCCATATTTCCGTAAGCACCAGTTTGTCCTCCTTGTCCCTGATTTCCACCCATCAAACCAACGCTTGATCCACCGTGCTGTAGCATTCTGCTGGCTTCATCCATCAATCAAAAATTCGCGCCCTGATATCTTCCTCGCTCTCGTGTCAAAATAAGCCAAATCCAGAGACGAAGAAACTGAACACTTAATATCACTAGCACATTAGTATATCTCGAAAATTGTTCGAGGCGCTAAATACACTTAAAAAAATATATCCTCTAGGTCACGCACTCGGAGTCATGCGATCCTTTTGGAGGTTAGCTGCCTACTTTGTCTCTAGATGCACTTCCCTTTCGTACTGTGCTTCTCAATGTGAGCCTAATTATTGGTAGAGAAGATTTGCGCACACTTACTAGCATGAAAAATGGTCTCGATTGTTACCTTAGTTTGTCTTCTTTTGTTTTGACGGATTGTCGGAATTTACGTATACACGGTTTCAAGGTCGCGCTCGCGGAAGCTGGCGTGCTTGTTTATCTCGTTACTTCTCTACTTTTATCGAATTATCACCAAAGAATTTTCAGAGCGGCGACTTTTCAACATTATTCGTGCCGTCCGTTAAGCACAGTCATGACATGACCCAAACATACTCCGCCCAGAAGGCAACGCGCGGACCATGTCTGTCGAGTTGCACTTTTCCACTCAACTCTCTACTCTGGGCACAAGCGACTACGCATTTACTGACAGTTGCGCCGTGTGTGTGCACGGATTGCATGCATGTGTACGCGCGCCTGTGGGCGGCCATCACTGCCATGGAGCGCTTGCGCACATCGTGTGCGCGTCATAATTCACTGCAACTCATTTATTTTTTCAATTCTTCTTTCTTTTGGGGTCATTCGACCATGGAGTAATAGTAAGGAGAACAAACTGTGTGTCAGAAATTTGGTCGCCATTTTTCAGGACATAGTTGAGGGGGACGACGTACGCTAAATTGTAAAGGTTTACCTTGTTCTGAGTGAAATATCTGCGAGAGGTCTTTTATTGGTGGTTTATTAATGATTTAAATTTTACCACCAGCAAACCACTAATCAAAAATTTCTCTGATTTCTCTTGCAGATATTCCAATCAAAACGAGAGGACTCTTTGCAATTCAGCGTATGTCCTCCCCTAAACAAAGTCCGAAAATTAGAGGTTCATTTTTCATTCGCGCGCGCATTGTCGTTTGGTCGCCTTACTCTTCCTTACTCAATCCACAGGGATGGGTTATGACGCTTCACTCGAGATTTTCTACGTATAATACATAAACGACGTAATATGCGTGTGAAATTATATAAACCCATATGTAATACATAACAAAGATGGTGGGCCTATTTCTCCACATAGCATAACCTCTTTTCCGCCTAATCGTTTTATGCATGCTGATGAATTTTATAAATTTTATGTAAGAGACAATAGTTGCGCGAAATCAATATCTCAGGGTGCCCATATTGGCATGGGAGCACCCTGAGCTATTGCGCTTGCGTTAGAGTTGCGCACTGGTTAGCCGCACTTGGCGCGCAATTTAAAATAGGTATTAAATACAATTCTTGCAATAAAAATAAATAATGATGAAAAAATGCACAAAATTGTACATAAATTGTATAACTTTTGATTTCAGACAAGAAACAAATTCATCACATTCATATTTTCTTAATAACAGTTTATTTTCCTTGAATTCCAAAGACTAACTAATATTTCACAAAACACTTTCTGATAAATATAATTTATATACATCCTTGAACATTTTATAATGATAATTTATTCTAATTAAAAGAATCGTATTTAAAATTCATTTTAAGTTGCGCGCCAACTGTGGCTAACCAGCGTGCGACGCTAACTCAAGCGCAATAGCTCAGAGTGCCCACATTGGCATCACTGGCTTATCGCGGTCGTATTTACAGGTGCGGAAACTCCGGTGGTGGGGGCTGACTAGAATTTTGAAGCACTGCGTCGTTCTTAAACACGCCACTGCTCGCCACCTAATGGAGCGCTGTGAGCAAAAAGTGTGCGCACTGTATATAGTCTAGGAGAGCCGTACTACGCATGCATTTTTCTGTCTAGTTCTGCCGTAGAGGAAAGATGGGAGTAGAGGCGACAATGCCCGCCAAGCTTGAAACATTGACGCTCGAAACGAGAAGTCAGGGGGTAAGGTTTAGTTTCGGAACCAGCAGCGTGATGGTACTCTTTCTGTAGCCCAATGCTTCGCAGATAGAAAGTATGTTTAACGTGTTGAGTGGCATAAGCCAAGAAAGAGTGCGACGTACGTAAGTAGGGTTGCGAATCGATGCTAGGAATCGATTCTTTGATTCCTCCTTTCCCCCTGGACGAAGAACTTGTGCGAATTTAAAGTCAGTTTAAAATTTTTTAATTAAATATTTATTATAGTTTTAAATAAATATTTGAATAATTTAAATTTTTAATTAAATATTTTTTTTAATTATTAAGGAGTTGTAAAAATTAATGTAAACAGCGAAACAAATATATTTTTCGAAGTTTTATTAGAAAATATTAAATGATATTAACTTAATTAATTATACATAATTATATATATATAATACTTTATTATGAATTTTATGATTATTTTATATTATTATGATCATTAAATCAACTTCTCCACATATCCGAGTCAATGGAAGACAAAAACAGAAGCATATTCAAATACAAATCATATACAAAAACGCAAAGTCGCAAACTAATCTAAAATATAAGGGTGGAACCCCATACAGGCGCAAAATGCTAAACGTAAAATAAATAGCCAATTACAGAACACCTTTAGATTTCGGTCTTCTTGAACGTGTTTTGTAATTGGCTGTTTGTTTTTTGCTCTGCGCCTTTAAGATATTCTGTGAATCGGTAGAATCGAAGTCGATTCCGGCAAAAAATCGATTCTCCACAGCCTAGAGTTTGGTTCTCTATCCGACTCTGGCCTTTTTCTGAATATTGGATTTTGACTTGTATTTCGGATTCGCCTAATTTTGTTTAGAGTTTAAAAAAATATTATTTTCATTCAAACTTAAAATTTCCATTTTATTCTTTCACATGTTCCCGGGTTTATTCAAATAATTTAACTTGCAACACGAACCACATATAAGAGAGTTTCACAGCCATCGGACCTGCGCGAAACGTAACATGTTATCACTTTGTAATTGTGTATGTTGACATGTATGTTGGCATGTCGGAACTTGTTGGAGACAAGTTCGGAACTGCGAGACCGCGGAGGCGTGGATTTAATACTTTGACCTATTTTACTATTGGTTAAAAGTGACGACGATTTTTCAATCCTAAATTTTAACTGGATAGAATAAAACGCGTGGGGTATCTCCCACCACGATTTTCGCTCTCGCCTGGAGTTGGACTGTTTTTCCCCGAGAGTCAAACATCAGTTCTCCGGCGATTTCTCTACCAACTTCAAATAAGAAACCTGGAACTGTCTGCTGAAGATTGTGAACTTAGAAACTTTTCTGAATAAATCCGAGTTCGGACTTAGAATATTTTCGGTGCAAAGACTTTTGATTAATCAAGTTCGTTCAAGCTGGTAGTGAGTTTTAAATCGAGAACTGAAATTCCGTTAATATAATTTATAACTAAAACAATGTTTGCTAAATAAAAATGAGAATTGTGATTTCTTTTCTTCGAGAACGTGTGTTCAAATACTACCGACAGAAAGACTGTCGAAAACTGTAAACTATTTGTGAACAATTAACAAAAGAATAATAATTCAAACTTAAATAAATATTGAGTTTTCTTTTAAATGCTGTGTTTATTATTTGTGTTGAAACCCCTTTTCGCGGCTCTTGATTTTCATCAAAATAAATCAACGGAAGGATCAACTCAACCAATGGCAGCCAAGCTGAGGATTCTCCAAGAGAAATAATTCGATTTCAGCGCTGGTGGCCATTACAATTGGCGCAGTCGATAGGACATTTCCGTTGTGCCGTTTGCAAAGTGGGTCATTGGGACAAGAATTGAAACTCAAGTTCAAGGTCGCCGTCTTACCAGAACTGGACATCTCTACTAACTGCTAAATTCAAATTCCCAAGATGACATGCCGTTAGCAACTGAAGAAATAGAATCGATCGATCTAATATTGGATTCAACTTCTTCAATTTGGCGACCATCAGCTGGAGGAATTGCCAAGAATCTCCTTGAATTGTTAGATCTTCTGTACACTTCGGATAACCCGGGGATGGAATTATAGTAGTTTTCGGGCCCGAAAGTATACATGAAATCTGGTAGAGAATGAAACCTCCCATTGTTCCTGATTTCCTGGACCCGTGAAGGGTACTGTAAATTATTTGTCAACAATTAACAAAAGAATAAAAATTCAAACTTACATAAATATTGTGTTTTCTTTCAAATGATGTGTTTATTATTTGTGTTGAAACCCCCTTTCGCGGCTCTTGATTTTCATCAAAATAAATCAACGGAAGGATCAACTCAACCAATGACAGCCAAGCTGAGGATTCTCCAAAAAAAGAATGCGATTTGAGCATTGGAGCACACTGCATCAAATGAAACAGCTGTGCGTAGAATAGTACTTTTTATTTTTACAAATGTTAGTAAAAAATAACATTGAAAAAAGTGTAGAATGGTCTAAAGTGTTATCGTTCTTTTATATCTTCTGTCGTCTGGTCTACGACTAGTGATGGGCACTGCTCGGCCTGACTGTAGTAATACCTGACCTGACCGGTAATGTCCGGTCATCACGGTAAAAGTTGGTAAAACGGGGTCAGGCCCAAATATTTCCATCGGGAAAGTTTTTTTTATAGAGAAAAGTGGATTAGTTGTTAGGACATACCCTGTGCTAAGCTTGTACAGAAAGTGTCTCGGTTCTAAATGTTTCAGTTATTCTCAAAATAATAAAAATGCCAAAAATCTGAGCATAGCAGACGACACTTTTGACAGTTTCGCGCGAGTTTCGAAAGAAATTTGAAAATGACACTTTACAAATTGACAAATTACATTGAAAATCTGTTGCATTTATCAAGTAATATTTCAAAAATAATAGTTAGTAGTGTGCTAAGTTATTTTAAATAACATTTCAATGAATATGACGCTTTAACATCAAGTTAAGTACTGTGTATCGTATAGGTTATATTCCTTAAATGAAAATACAGGTTTTTTTTCTTTGAATAAAATAAAATTGATATCTAATTATTATGAATTTAGATTTATGAGTTATTTGTGTAAATGGTTTATTATTTGTTATTATTTATATGTGAAGAAATTCAATAGGGCAATTATTATAATTAAAAATGGGAACAATGAGAGTGAAATAAAATTGAATTCTTTGAATGGGGTTTCAAGAAAAAGAAGTGCTTAAAATATTTTTTTCTTTTTTCTTTAAAATTACGAAAATTTTTGTTACAACTCTCACATTTACACGAATTTGTCTATAATTATTTCTTCTTCTACACATAAAGAGAAATGAAGAAAGCTTGTATGTAATTAAGAAATTTTACTTCACACGAACAGTTTTAAAAGAATATTATAATAATGAATAGAAAAAGGAACTGCACGACTGCACTCAAACTGAATACAAAAAAGATAGATAAAGATATACATTTTCACATGAAACGACTGGAGTTTTGGACGACAGAATGACTGTGGAATTTGAGTCCTCAAACTAAAGAAATCCAAGTCTTAGGGCTTTTAGTCAGATTGATACAAAAGAAAGGAACAGATTATAAACAGAAAAGGTAGCAGATGTTGTTTTTGTAGCAGAAAATCTACAAATTAAAAAAAAAACCATCAATGCATCCAAAAAGAAGGAGAAGAAGGAATAAATAGAAGATGAGTATGAGGAAACTTTTGAGGAAGAGGATTTTTGTTACTGCTCATTCTGTCAGTTCAATTAATAATAAAAAAGGTCTGTGAAAGACGACGATTACAGAATATTCCCTACTAGATTAACATTACATTAATATTAAACCTTAAATCATTTCAAATAACAAAATATCTTTTCATGCATAAAATTTTATATACAAATAAAGGCATAATTCAAATTTATTTTTCATTTACCTGATATTGAACTTCTAAATATTTTATTTTTATTATTTATTTTCAATTATGGTATTCAGAAAATAAATTTGACAGATTGTCAATATAATTTGTCAACGCATAAAGTGTCAGTTTTAAATTCCACTCGAAACTCGCGCGAAACTGTCAAAAGTGTCGTCTGCTATGCTCAGCTTCTTGGCATTTTTATTATTTTGAGAATAACTGGAACATTTGGAATCAAAAAACTTTTTGTACAAGTTTAGCATAGGGTATGTCCTAGCAACTAAACCACTTTTTTATATAAAAAAACCTTTCCTGGTGGAGAAATTTGGGTCTGACCGCGTTTTACCAACATTTACCGTCATGACCGGTCAGGATTCGGTCATGACTGTGAAATACAAAGCAGCGCCCATCACTAGCCGCGAGCAGTGGCGGACTGGATACCTGAGGTCGCGGTATGGAAGAAACCGTTTGGGGCGCTAAACGTATATATATATACATGCACTACTGGTGCCACTGAGAAGTATATGGGCGCCTTGTAAAAATCAAACTTTTTAAACAGAAATATACTTCAGAATTATGAAATGCAAGGCAAAATAAAAAAAAAAAATTAGAAAGAAGTGTATTACTAGTAATACATGTGCATATGTGCATTTGTAGTCCGCCAGTGGCCACGAGTGCGAGCTCGCGAACATTCTGAAAGAACATAACGATGAGTCCTAAAGGTCAGTCCACAATGGTAGTCGTGAACGTCGATTGGTCGAACGAATGTGCGTATTTGATGTCATACGCACGTTGTTACCAACTGTCGCAGCAAGAAAACGGAAAAATTGAAACGGCAAAACTGCTTGGACGATTGGCAACAACGTACGTATGACGCCAAATACGCATATACGTTCGAATGTCGACGTTCAGGACCCCCATTGTGGACTGACCCGAAAAGAAGATACGTAAGTCACAGCGACGGGATAGAAAGTACGTCACTCGCGGTGATTGATAGAAACTACGCAGATTCAGAAGTATCACTTTTTCAGATGATGATTACGAACGTTTAATGGTCGGATTCGATATCGAAACAACTTTGTTGTTTCTTTACCCCATCTGCAAATAATTTTTCCAAGCCCGTTCCCTTGGCAGTTCCCTTCCCGTTCATAATTCAAATTTAATAATTTACGAAAAGAATAATTTTTTTTCTTTTGTAAATTATCTAATTTGAATTGTGAACTTCTATTAAACGTTCGTAATCATCGCCTGAAAAAGTGATACTTTTGAAGCTGCGTAGTTTCTATCCGTCACCGCGAGTGACGTACTTTCTATCCATCGCTGCGAGTTGCGTATTTTCTTTTAGGGCCAATCGATGAACCGAGGTGACTTCGATCCGGAGTTAAGTGTATTTTGTTGAAACTGCAATACTTTTACTTAGAATTTGAGGGATTTAAAGCGTTTCAAGTAACATTTATTAACATTATTGAAAAACTTATAGTGCAATAAATTACGCATTTTCTCCAAGAGAAAATTAACTTTCGTTCTAACAGATCGAATTTCTGCCGGATATTCCTCTAAGTTGTAATATCTTCGGATTTAGTTGAGTATCAATTTTTCTTACGTAAGACCTTCCATTCCGCCCCCACCCCTCATGAGAAACAGTGAGATAGTACACTGTATCTGATATCTAATCCGAACTATCTACATGTTGACTGAGAATCGACATTTGCCAAGTATTGAAAGAATAATAATTATTATTATAGTTACCAATGTAATTGAAGAAAAGCACAAAGATGACGGCAAGAGCACCGAGAAGGGACCTCATTTTCCTTTTAGATATGGATTTAACTGATCCATTTAGAATTTTGTAGAGGGCAGCTAATGATATTTCAGAAATCAGCTCGCTAATATATATACTAGCTGTTCAATGTGAATTTGTAGAGAGCCGAGTGCAAAAGTTGATAAAGACATTTACACTTTGTCATAATTCTGTAAGATGAGCACCTTTCTAATAATTTTTTACGCAATATCACCTTTTATCTATATTGTTTCCAAAAACCACGTTATTTCGAAACATGACATGTAATGTGTTTGTTCTTCTTGAAATTTTTCACAATCTTCTAAGATTTATACTCGTGGTGCCAAGGCATAAACTTTAAAGTCTTAATTGGGAGGCAATAATTATGTCACATTTCCACTTCCCCTTTTTTGAAATTCACGTACTATTTAAATTCTAATTAAATTCCAAATTTTAATCAAACAATCATTTGGAGGAAAAGAGGAAGGCGTTAGGGAAGTTGATAGATACGAGAAGACCTCTATGCTGGAAGCTATTTTCTTCGGAATGATTCTATTCATCTTATCAATTCATCTTAAGTTTGATGTTTTCTCTCTTATAATAATTTGACTAAAAGCAAAAAGCGTGGGGCGTATCTTAATATTGAAATGTCTTTTTCGTATAAATATTATAATTGTTCTGCGCAGTAAATAACTTTTTTTCGCAATTTATTGTTCAATATTTAGGCCACATGCTTTCATTTTTAGTCACATTATTATCAACTTTCTATTATCATATGAAATATATGTATACATTATTATTAAGTATTAAGAGGCAAGCTTTTCTTAATAATGTAGACTTTTTCAGAATGTGCAGCCTTTGAGTTTGTATAATTTTATTTGATCAGGCCCTTCATACAACCAGTTGATTTACTTGAAAACATATCTTTACTCCTCTTTGAAATGTATTTCACTATTTAAAACAATGCGAACTGAACGATTGCCATCAAAATTTAGAGTTTAGATAATAATGAGAAAAAGAGGAGATTAATGTTACATGTATGAAAAGGGCCCATGTTACTATAGGTTTAAAAACGATTTGCCGGGGCAATTTCGAAGTTCAAATTAAGAAAAACGGGTTTGAGGGAAAAACTCATTTAGAGTTTGCTACGGCCCGCTCGAGAAGCTCCTGGATTACCCCCATAAGATGGAGGATCAGGATGTTTGCCAAAATGTTGTTGAAACAAATCGTAAGCATCCTTCACTAGTGCATGTGGCGGTTGAGGATAATTGCCATAATACTTTTGATACAGGGCTTCATGCCCTGCTGGATCTTGGGGATTAATCTGTAGATGATTATTGTGGAAATTTGGTTGAAAACCAGACCCAGGAATCCCAAGGGGTACTGGAGGACGCTGATTATTGTAGATATTTGGATCGCTTTGTCGAAAACCAGGGCTATATTGGTGATTTGCACGTTGGTTTCGATTTCTAGTTGTAGGCCTTCTAGGAGGATGTTCGAAACGTCGCATACCTGATGACATTTCAGAAATCTTCTCCCTAATATATATACTAGCTGTTTATATACATGTGTAGAGACGGAAGTGGAAAAATATTTTCAGATATTCACACTTCCGAACATTGTGTTCATTCTCCTTGAAAATTTTCACAATCTTACAAGATTATATCTGTAGTTTTTAAAAAGCACTTCACTCAACTTTGAATTCATGTCAGGTTTCGAATACGGCTTGCGATGGCCAGAGTCTCCTTTGAGGATTTTTTCACCGTGAACATATATATAAATATATATTGTGACCCTCGAGTTATAAAGGGAACCTGTAAATAGGCAATTATCTCGACGACCGTGAATTAGAGCCACAAGCGGCCTAAAGACAGGGCAAACCGCGAATGCGCATGTCAGCGCGACTCCGCTCGCCAAAAGTACGGAGGCAGTGGTGTGAGCGTGGGTGTAGATCGACGGCCTGAAAAGCGCAGGCGTGATGCGGCACTCGCAGTTGGCAACTGCCCAGCTTATAGCAAGGGTCACTAGAAGTGTCCTCGGGGTGAAATAGCTTGTTCACATGCTGTCTCTGACTCGAATTCTTCTTTTGTCAAGCGATAGTCCCACTTGACGGGGCGATCCTCAGATTATCTATTGAAAGCATAGACTTCCTTCAGATATCCGAGGTGGCCTATTTTTGTGTTCGGTGTATAGTTTATGAAGATTTAGCTAAATTTGATTGAGATGGAATAACTTGTTCACAGGCTATATCTAATCCCAATTGATTTTCTGAATCAGCGATATTTATGCAATTGAGTGAGATTTTATTGAGGTGGAATAGCTTGTTTCAGGTTATATCTGACCCCTATTGATCTTTTTGATTGTGCCATCGATTCAACGGAGCGGAAGTGTTCTTGAGGTGGAATAGGCTGTTCACAGCATATGTCTGACTTTGATTCCTTTCCTTGATTATGAATGATGTATGGATTGAGAAATAAATGACATAGAAATTGTTTTCGTTCCTCAGAACCTATCCCTGGCATGGTGCCTTAGTATGAGTATTTTCTTGAAGCTAGACTTTTGTGAATGAAATAGTGCCGTAATACGAGTATTTTCTCAGAGCTTATTAGCTAAGATTTACGTGATTAAAATAGTGCCGTAGTACGAATATTTTCTTAGAGCTTTTTAGCTAAGATTTATGTGAATAAAATAGTGCCGTAGTATGCATATTTTCTTAGAGCTTATTAGCTAAGATTTACGTGATTAAAATAGTGCCGTAGTACGAATATTTTCTTAGAGCTTATTAGCTAAGATTTATGTGAATAAAATAATGCCGTAATACGAGTATTTTCTCAGAGCTTATTAGCTAAGATTTATGTGAATAAAATGCGTGCCGTTAATATGACTCTTATACGGGAGTCCAGAAAGTAAGAGTACTCGATTTTTCTAATTCAAAAAAAAGTATTTGAAAAAAAATTACAGGGTTTTGTTCGTATACATGTCAACTATTTTTCCACGTGGTCGCCTTCCCGTTCTATGCAAGTAGTGAGCCGTGGCACAAGTTTTTTGATGCCCTCCTCTAAGAAGTTTCCCGCCATCGCCTTTCCCCACTTCAGGACCTCTGTTTTCGCCTCCTCGTCGGTAGAAATTTTTTTCCACCCATGTGAGTCTTCAGGTAGGTGAACAGGTGGTAGTCTGACGGCGCCAAGTCAGGGGAGTAAGCGGGATGGTTCAAAACATGCCAACCGAATGAATCCAAAAGTGCCTTGGTGGCCAAAGCTGTGTACGGACGAGCGTTGTCATGCAAAAAGCACACTCCCTTCGGCAACTTTCCCCTCCGCTTGCTTTGAATCGCCCTCTTGAGCTTTTTTAAGGTCTCACAGTATCATTTTGCGTTGATGGTCTCCCCCTGAGGCATAAATTCGATCCAAATGTTTCCTTTTCGGCCCCAAAACACAGAAGCCATGATTTTTTTCTCGAAATTGAAGTTTTGAATTTTTTGGCGGATGGGGAACTGGTGTGACGCCACTGTGACGACTGTCTTTTTGTCGCTGGAGTGTAATAAACCACCCAGGTTTCATCTCCTGTAAAGTAGAGCTAAAAAAATCCTCACCTTCCAGTTCAAACCGCTCAAGGAACTTACGTGAAGGAACTGGGTGACACGGCGCACTGAGCACTTGGCCGAATTTATTATTGACATGTTTCATGCAAACTCACACCAAAGATTCAATTTTTTTGTGTTATTTCTCATGATTAAAAGGAAAGCTACGCGTCTTATGAAAGGAGCTCAATTTGTAGATCTTTCTGGGTTGAACAATCTTTGTCCATTTTTTTCATATCTTGCGTAGTTTGACCGCAAAATTGTTTTTCATATACTTTTCAGTCGATTTTTCGGTGGGTAAAACCGAAATCGTTGGTCAGAAAAGGCTAGTTAACAAAGTCGACCTTTCTTTCTGCTGCCCAAAATCTCGTCGAAACGTAAAGTTGAATAATTTTTTTACAAATTATTTTAATAACTTATATCAATAAAGAAGTGATAAATTGTTGATAAAGATAAGAAAATAATAATTTTAGTTTTGATATTGAGAATTTTATTATATTTGAAAATAATAAATAAAGAAAAATCGAGACAAATTAATTTGATTATTTATCATAATAATAATTGAAGTTCTCATAATAATTAATAATAACAATTTCCACTTTTAACATTTGAAACGTCAAAACATTAAAAAAAGGTATTAATTGTAATGAAAAAATAAACACCAAATACACAGTTGATGATAAAAGCAAAGATTTAGTCAAAGTGAAACAAATTTTGATTCATATGCTGATTTTATTCTGAATGTTTAAAATATAAGAAAATTCGGGAAGAACGTCGAGAATATGATGAAGTTATAGAAAATGCGAGGCTCTAGGCGAACACGTGAGATTTAATTTGAGATTTCTGAAATACGAAAACTTGTCTGATGGAACACTATTTGCTGCTAGTGCATTATTATGGAATTCTTTCTGGGGTTACCAAATCCTTGAACGCCACGGCGTGCCCGTTCAATTGAGGCGTTCACGGCGGGGTCACAAGGGAGGTGTCTGAACGAAGACCTTAGGAAACCAGGTCAAAACCAGTCGTATTTAAAACGGAGGGTATTCTTTATTTCCCTAACTACTCGTGAATCTATTATGGCCGTTGAATAAAAACAAGCTTCAGTAGTGAAAGCTTTATCTTGGGGACTTCATCTAACCCACCGTCAAAGAACGACGGCTCCACAGGGGTCTTTCCCCCAGAGGCGGTGGAGAACAATAACAATAATGACAACAATCAAGTTACCTTGGATGAAAAAAAATATGACTGGGTGAAAAGTGAAACTCCGCAAAGAACAAAAATTTGATATGCATAGAAATGCCAAATAAGTGGATTTGTTTATAAAATTTGTTTATAACAATGACAAATGGTGTTGGATGGTAGTCGATTGTGTACAACTTATATTCTTCATATGAAAAGAAATAGTTCCACAAAAAAAAAATTTCTATGCATAGAAATGCCAAATGAGTAAATTTGTTTGTCTGACATAGGGTCTAGGGCCTGAAATTATTTCCTGGCTCTACTCAACTGTCCTTAAACCGAAGCTCCTATATGCAGTTGTGATCTGGTGGCCATAGACGAAACTCAAAAGGATGCAGGACAGGCTGCGGCGATTACAAACTATCATTCTAGAAATGAGGCAAAAAATATAACAAAGCGCTTCAATTTCACCAGGGCTTTCCGCGTCCTCATCCCGAATAGAAATGTATGGAAAGAAAATGGTAAGCCGCTCCTCCAATGGCAAATCTGGTACAAAGATAGCTCCAAAGGAGAAGAGGGCTCAGAAGCAGAAATCTTCGCCAGCACAGAAAGGAGGTGGATGGGAATTCCACTTGATCGACATGCCACCATCTTTCAGGCGGCAGATTATAATTTGCCCAGACAGCCAAGCGACATTAACTGCAGTTGGAAAAGCGAACATAACGTCAGAGCTGGTTTGGGGATGCACAGCAAGTAAATACATAGGCCCGGAAGTGGTACTGAGACTAGCGTTTCACTGCATTGGGATAGCCATCAAGAATCGGATTCGGACGAGGCACTGCTAGTACTGGGAACAAACTCAAGTTTGCCTGCCGACAGGTGAAAGCCATCCTGGGCTATACGTGCATGATGGACAGAACCAGGAAAACTATAAATAAACAAAACAATTGTTATAGAATATAAATTTACTCTTCTTTGATCAGAATACCGCGAAACATGGTACTGAAAGAAGAGTATATCAAGTGCTATATCAATTTGGTAAATTTTTTTAAGTCGCACTTATTTGTCGAGAATGCTGTTTGCACTAATTTGGAAATTCAAAATTGATTAATGAAAGCAGTTGCATAAAGATATTGGGAAAAATTCCAAAGCACGGTAACTTTCTCATTGGTCATCCTAAAATATACGTGGCTGTGTTATATCCCCAAAATTTCAATTTTCGACACGCCTAACTAAATGCAACACTTTCTTACTCCACGCAAGCCAAGCTGCCTCAGTCACTTATAAGAAGGCGCACTAGTTGTTGTTGTTGTTAATGAAAGAACCCAGTTACGAATTCTACCGACATAAGATAATTATACTTATACCTACTATCATATGAATGTACTTATAAACCTAGTGCCTTCAGCAATAACAATTTCAAAGTTAAATCTAAATACATGGAATATAAGTACATACATATGTTCAAACTAATATAATAATTTTAATGATGCGTTCCACATATCAGTCATCTGATAATGTACAATATATAAAGCGTAAGTGAATGAATACGAGTATGTATATAGTCAGGCCATGTCGTAATCAAAAGCGTCTGACTAGATATACAGGGTGTTTCCTTTATCTTGAGACATCGAAATATTTCAAGAAATACGCATCTAACGAAAAAAATGTCTGTAATCAAAACTATTTATTTTTGAGGGGAAAAGCGACCCCGAAAAAATTTACCCTACACCGCACCCCTTGGGGCGGAAGAGGGGGTAACTTTGAAATTTCAAATGGGAACCTATATTTTTTATTGCATATTCAGATTCTACATTAAAAAATACGTAAGTCTTATTCGAATAATTTTTTCGATTCACGTCAGATGGTGATGCATTTACGGGTTCAAGTCGCGCAAGCACAGGCTCAACCAAGGGTTGTTCACCGGGAGTGGAATGTGGATGCGACTCGCGCATTCCAAATCTGCGACTTCAACACGCAAATGCATCGCCATTTGGCACGAATCGAAAATAATTTTTCGAATGAAACTTACGTATTTTTTAACGGAGACTCTGAATCTGCAATAAAAAATGTAGGTTCCATTTGAAATTTTCAAGTTACCTCCACCCTCTCGCCCCCAGGGGGTGGGATGTAGGGTGAATTTTTGCGGGGTCGCTTTTCCTCCTCGAAAATAAAAAGTTTTTATAAGAGACATTTTTTTCGTCAGATGCGTATTTCTTGAGATATTTCGATGTCTCAAGATAAAAAGAGAGCCTGTATAGAATACGATTAAGTTAGCACATAGAATTTATATTCCTGAGAGGTCAAGAGTGGAGATAAGCGATCACTGACCGTCGCGGTGAGCGAAAACTAATAATCACTCATAGGAGCAATTCGAAACTCAATAGCGAAAGTCGCTTGTATTAAACCGCTGATCTGTGAAGTACGTGACAGTACCCCTTTTTGCATAAACGTGACAGTACCCACTTTTGTACGGAACGTGTCAGTACCCACTTTTGCACAGAACGTGACTTTTGGCACATAGTCATCGTCCCTATCCTTAACATGGAAAACCCATCTTATATAAACCTCAGAATCATCCCTGGTGGTTGTCTTCACGTTCCAAGCAGTCACACTGTCAACTTGATCCGCGAAGTACGAACCGCTTTGAACTAGTCGCATACTTTCAACTTTTCGAGAACCAAGTAACGAATCATCAAGTTGTGAACTAAAGTCCCTTCGACTGAGGCTTTCGGTCGTCGAATGAGTCCTTTTACGGATGAGGTCCGCTGGCTTAACGTTCGTGAAAAATAAGTCAAGAGGGGATTTGGTATCTGTTTACGACCGTGTTTCGCTCTACTAGTAATCAGTGATCGTGCATCATTTCACTACACCAATTGAGTCATTTCAAAGAAAACTCATACAAGCATCCGGTAGAGTTCCGTCGCTGCTCTACGACGTATCGGAGATACAATCGACAGATCAACCTCTCAATCATCTGTTATCTTAACTATATCTCATTTATTTCAAACACTTTATTGACGCGATCCCCATGGGATTGTTAGGGACTACGAACCCACAAACAAATGATTGGTCAGGCCTTACCAACCTGACATAATCAGCAACGCTGGTCCCTCTCTTTCTCATTTTTCCAAACTACCCTCGCCTTTTTCTCTGGACGTGACAGGAGATGAATGTCGGGCATTAACAGGGCCGACAAATGTAGACCCTGATCAAGTTGAAGGGCATATTGCTCTGTGTTACCACTTCGTCATGAATTTCATTCACTATTACCGGTAGTCATGCACAATAAAATATTGTTTCCCCTGAGTCGATCATGTTGCGAAAAAAAACTCAGTATGACGACTTGCATTCAAAACGATTAAAAAAGTTCGATCGTTTCCAATCCTTGATTTATCATTTTTTTCAAATCCATAAAATGGGCTATGAAATGAAAAAAATTGGATAGATTCCAATCGGTGAAAGACAATCTAAAATAAAACTGAAAGAATGATTCGTACTCTACGTTCAGAGATACACTCAAAGCATGAAGTTCAAAAGATATGGTAATATTTTGCATTAAACTACATTACCTCATTCGTAAATACTTACTCCATTCAAATTCCATCGCTGAAAAATAAAATACAATCGTGAAAAAAATATGTGAAATCACCTTTTGCCACAACTTTATGACGGAAAATCAATCCTAATGACGGCATGGCAATTTAGTTTTACGAGCCTAACAGGACATGAGATCTCAACGTGTTCAGCAGGGTGTCCGAATTTTTTTTTTAATTTTAATGCGCTAATTATAATTTTTTTGCTGTTTCTTTTGGTATGAATTGTTTCTAATACATGGAATATCATTTTATAAAGATAATTTGATGTTTAAATACATTGTTTGAACAATTTATTATTGTTTATGGCAATTTTACCTTAGAATGGAGTGATAGAGTCGCGTTTTTTTCGAACTTTTCAACTTTTCAGTTAGAACGCGATACTAATCAATTAAAGTTAACAAAAATATGTTCCTAAATAATTTATTACTATTTATAACAATATTCGCCTAGAATAATGCTAGAAAGTTGCGGTTTTTTCTTAATTTTCAACTTTTCGTCCACTTTTCACTTTAAGAGACTTTTGAGGCAGAGACTTTTGACTCCGAAATCGTCCAAAAAAGTGTTTTAAATGAACACATTCTTACTCAGCGAAGATGCGAATCTATTTAAAACTGATTTAGAATTTGAGCAAGGTACGACTGCAGTCAGAAAATTGAATGAGGTCAACGATCTAGCAGAACAAGGTGCAAAATTAATATTTGACTTGAATTCCCTTCTTACTAGAAATGAAAGTAAAAAAAAAATTTATCACAAGTGACAACAGAGTTCCAGAAGCAATTTTCCGATTGCAGTGAGTCTACCTTGTCACGTGAGATATTATAATCAACAAATTATTTGATTTAGATCTTTTTAATCTCTTTATATATGTATATTATCATCGGTGACAGCATATTTTCTCCAGCAAAGAAGGGGGGGGGGGGGCTAATAGTAAAAATTTTGCAATTCCAAATTTTTCTCTTAGGCTCTTTATGATGTTATTCAAAACCAAATTGTACAGGTTGTTGACAGTAAAATAGCCTTTTTGTTTAAATTCATATTTTCGAAACATCAGCGAAAGAGTAAAAAAACTTCATTCCAAAAGAATGGAATACTTTTTAAAAACGATTCCTGTTGATGTTCATTAATTATTTGGTCTTAAATGAAAAGTCAGAGAAAATCTGAAAATTTTAGAAAAACTGCAACATTATAGCATAAGTCTGAGAGAAGATATTAATAAACAATGATGAATTGTTTAAACAATTGCATTTGTTGAATTGCATTAATTTTTACCTCTCAGTGAAAACTGGACAAAAAATTTAAATTTCAGAAAAAACCTTAACTATCTAGCATTAGTATGGGAGAAGATAGTTGTGAACAATAACAAATTCTTCAATCAATTATGTTCGTTAAGTTGCATTATTCATGGCTTCACCCTAAGTGAAATGTGGAAAAGAGTTGAAAATTTCAGAAAAAACCGCAACTTTCTAGCATTATTCAAAGAGAATGTCATTAAAAAAAATAATTAATCATTTAAACGAATAATTTTATTCATCTCAATTAATTTTTACCTCAATCCAAGAGGAAAGTGAACAAGAAAAGAAAAACTTCAGGAGAAACCGTAACTTTCTAGCATTATTTCAAGTGAAAATCGCTATAAACAATAATAAGTTGCTTAAACAATTGTAGCAGCATCGTAGGAAGATCCTCATTCCGCTTGGATAGGAAACCGTGGATCTAAAGTGTAGTTTGAAGGGCAGCTTGCTCCTGATAGTTAAGGGGAGCTTCTAGTGAGGTGACACTTAATTTGAGCAAGCTTGTCTCCGTCTTAACTTGTGTGAATTCATCTGATTGTCAGAAGAAAGTAATATTTTATGTAGTAGAAGCAATTTGTACTGAAAGAAGCCGCATTAGTCGATCTTGATAAACTATGACGTTGCTGATTTTCTGCAACTCACAAATTCGATTCTTTATATATTGTTTTCAAGTTAAAGCTCCCGTGTCCACACAGAAGGTAGAGAATTCGGCACTTCTCTCTTCTGTTTTGTTTTTCTTATTTTATTTTGCTTTATTTTACGTTTTATGGCTTTATTTTGTGCTTCGAATATTCATCTTATTAATTTAGTTTGTAAATTATTATGTTCGATTTTAAGAAATTAAGGCTGTTTTAATTTTTGTTTGTTAAATTTCCTAATTCCGCGGTCTCGAGCGAGAGTCCTGAAGGTTTCCGCCACCTACGCAGATAATCAAAGGAATCCATCACCGCCCCCACCTTCGTCAGATCATCGCACTTCTGGTCCCCACATAAACTTCTGGATTTTTTTTATCGATCATCCTTCTGACATCCAAGGCAGGATGGACAGTCCTGTCAGTAAGGATTGAATGGATTTTTTATCGGCTATCCATTTGACATCCAAGGCAGTATATACAATTCTGTAAATGAGGATCGATCGGATAGAAGTTCTCTGTTGGTCATCTGAGATCCAAGGCACGTTCCTTGTGAGGATCGACCGAGGCGGTTACCACGAAATTATACGAGGGAATAGGTAACTTCGCCTGAAATCTATTATCTTTATGAATGTTTTTGTTGTGAACAGGTATTTCTTGGCTTTTGATGCCTTTTGTTTTTCTCTCTTTTTATCGGGAGCATCGAAAAGTCCACTCCGTACCTGCAGCAAGGAGAAACGGCTCCTAGTTCTTCACCTCAACACAAGAATACAGCCAGCCTTGACGGCAACGACGGAGCGATTCTTGTCTCTCACTCCCTCTCGTGCGAAGGAGTTTCGGAATCTCTCTCTTCTTCAACGGCGGCTGGTAAGGACTAGCAAAAAGAAGACGGGACGACAGGATGGACGAATCAGAAGCGGACCTCGCCGGCTATCTCTTTCTTGACCGTAGGGAATTACCGAAATTAGTCGCTCGCGCATCAGCCCTCTCCTTAATCGTGTAATCGAGGGAGCTCTGCTCACTAGCCAACGTGCGACGGAATTAATTGTATTTTGAATTCCGAATTATGAACTCGACGTGTGAACACGAGGTCTCCCAGAAAACGTCTCAGGTAGGACGCTGATTTCGGGATGGTTTAGCCAAGCACAGAATTATGTTTCTTTGATTCAAGCGTTTAACGTGTTATTTCAACTCCTTGGCTAAATCATTACGACTCTTTATTGCATAATCAGTCAAACTGTGGATTTATTGGATTCTTTTTTCTTCTCTTGTTTGATTTTGTTATCAACATGTGCCTTCAAACTCTAATATAGTCCGGAGTGCCGAGCCCAAATCGATCGCCAATAGTAAAAATGAATGTGCCAGTTGAATATGTTTCTTGTGTGCCCCTATTTGTAATGTTTCGACTTCTTTGCGTTCCATTCCCCAACGTTTGAAAGTACAATGTCTTATTTTGTAATATTTTGACTCCTTTATGTCCCGTTCCATAATATTTAAAATTACAGTGTCCCGATTTGTAACATTTCGATTCTTTTGCGTCCCCTTCCCCAACATTTAAAAGTATAATGTCACATTTTATCGCATTTCTGCTCTCTTATGTCCCTTCCCCTAATATTTAAAATTATAGTGTTCCTATTTGTAATGTTTCGATTTCTTCGCGGCCCATTCCCCGACATTTAAAAGTACAATGTCCCATTTTGCAATATTTGTACTCTCTTGTGTCCCGTCCTCCAATATTTAAAATTATAGTGTCCTGATTTGTAATGTTTCGACTCTTTTGCGTCCCATTCCCCAATATTCAAAATTATAATGTCCCAGTTTGTTGCGTTTCGACTTTTTTTCTTAATATTTGTTTCGAGAATTTCCCTTCTGCCTTTTATTTTCAGAATTCCCTTTTATTTTCATATTTCTTTTTGAGGATCCATTTTACACGCACTTTAGAGGTTCCTTCTTATATTTATTTCGAAAACCCCATTTATATCTTTTGAGAAACCCCCCCCCCTTTTTTTGGATAAACTTTTTGGAGAGTCGCTTTTACATCTATTTTGAGAACCTCATTTTGTATTTATTTTAGAGAACTTCCTTTGTATTTCCGAGAACCCTTTTCACCACACGTCAACGTGGTTTAACCGAGGATTGACTTTTTGACCGAGATTGGTGGAATATGCCCTTAGAATGCCTATTCTATTTAGCTTAATTTCTTTTGATTAGGGCCATTGTGCACTGTCTAGAGAATCCACCAAATTTTATTTATCGATTGAGAAAAGTAGCGTCACAATTTGGCGCCCAACGTGGGGCTCGGTTATTATATGTAGAAAAAATTAAAAATGGTCTCCAAAAATTACAAAGCTCATGTCTCAATTTCAAATTATGAATATTTAAGAATATTTTATTTCGTCCATACATAATATCTATTCGTAAAGTTACGAGGTACCTAAGGAAAGATTTTACTTTCCTTAATCTGAAACATTAATAGAAATATTAGCGATTAATTTTATGGCAGACACTCTGGATTATTTATATGAACACCTGTGTTTAGATTTTGTATCGATTTTGCTTTGACAGAATAAGTATCCCCGAGTATTCTCACATTTACCTTTCTCGTTCTGATTATTTACTTGAGCACCTGTGTTTACGTTCTGCATTGACTTCGCTTGGAGAGAGTATAATTATCTCTGCGTATTCTCGCCTCTTATCTCTGCCATTCTGTGATTGCACCCCTCTCTCCTTAACATTATTAAGTACGTTACGATCTCCCTGGTCAAAGCATAACCTTCTCGAGACTCGTAATAAATATGAACGAGAACAAGCAATTAACTTTCTGGGTGTACAACCTAAATAAAGGGGAACTTATCTGCCAGCCAAGAGAGAGAAATCTTTCCACCAAAGGAAATTTTGCAGCCTTGCGTGAGCGACCAGCAAAAGCTTGAAAATATAATAGGGACCCTTTAAAACCATCCCTCACCCTTCCCCGCGAAGAAGCTAGTGGAGGGGCAGAAACCCTCTCTAGTCATTCGGGTTCGGTTAAGGCTGTTCACGACAAAGACCCCGATGGTACACCCCTACAACAAAGTATAGAGAAGGTTAATACAGCCTCGAAAACTGACCCGCCCCTTCCATATGTTGGAGCAATTAGCAACCCTCTTAGCAAAAGGAACGTACAGAGTAAACGCGCCGCTATTAATAGGGAAAGTAGTCGAGCTGAAAATGAATGTTACGATGGCCAGAAGGACGAGACACGACCGGTTACATATCATTATGAGACCGATACGCCTCGTAAAAACCTGGTAAATAGAAATAGTGCATCTCGACGCGATTCCTATAGTGATTCCGATCCCCGTAGCGAACCAACCCCTAACCCCTACCCCCGTCGTACATACGCAGCCTGGGACGATGCGTGCTATTCGCGCCGCTCGCAAGTGGCCTTCGAGGACTCGCACCCCTTTCCCCACTCGACGCGTGGGCCACCCTTCTCCTCCTGTCACTGGGACTCCCCATACGAAGACCCCCGCTTCCGTCGTGTGCATGCCGCCCAAGATGATGCGTGTTCCTCACGTCGCTCGTAAGTTACCTTCGAGGATTCGTACCCCTTCCACCATTCGCAAGCGACGCATGAAGAATCTTTCCTCTCTCGTTGCTTGGACTCGCGATACGAGGACCCGTATCTCTCTCGCCGTTCACAGCACGCCTGCAAAGACTTCTCTCTCTCTCGCTCCCATCGTCACCGTGACTATAGCGATCCTCCTCCCTCCAACCCTTTGCGCGTCTATGAAATCATGCGCAAGTAGAATATTAAATATTCCGGCGCCCGTAGTGAAAATCCGGATGCATTTTTGATACGAATTCAGGACGGTCGAGACTTAATGCCCGTTTGCGATGACGATTTGATGAAAGTGATTCCCTTTTTCTTACCAGGAATCGCTCTCAACTGGTTCCGAGGATCCCGACGATTATGGCGGACCTACAATGAGTTCGCTAGAGCTTTTAGGGTTAGGGGTAGAATAGATAGGCGACCCAAGAGAATTACGTTCTTAGGAGAAGAACAATGCGAAGTATTTCCCTACGAAGAACCGATCGATCTCGCGTATCTGTCGATAGAAAAACATAATAAAGGACAAAACAAAAATAAACCCAGTTCCCCTAAAAATCCCTCTGCCTCACACGCCGCTGATCCGAAACCTACTCCTCCGAGAGCCAACACTCCTGAACCCCCAACTACCGCTTCCGATACTCGCACCCCTCCCTATAAAAATGATACATCCATCAAATTCTGGAATTGTAGCGAGAGAGGTCATAGATTTACAGAATGCAAACAACCCAGAAACATATTTTGTTTTGGTTGCGGTAGAAAGGACACATTTAAATCTGAATATCCTAGGTGTTCGGGAAACTGAAGCCTGAGGCATGTTGTAGGGTGAATATGCCTCTTATGAATCAAAATAAACTCCCTTTAAAAATAGAAGCCACAAAAAGTAATAGAAGAAAATACCAACCAACGGTAAAATTAGTCGAAATTGATTATTTAGGTTATGAAACTGACTTTTCAGATTTTACAGGGGTTTATACTCTTAAAGATTATGACTTGACTCTTTTTATTTTTGAAAATAGAACCTTTATCAAGGAAAAAGAAATAAAAATATCCTCTAATTTTCCGGTTATCAGAATTAAAAGTAAAAATCCTCAACTGTCCTCAATTCACCCAAATAACCCTTCCTTAAAAGAACTGAAAGCTCAGGATCAATTAATTTTCGTCACTATGGATCTAAAAACTAGAGAGGTAATACCTCGTAACAATTTTAATAATCCGAGGCCTGTAGAGAGTACTACCCCTCCAAACCCCAATCCTATCGCACGCCTTCCAAACATCACACCCCCACATCCCACTGCTACCACATCTCAACCCCTTTGCAAACCATGTAACTTACCGACCCCTATAGAGAATACAACTCCTTCAAATCCCGATCCCATCGCATCCCTTCCGAATATTACCTTTTCATATCCGGACCCTATCGTACCCCTTTCAAAAATTACTTACATTTTTACATTCTTCTACATCACGTTACATTACATTATTACATTTTCATTGCGCCCTATTGCTACCACATCTCAACCCCCTGGCAGACCATATGACCTACCGATCCCTGCAGAGAATACTACCCCTTCAAATCCAAATCCTATCGTATCACTTCCCAATACTACCCCTTCAGATCCGATTCCTATCGCACCCCCACCACCTTCGAACCATATTATCTAGATATCCAAGAAATTTACCCTAACATGTACTTTCCCGAGAACCCGAAAGAGATCTCTGGAGATGAACCTTACCCTTCAGTCCCTATCCCTGTTTACAACCTTTCTGAACTCCCTTATCAACCTTTATCCCTTTCTGGCCCCCAACCCTTGATGTATCTGACATTTGAAATTCTAGGAAAGCAAATTAAGGCCTTAGTAGACAGTGGCGCTTCGCGTTCTTTTATAGGCCTGGATGGCTTAAAACTAATAGAAGATTTAAATTTAAAAACCATCTATAGAAGAGGTCGAGTCCAAGTGGCTAATAGTCAAATAGAATTAGTTTCTCAAGAAATAATGGCTCCCGTTAAACTCAAATATCAGGAAAAGTTTATTGGCATTAGAATACTTAAATCTCTTCCTGTCCCTCTTGCAATTGGCCTGGACTTCTTGAAAATATTTAGATTTAACGTAGATATCGAGGACAGGAAGTGGAACTTTAAAAATAATCCGAACGAAATTTATCCTTTTGATTCTGATGAAGAACCTATCGAAAATTGTTGCGGGCTTAAAGAACCGACTATGAAAGAAGCTATTGAACTTGAAGAATTTCTGAAACGAGAATTACTAGAACCATTCGGAAGGCCTGGGTTAACGAATCTAACTAAACATGTCATAGATGTAGGGAACCATCCACCTATAAAACAACGTTACTACTTGACATTCCCTAAAATCATGGAAGCTATAGTTGAGAAAGTTGATAAGATGTTAGCTAACGACATTATTGAACTCCCGAATAGTGGTTGGTCTTCACCAATAGTTATGGCTAGAAAACCGGGAGGCGGTTATCCTGTCTTGATTTTCGTAAAGTCAACGCAGTTACTAAAAAGGACGCCTACCCCTTGTCACAAATGACAGGTATTCTTGACAAATTTCGAAGTGCACTTACATCTTAAAGATAGACTTATGTAAGGGTTTCCAACAAATTCCACTCGATGAAGGTAGTCGCGATAAAACAGCATCTACTTTTACCGGGACGCGAATTATTGCAATTCAAAAGGATGCCCTTCGGTCTCACAAACGCTCCGGCAACTTTCCAACGTTTATTGGACAAATTAATAGGTCCAGAGATGGAACCGCATGTCTTCGTTCACATGGACGATGTAATAATAGTTACAAAAACCATTGAGGAATACCTCCAGTGGCTTTCGGCAGTTCTAACTAAAATAAAAGACGCCGGTTCAGAGATTAATCAAGATAAGAGCGAATTCTGTTGTCCTCAAGTTCATTATTCGGGTTTTCTTGTGAATTCAGATGGCTTACAAACCGATCCAGATAAAAAAGATCCAATTTTAAATTATCCCACCCCCAAGAACGTAAAAGCACTTCGTAGATTTTTCGGAATGTCGAGTTGGTATCGTAGATTTATTAATAATTACGCGACTCTAGCGAGCCCCTTGTCAATGTTGCTTAAGAAAAAGCAGCATTGGATTTGGGGAGAAGATCAATAGTCCGCTTTTGAGAAAATCAAACAATGCTTATCCAAAGCACCCATTCCAACTTGTCCTAATTTTGAGATCCCCTTTATATTACAAACGGACGCGAGCGATACCGGAGTAGGAGCCGTTCTCACGCAGAATATTGATGGCCAAGAATGCGTAATCTCGTATGCTAGTCGAACATTAAGAGAAGCCGAATAGAAATATACAACGACCGAAAAAGAATGCCTCGCGATCGTGTGGTCTATTCAAAAATACAGACCTTATCTAGAGGGTTATAAATTCACCGTGATCAATGATCACAATAGCCTTCGGTGGTTACACAATCTAAAAAACCCTACCGGTCGCTTAGCAAGGTGGTCGTTATCTCTTCTAGAATACGACTTTGACATTATGTATAGAAAGGGTGCTTCCCATCATGTCCCCGACGCCCTATCCCGTATGTTTGAACCTCAAAACCCCGAAGAGATATTACTTATTAGAGATCCCATCCCTTCCTGGTATTCCCGACGATTCCTTGCCGTATCCAATGTCCCTGAAAGATTTCCCCGTTGGAAGATTTCCAACGAAAAGCTATAAACCTACCGACCCAGTCCCCTCGTTACCGACTTTGTTGAAGACCTCGACGAATGGAAATTAGTACCCAATGACAGCGAAAAGAAATTAGTAATATCTGACGGTCATGACCACCCGCAATCTGGTCACCTAGGAACACAAAAAACATACATGCGCGTTACCGCTAAATATTATTGGCCTAGTTATTTTAGACATTAAAAATTATGTAAAAAGTTGCACAATCTGTCAGATGTGCTTCTTACTGATAAAGAGACCGAATTCGTGAATAACACCCTCTATCATCTAGCGCAGGAATTTAACATCATCCATACCACAACCCCTCCATATCATCCCCAAGCGAATCCAGTGGAAAGAGTTTACAGAATCCTAAGAATCATGATAGTATCATACATCGATAAGGACCATGGTACTTGGGATCAATATCTTTCCGAATTTCGATTCGCATACAATACAACCCATCACACCTCGCTCAAATTCTTCCCTGCATTTTTAAATTTCGGTCGAGACCCCCAACCCATAAATTCACTTAAGAAAGGATCCCATGGCGAACCTGAGATAAAAACTCGAGACCCTGAATCTTGGAAAAATAGAATGACTGGAATTCAATCCATGCGCGATTAGGTAATTATGAACCTAGACAGTACATTCGAAAAACAATCTAAGTACTATAATCTTAGACGCAGGCAGATAAGATTCCATAAAAGAGATCTGGTTCTATCCTGATCTCGAGTTCTCTTTTCAAAAATTAAAAATATTTCCGCGAAACTATGCCCCAAATACATTGGCCCTTGCCGAGTCTCGGAAATATTATCACCCACTGTCTATGAACTTTCCGACCTTACTGGTGAGTTCATAGTCAAATCCCACATAGGAGATTTGAAATGTTACGTTCCACCCCCCAATAACTTGGAATCCTATCCCTAGATAGCGAACAGGAGGTAGTGGAGAAATTTGACCTGGTGCCCAGGAACCCTGCGAACCACAAGACTGTCGAGACGAAAACGCTCAGGAAGCGACTCAGAACCACGGAAACGCAGACCCCCTCCCTATATGAAGTTCTAGAGAAACTCGCGACCACAGTTTCCGTCACATCTCAGACCATCGCAACCCCCCCTCCCTCCAAAGAATTCAATACCATTCCGACCCAGACCCCCTCCCAAAAATTGAGTACCGTCCACACCCAGACCTCTCGAAAGAAATTAGCCACCACCGCAACCCAGACCCTTCCCCCACTCGTAACCCACGACTCAAGCCCCCTTGCGTTTGCCCCAAAACCTTCCCCAACCCCTTGTTCTTCCTCCTCAGGACCCCTTTTCCCGAAACCCCGAATCTTCTAGTTCTTGAAAAATTAACAATTAAAACATTATTTCTGCTCATTAACGATTTAATTTCTTCCCCCAACCCAATTTAATTTCGATTCCTTTTTTTATACTTTGCTCGCTTTCTCTTCATTTTTGGGTTTGCCTTCTTAAATTTCCGTTTTATCCTCTTCTTTTTTTTCTCTTCATTCCCTCTCCCTCTTTATTCTCTAAATTTTACTTTTGTTATGATTTCGCGATTTTCTTTTTGGAATTATATCGTTTTGGATACAATTTATCTTGATTTACTTTGATTTATCTTTATTTTTCTTCTTTCTCCTTTGCTGTTGTTTAGTAAAGGAGCCTCGAATTTTGAGTATTAAATATGTTGAAGTTTTCTTTATTTCACTTGGCTAGTCATTTTGGATTTTGGTTCCTACTCTCTCTCCTTTGTAAATTTAACTCTTTTGTTTTGTCTCCTCTTATGGTTTGAGACCTGTTTGGTCCTCCCCCGGGAGTGGGGAGTTGTGACGTTGCAGATTTTCTGCAACTCACAAAATCGATTCTTTATGTATTATTTTGAAATTAAATCTCTCGTGTCCACACAGAAGGTAGAAATTCGGCACTCCTCTCTTCTGCTTCATTTTTCTTGTTTAATTTTGCTTTATTTTACGCTTATGAATTTATTTTATGCTTAGATTGTTTATCTCATTAATTTAATTTGTAAGTTATTATGTTCGATTTCAAGGAATTAGGGCGGTTTAATTTCTGTTTTGTTTTGTAAAATTTCCTAATTCCGCGGTCTCGAGCGAGAGCCACCTACACAGATACTCGAAGGGATCCATCACCGCCCCCACCCTCAACATATCTTCGCATCACTGGTCCCCACACAAACTTCACGATTTTCTATTATCGCATATCTTTCTGACATCCAGGTGGAATAAAGGATTCTGCCAATAAGGATAGAAGGATTAATCATTATCGCATATCTTTCTGACATCCAGGTGGAATAAATGATTCTACCAATAAGGATAGAAAGGGGTTAATTCTTTTGGTCGTCTGATATCCAAGGCACGTTCCTGGTGAGGATTGACCGAGGCGGTTACTACAAGATTCTCCAGGAGAATAGGTAACTTCGTCTAAAGACTATTATCTTTATGAATTTTTCTGTTTTGAACAGGCATTTTTTGGCTTTTGATGCCTTTTTTTGGTTTCTCTCTTTTTATCGGGAGCATCGAAGAGTCCACTCCGTAGCTACAGCAAGGAGAAAGGGCTCCTCGTTCTTCACCTCAACGCCAAAATACAACCAGCCCTGAACGCAATGACGGGACAATTCTTGCCACTCACTCCCTTTCGTGCGGAGGAGTTCGGAATCTCTCTCTCGCCCGACGGTGGCTGATAAAGACCAGCGGAGAAGGGACATAACGATAGGATGGACGAATCGAAAGCGTATCTCGTCGGCTATCTTTCTCTCGACTGTGCGAATTACCGAAATTAGGGTCGCGCACATCAGCCCTCCCCTCTGATCGTGGAATCGAGGGAGCTCTGCTTACTAGCGAGCGTGCGACGCAATCAATTGTATTAGAGATTCAAAAGTGTACACTCAACGTGTCGACACGAGGCCCGGGTTCCCTTAACGACAATTGCTTAAGCTAGGATTCCGTCCTCTTCTACTGATTAGCCAAGTCATATCATTATTGTATTTTGTTCTTTTTTTATATTTTTTTATTATTGTATGTTCTTTTTATTTTTCTTTGGTAGTAATTCGACTTCCTTTGGCTAAGTCATCAACCCTGCAGAAATTGTGATTTTAGTGGATTTTTCCTTGATTTTTTCACCAATATGTACTTGTAAACTTGTATTTTGATCCGGGGTGCCGAGCCGAATTGATCGCCAATATACCATTTGAATATGTTTCTTGTGTGTCCCGATTTGTAACCTGTAGACCCCTTTGCGTCCCCTCCTCCAACATTTGAAAGTTTAATGTCCCCTTTTATCGTATTTTGACTCTCCTGTGTCCCTTACCCTAATATTTAGATTATAGTGTCTCGCTTTATAATGTTTAAAAATATGGTGTCCCATTTTATAGCATTTCGACTCCCTTGCGTCCTCTCCCCCAACATTTGAAAGTTTAATGTCCCATTTTGTAATATTTTGGCTCTCTTGTGCCCCCTTCCCTAATATTTTAATTATTATGTCTCATTTTGTTGCGTTTCGAATTTTTTTCTTAATATTTGTTTCGAGAATTTCCCTTCCTGCCTTTTATTTTCAGAATTCCCTTTTTCTTTTATATTTCTTTCGAGGATCCCTTTTACACGCATTTTAGAGATTCCTTCTTATATGTATTTCGAGAACACCATTACGTATTTATGGTTGAGAACCCATTTTGTGTTTATTTTAGAGAACTCCCTTTGTACTCCCAAGAACCCCTTTCACCCGTCATATTTTTCGTAATGTCTTGCATATTTTACGGCACCGTTATATTTGTATTGTATGGTATAGTATCATACATTCCAAATTTCTGTTATCGCTAATTCCATTTCGTTGTATATTTTCTATGATCGTCCCTCAGGATTATTTTATCGCGATCCCTCCCCTAATTTTCTATCTATTTTTACGAACCTTTATTTTATTGTCTTGATATTGATTTTCCTAGCATAATACATTCTAAATTTCGGTTACCGTTAATTTTATTTCGCTGTATATTTTTTATGATCGACCCCTCGAGATTATTTAATCCCTATCTCTCCCTAATTTTCTATCTATTTTGAGAATAGTCCCCCATTGTTATTTATGTATTGTTACAGTAACCTATATATTTATGTTTCGCTAATTTATGCATTTTATATGGTTTTATTGTTTTCTCGTTGAACCCTTGGGGGTGTTACATTTCACTTATTTAGTATCTTAGTATCTTTTTCTTTCATTATCTTTTACTATTTTTCTGGTATCGTTATTATAACTTTTATCAATTTTCACCTTGAGTAACCTTATCCGTGGATATTTTATCGTCTTTTGCCTTTAGCTTTTACCTTTTTTTGGATTATCGCTTGTTTTGAATTAAGGTAGACATCTCTTTGACTTGAGTTTGTGAGGTTCCCTTTATCTTTTGTCCTGAAACGTGTGACGTTCAGTGAGGTTCCCGCTCCCTTTTTAAAATGTAGATTCCTAAAATCTTTAGCATTGTCTCACTTACTTTGGTTAAATTGATTTACCTTTTGTCCCAAGAAAGGACTGGCGCCTTAAAATCTGAGTTGTGTTAATCGTTTAGAATGCCTATTCTATTTAGCTTAATTTCTTTTGACTAGGGTCCATTGTGCGCTATTTAGAGAGACCACCAAATTTTATTTAATTAATAATTGATTGGAAAAAAGTAGCGTCACAATTTGGCGCCCAACGTGGCTGTGGTTATTATACGTAGCAAAAATTAAAAATGGTCTCCAAAAATTACAAAGCTTGTTCCTCAATTTTGAATTCTGAATATTTAAGAATATTTTATTTCGTCTGTACACAATATCTATTCGTAAAGTTCCGAGGTACCTAAGGAAAGGTTTTACTTTCCTAAATCTGAAACATAAATAGAAATATTGGTGATTAATTTTATGGCAGACACTCTGGATTATTTATATGAACACTTGTGTTTACATTTTGTATCGATTTCGCTTCGAGAGAATAAGTATCCCCGAGTATTCTCACTTCTTACCTTTCTCGTTCTGATTATTTACTTGAACACCTGTGTTTACGTTCTGTATTGATTTTGCTTGGAGAGAGTATAATTATCGCTGCGTATTCTCGCCTCTTATCTCTCTCATTCTGTGATTGCACCTCTCTCTCTCTAAACATTATTAAGTACCTTACTATCTCCCTGGTCAAAGCATAACCTTCTCGAGACTCGTAATAAATATGGACGAGAACAAGCAATCAACTTCCTGGGTGTACAACCTAAATAAAGGGAAACTTATCTGCCAGCTAAGAGAGAGAAATCTTTCCACCGAAGGAAATTTTGCAGCTTTGCGTCATCGATTAGTAAAAGCTGTAAAATATGATAGGGACCCTTTTAAACTATTCCTTACCCTTCCCCGCGAGGAAGCTAGTGGAGGGGCAGAAGCCCCTTCTAGTCATTCGGGTTCGGTTAAGTCTGTTCACGACAAAGACCCTGATGGTACATCCCTACAACAAAGTATAGAGAAGGTTAATACAGCCTCGCAAACTGACTTGCCCCTTCCGTATGTTGAAGCAATTAGCGACCCTTTTAGCGAAAGGAACGTACAGAGTAAACGCGCCGCGATTAATAGGGAAAGCAGTCGAGCTGGAAATGAATGTTGCGATGGCCAGGAGGACGAGACACGACCGGTTACACATCATTATGAAACCGATACGCCTCGTAAAAACCTGATAAACAGAAATAGTGCATCTCGACGCGATCCCTGTAGCGATTCCGATCCCCGTAGCGAAACAACCTTTAACCCTTACCCCCGTCGTACACACGCAGTCTGGGACGATGCGTGCTATTCGTGCCGCTCGCAAGTGGCCTTCGAGGACTCGCATCCCTTTCCCCACTCTACGCGAGGGCCACCCTTCTCCTCCTGTCACTGGGACTCCCCATACGAAGACCCATACTCCCGTCTTGTGCATACCGCCCACGACAATGCATATCCCTCACGTTGCTCGCAAGTTACCTTCGAGGATTCGTACCCCTTCCACCATTCGCAAGCGATGCATTAAGAATCTTTCCCCTCCCGTTGCTTGGACTCGCGATACGAAGACTCATATCTATCTCGCCGTTCACAGCCTGTCTGTGAAGACTTCTCTCTCCCTCGCTCTCACCGTCACCGCGACTATAGCGATCCTCCTCCCTCCAACCATTTGCGATGACGATTTGATGAAAGTGATTCCCTTTTTCTTATCAGGAATCGCTCTCAACTTGTTTCGAGGAACCATATAATCAATTATATATTTTTTTTCACGCGATTTGCGTTCGATATCTAACCGCGCAGCCATAAAGCTATCCACGCCAAATGTTTGCAGTCGAACTCAGAATGGAAAACAGACTGAAAGTCTTTAGAGATTGTGAAAATCCTTCACAAAGCAAGGCAATGTTTCCTGAACTCAGGTATACCTACAGGATGATCCATGTATAACATGCAAAAGGTGCAGAAACAAGTTTTCGGACAATTGCTGCATCTCTGAATCTACGGAAATAAGCGCACCACACCGAAGTCTCTCAATAATTACCTACTTCAAGAAGAAGTCATATTTAATATGATCCACGTAGGAAATTTGAAGCATATTTCAAATATCTGTTTTATTTCGGAAAAAAATTGTTCACAAAAAAGAAAAAGATTGTTAAAATATGATTCTCTCTAATTTTTATTTATTATTTCTAGCATTTATCTAAGAGAAGATAGTTATAAACAATAATAAATTGTTCAAACAAATGATTTTGTTAACCTTAATTAATTATTTATCTCACTTCAATTGGAAATTGGACAAAAAGTGGAAAATTTAAAAAAAACTGCAATTCTGTAGCATTATTCTAAGAGAATATTATTAACAACGATAATAATTTTTTAAAAGAATTATGTTTGTTAAAATTATTCAAATATTACCTCACTCTGATAGAAAATTGGAAAAAAAGTACAAATTTTTTGAAAAAACCGCAACTTTCTATCTCTGTTCTAAGAGAAAATTGCTAAAAACAATAATACACTGTTTAAACAATTTATGAGAATATCTAATTAGCGGTATAAATTAGTATTTTGTGTATTAGAAACAGTTTGCATTTTAATGAACGCAAAAAAATCATAATTAGCTCCAAAAACTCACAAAACCCATTTTTTCACTTATGGGGTTTTTTTGGGACCCTATAAAACAGACTTATGGAGGTGATATTTGAAAAGTAATATTCTATTCGTATTCTATGGCTAATTATATAGAGAAATGGACCAAATTCAACCCAATACACCTCATATTGAATTTTCTGAATACAATTTACAAAAACGTCTTTTTTTCTTATGGGAAATACGTGTTAAACTTCATGGGTCTTGAGCGACCTCTAAATATAATTTTTTTTCAAAAAAAAAAAATGCATTTATTTTTGTGTGGATTCGAACAAATTTCCGGGCGATATGCATAAAAATTCGAAAAAAAATGTCCAATGCATTTTTGGACCACCCTAATGTACACTCAGGAGACAATCCGTGGAAATCCCATTTTTGGCCAGCCTCACGATTGTTCACGCTTGAATGTTTCTGTCTCCTCCCCCCCCCCCCCCTCCTTGAGCGTCCCTGACAGTCTTCACACAAGGTCTTTGCTCGGTCAGTCAGCGACGCATCAGAAGTTACGTATATCGCTTCTCTCTACGCATATACTTTGTACTTGCCGAATTCAGAAATTATATATGCGGCCCTCAGTGTTTACATTTTTAATAGGCTCCGAATTTTATCCAACCAGGCCCGAAGCTGGCCACGGATTGGCACCTCTGTGTGTGTGTGTGTGTGTGTGTGTCACGCTTTTTTGCAATCCGGCAATATCTCGAGAACATGTACAGATAAATTGATGTTTGGCAGACTTATTTCACTGTATGCCACTTTGAATCTTATATAGTGGTTTATAAAAATATTTAATTTTAGATGTTTCATGAACTTTCATAATGTTTGTAAAATTGATTTATCAATTATAAGTTTTAAAATTATCAAGATTCGAAGCTGATGTAAGGAAAACCAAAAGATTCTTTGTGTCGAGACGAATCGATTGACCTGAAGGATTAATACATTTAATTGAACAGTAAGAAAGTTATGGTTATTTACAATTCTGAAAAATTGATTTTTCTACTGTAAGTCTTCAACCATCGAAATTTGAAGCTAATGTAAGTAAAAGAAAGATTCCTTGTGCCGAGACGATTCCATTGACCTATAAGATTAATCCATTTATTTGAAAAGTAAGGAAGTTGTGGATATCAATCATTTTTTCGAGAAGTTTTAAAAAATTGTGTTTTGTGTGTCAGTGTTTTGTCGGATAGTACATATTATTATTTTTTTTTTCAGTATAACTATCTGAAAAACAGGGGCGGAGCTAAACTCAGAGAGTTTCTAAATCTGTCCTTGAAAATAACAATGACAGACCAGTTAATTTCCCAGTTCACTTGGCTAGGTGATAAATGTCATATAAACTTCGGAAATACTAGAGTTTCTAATGTTTTCTTTGGTAAGCTTGTATTTTCTCATTTTAATGATATATCAAATATTTCAAATAAATAAAATATTTACATATTTTTTGTGTGTCTGTCAAAGGCTGTCCATGGTTCCCAGGCCCTCGAAGTAAAAATAAATATGAAACGGAGATGAAAGAAGTTCTTCGAACAAGAGAGAAAATATATCAATATTCTCCAAAGAAAACCAGAAGTTCGGTTCAAGAAACTGATAAGGTTCAGGATGCAGAGAAGAACTTCATGACCTTACAAAAAATTGAAGAAAATTTGAAACAGTTGGAAAATGTAGGTCAAGACCATAAAGAAAAATCTGAAGATTACGATGCAGACAGGAAAATTTCGAAGAATCTGGTGAAGACTTCGATGATGAGTTTTAAGCAAGTCGGAAATTATGTGAACACCTGTTTTCGCACCATTCTTTAAAATGTCAAACTTGGTATAAATCATTGCCCGTTGGCGTTACTTAATAGAAGCTTCTTCATGATTGTTTAGTACCATCTAAAATTCAGTTTTATTAATAGATACATATTGCACTATATAAATTCAAATGCATTGTAAAATTCACGTATAAAGCAAAAAATGTACCATTTTATATATTTTTGAATAAAATGTCTATATAACGAGGTGAGATCACATTCTGCGGATCGATCCGCATATATGCGTGCGAATACGCCATGCTTGTGCAAGCATTTTGTTATCTAGGTGCCTAAAGACTCGAGAACTTTACTAAGTACCCCAAACAAATCATCAAACATTATTCCTTGCGGGTCAGGTTCGTACTCACATTACGGTTTAGAGCGAGCTGTCACTGATTTGGTGAAAAAATTACAACGTGGATCAGTTCCGTTGCAGATTGTTATCGATATTGATATTGGTGGATTGACGCTTTGCGAAAGCTTTCAAATTCGTTCAATCCAAATCGTTTAAAAGTTAATTCGACTCAACCCGAACCAATCCGAATCAAATTTTCAATCCGAATCAATCCGAACTTAGATTGGACTAAACCAATTTTCAATCCGAATCAATCAGTTTCAGTCTGAACTAGGATTTATTCGGATTAAAAATTCAGTATATATTGATCCAAGTTCGCATTCATTTGGATTCACTCGGATTGGAAATTTGGTTCGGATTAATTTTTAACCGATTTGGGTCGAACGAAATTGAGAACTTTTTTCGGATTGGTTCGGATACAGATTTCGGAATAATTTTGAATGATTTGGAATGAATCCCTATCCGGAACTGTCGCTAGGGTAGCTTACTCTAAAATTTTTGTAATTGGAGTTCATCACGGTTAAGTGAAACCAAAGTCTATGGATGAATGTTTAAATACAATAATCGAAGAGTACGAGATTCTTAAAAGAACAGGCTTTGTCTCTGATGAACAGAAATACACAATTTTCATCAATTTGTTGATTGGCGATAGTCCAGCTAGAAATATGATTAGCTGCACGAAATCACATAATGGTTACCACGGCTGACTGCATTGATGAGGGTGAATGTTTTGACCACTTAATGCGTTTTTTCAGTATGAAAAGTCAACGAAGAACTGATTTATCTTTTTAATCATGTTCAGACACAGACCATCACACAGGAAATTCTCCATTAGAAAAAGCTGATTCCAAAAATGGTAACTCAATTTCCGCTGGATAAAATGCATTTGACTGATTTGGGAATTATGAAAAAAAATCTAAAATTATTAATGAAGGGTGACAGAAAACCCGGAAAGTTAACTGCAAAAGAAATTAACTAAATATCTGAACTTTTGAAATCTTAAAAAGCATCGATACTTTGTGATTTTGCTCGCAAGCGAAGAGGTCTTGACGAAATTGATCACTGGAAGGCTGCAGAATTCCGTCTATTTTTACTTCATTTGGGCCCTCTAATTTATGGAGGATTTTTGTCTGAGGAGTATGCCACTCATTTGAATACAATTCATGCCGCAGTGAGCATTTGATGCCTTCCAAAGCAGTATAAAGAAATTAAAGATGCGCTGATGATCTTTTGAAACGGTTTGTTGAAACCTTTGAAGTTTTATACGGAGAAGAACTGTTATTGTATCTAGCAGTTGAGCGAATCAGCTTTAATGCATGGACCTCTGGATAACAACACAGCGAACTTATTTGAAAATCATATGCGAATCATTAAAAAATTAATCCATAAATTCGGGGATATTTTGCCACAACTATTTCGCAGACTCGTGGAACAACCACGAAATTCATTTGCGCTGAACATTAAAGCTACAACAGCCTTATCGAATAGAATTAATTTTTGGCTATTCTAACGCTTATCAAGAACTACAATTCCAGGATTTTAAATTAATGACTAAGAAACCTGACGACTGCTGTTATTTGAAGAATAGGAGTGTTGTGTATATTAAACACATAGCTCATTAACTGAGGAAACAAGTGTTAATTGGTAAAAGGTTTACTGATTTATGTGAATTTCCTCACTATCCTGGAAATTCTCAGGAACTGAAATTTCACGTTGCGAGAAGTTTTTCTGAATCTGAAGTGTTTTTAGTGAACAAAATTGATAAGAAGGCTGTTGTACTTCCCTTACGAGACCAATTTTGTACCCTACCACTTATGCATTCATCAGCAAATGAAAAGCATGTGTATCAAGTATTATATCGGCTTTCAAAAGATTATATTCAATTCCTTAATTTTATAAAGAAAAACATTCCCTTACATCTTTTACGTGTAAAGAGAATTATTTCATTCTATTGGTATATTTCAAATTTATCTATTTACAGTTCAAATTTATCTAAAAATGAAACGTTTAAATACTCGTATTGAAGAGTAGATTGTCCATTTCCTACGTGAGGATCTCCTAATATTTGGCTTTCTAATGACAGAAAGTTTCTTCATTGGCCACCTAAAGGAAAAAGCGTTTCCAAATGCATGGCTAGATGGAAGAAGCCAGACGAAAGTGTAAATAATTAAATAATGAATTATCCCTGACACCATGCCACCCATACCTCTCCCTTTCACGTGATTTTTTCTTGCTGCTTGCATCTTCCACACATATCCTTTGGGTAAAGTTCTCTTCATACTTTTCCACTCCTCCTTATCCACCCAGGTTTCACTCATCATTACCACATCCCACTTTTGCAATTCACACCAAAATCCTTTGTCCTTGTTTTTTAACCCTGACACATTCCAAAATGCTACTTTTACGTCTCTCTTTTTGCATTCCTCTCCTTTCTTCCTTGCATTCCATTTCTCTTGTGCTTTGTAAACCCCACCGTAGCACCTGTATTATGGTTACCCTCCCCCTTTTCCCTTTCATTCACTTCCCATTTCGTGCCCTCCCTCAGGTCTTCTACTTCATCATCCCAAATCCATACCTCTCCGTTTACTTATATCCTGTCTCTCCCAATCCTTACCCTACTTCCTTTATTCCTCTCAGCCCATGCCTTCCTCTCGATTACCCACCTTCTTTTCCTCTCCAACCACGTGAGATCTTCTTCGATTCTTTCTCTTCTTCCTTTCAACAACTTCTTCTTTCTCATAACTTCATACCTCTCCTCCTCACTCCCCATTTTCACTGAAAACATACATTCCTTCCCTTCCTTCTTCTCTCCCAGTGGCTTTATGCCTTTCACAGTGACTTCTGCACCGATGTCTCTCATCAGGTTCTTAAACTCTTCTACTCCATTTTCGCTGTCCACTTTCATGCCCTTGATTATTATATTCGTTTTCCTCTTCGCCCTTTCTTCGCCTTCCATTCTTCTTTCAACCTTCTTCAGTCTCAAACGCAACCTTTCATTCTCCTCATACATGCTCGCCCTACACTCTTTTGTTTCTCTGATACCCCCTTCCTCTTCCACCTTACGTTCACTCCTTATTTCCAGTTTACTCACTCTCTCCTGTAACGCTTTCATTTCCTTTTTTTCTTTCCCCCTCATTCTCTCTCTGCCTGTTCTCTATGCTTTCCAATTTACTCCAAACTTTCTCTTTCTCTCTTTTCCATAAATCATTCCATTACAATTTAGCGCCCAACAGAGGGCAGACATTAAATAAATAAAATAAATCAATTTTATAATATATTTTCAATTTCTGAATTTTATTTGTTGACTTTATTTGAAAATGATCCACCCTGAACATACTTCTTGTAGCTTACTGGATCTCATTCATTCAATATGGCTTAAGGAATTTCTGATCCAAATGTATGGATATATCAATTAAGTAAAGAAGAACTGAATGCGGAATTACACAATAGGAATCTATCAACTGTTGAGAATATAACGACCAAATGAAATAGAATAATTAAAAATCTTCACATCCCAATCAATTTTGACAAAGCTAAGAATTTATATGATAACCTAATACTCAACCCAATTGATCATGGTTCTTCTCAAACCCAAAATGGAAATTTGAATAGAAATAACACTACTGAGAATAATTTACAGGTAATTCCTGAAACAAGTGAACCCTTCAAGTCCCGTAAGTCCCTTTTTGATATGGTTACGGTAGATAAAAATCTGTGTAATTACTTGTCTTCTCTAAATTCAAGTCTCAAGGATAATGTTCATTCTAATAATGATCTAATTCGCCAAGAGAAAATAGTCAATCATTTAATTTCTGAATTTTTCGAAAGAAATGAGGTTAATTCCCGTCAAACCTAAAAATTATCCTAAAAACCTATACCACCTTGATCAAAAAGTTTTACGACTCGTCACCGTGTGGCGCTCTCGTTCGGCCGATTTCAATCATTCTTTTTTTGTTGTGTTGGTAGAAGTGTCATTGACGTTCTGTCAGATTTTCAGCTTGATAGCTTGACATTTGTTGA
>JAUMHM010000005.1:48450423-48461286 GCA_032362435.1 Melikaiella ostensackeni
CAAAACAAAGCTCGAACGTGGCGCGCCGCGGCAACTCCGTGCGGAGCGTGACAAAGCTTGCCCAAAACCCGTTTTCCATTTCGAATCCGGGAAAATCCTTTTGGTATACTATTCCTAGATCCCTTATCTTTGAATAAATGAAAAAAAAAAATCGATTTTCTGAAACCGTTCCATGAGAACACCCCCTTAATTCAATTTTACCTTCGGGCAAATATTCTTCGTTTGCTTTCTAGAATTCATATGATTCTTTTCATGAAATTCTATAGAAAATCCGCTCCTTAACCATAATACCTTGAGGTTTCAAAAAATAACAAATGAATGGCTCATAAATTCAGAAGATTTACATCTTCAATAGAATCACATTTTTGATGTAATGCAGCTGAAAAAATAATTTTGAAAAAGCCAATTGTCATACATTTAAAAGCCTTCAAAACCCATGGTCTCCAAAAAGTTCCGTGAAATATATATGCTCGGATCCCTTTTCTTGGTTTGCTCAATATAGCATGAAATGAAATGGTTTGGAAATATGCTAATATACACATTGCATAAAAGGATAAAATTATTAATATGAATAATAAGAGAAGTAATGATCCAAATTTTTCCCCTCAGGCCACTATCAATTCCGTAACGATACGATGAGAAGTATCGACTTTCCAAAGTGGTAACTGGGACAAGTAGTATCATGAGCTGCCCGATAAATAACTTGAAAAATGTAATCGAATTTGCTGCAAAATATCTGCTATTAAACAATGAAGATTAATTTGTAATTAACTGCTGATAAGGTCGTAATTAAAAATAGTTTAAGTTGGGATGAAATTTAAATGAGAAAGAGATTGTCATTTTCATCTAATTCAAGAAACTCGAAAACAAGAAAAAGGCTTAATAAATTCAAGATTCTGTTTATAACAATTGTTATTACCAAAAGAAAAAGTGAGTTTTCGAAGGAGTAACCGGAGTATTTGTAATCCGGCTGATTTCGTTGGAGATTTTCCATAAAAGTTATTGCATCGACCTTGCACACAAAGTCTTTTAGGAAAGTACAAAAATTGAACAACAAAGTTATCATACAAACATCATTGTAAGCAAAATTTTCGGAAAATCTTTTTCCAATGCTTTCAATGATTCGTTAACTAATACGCAATCGTTTAAGCAATTTCATTGCCTTAATCATTTTTTCCCACTAATTCGTGAAAAGGTACTTTTTTATGATTAATTTTACAATTCGTCATTGTTAAAAGTACGAATTTCTGTTCAAAATATTTCCCAACTATTTAAAGAATTATATTTTGTTTTTAAAAGCCAATCTTATGAGTGAAATTTGCAATTTTTAAAGAGAATTTATTATAAAATTATTTTTCAATCCATGAAGAAGCAATGGCTCAAGTATGAGTGAAATCGACAAACATTACGTGTTCTAATAAGAAGATAAAAATAAAAATATATTTACACATAATACAGTAACGAAAAGTTCATCAAAAATGAAAATCCAGTGCACATAACCCGAATGTTGTCAAAGCGATGTAGAAAATAAGTTATAATTTAAATTGTGTATTATTTTCGATTGCAAAATAAGAACGATATTTCTAAGACTTTTAGGGAGTTATCTAATCAGAGGCGAACATGACAGTAATAATGAAAGTATTAAAAGTAAATATTGAAGTATATGATTACTCGTAGTTTACGGAGAAAAAATGTTGCAATTTCAGAAAATATTCAGAGGAGTTGAACTTTTTGGTTTTGTGCGAATACAATCAATTTGATCGATTTAAAAAAATCAAGTCAAAAAGTTGGGCAAACGCCTTCAAGGAAGAGTTTCATAGACAACAGGATAAAAATCTTCCAGCATAGGGGTCTAAAAAGCCAAATTTCTAAATTTCTTCATTTTCCTTAGCACTTAACCACTAAGATCAAACAAACAAGAATATAACATAGAAAACTTCATTCCTCATAGCAATTCTGCATGCCAAGAGCTTCAATTTGAGCCTTGTCCGAGGGAAATCGGACTAAAAAACATCTTTCAGCATTGGGGTCGGAGAGGCCAAATTTTCTCATTTTTCTTATTTTTCTTATATTTTAACCACTGATATAAAAAAAGGCCATAACAGATAAGCGGATAAAAATATTATTTCTCTGGTACACTTCGGTTGGTGAATTCCATGCCGAATTTCAACCCTCTGGCACAAATAGTGTAGGAGCTAGAAGTGATAAACGACGGACGGACGGACATACGACCGTCGTTATAAGGATTTCCGGCGTCACCTGCGAAACCCTAAAAGTGCCACGTTATACTCGTCAGGGGAATGAAATTTAATAATTCTTCAGAAAAATTACATTAAAATTGTGTACGTTCGACTTTCAAGAAATTATGTTACAAAATTTGCAGATTCAATGAGATATCTCAAAAGGGACATCTAGTTGTAATCTTTCTTCCAGATTACTTTTAAATTACTGCTCATTAGGACGGAGTGAAAATATTGAAATTAACCGATTCTTTTGAGCCAAACAAAAAATTGTGGTTTGTGATTCGAAAGGAGTACATAAAAAATGGCGACTGTCTTTCTAAAAATGTTCAAAGTCAATTCACGCAAGAATCCCAAAGTTTTTTTTTCTCTACATTTTTTTTCTTCATAGATTCGTCCTGATGTATAGAGTACATTCCATGATAATCTGCCATATGTCCCTGCCTTCCACAAAAGAGAGAATTTTTTTTGTCTGAAAAACGAGAATTCACGTTTTCTGTCAAAACGACACAAGATATGAAAAAAGTCAAAAGAACAAGATTATTTCTCTAAAAAGGTTCTAGAAAAATGTCTCTTTATACTTTTTTCTATCCAACGAAAAACCAGAAAAGACGTAATTTAATAGTTTAAACAACTTCTTGGCGGAAAAATATTAAAGTAAGTTAGAAAAAGTGGAGAGAATCGATTGTTTGAGAAAATACCGACACTAAAGAAAAAAGTTTGATGTGAAAGTTGTTGAAACTGTTAATAACGCTAGATAGAAAAAAGTGTCAAGAGACATTTTTCTAGAACCGTTTTGGAGACAAAAATTTGTTTTTTGACTTTTTTCGTATCTCGTGTCGTTTTAGCAGACAACGTAAATCTTTGTTTTTGAGACGAAAGAATCTCTCTTCTCTTCAAGGCGCGAACGCAGGACAGCCAGTCATGGAATATACTATTTACAGTAGGACAAATCTAGAAAAATTTTGAGAAAAAAACGCTGTGGTTTTTGCGTAAATTGACTGTCAATATTTTCAGGCAAGCAGCCGCTACTTTGTCAATTATGAACTTTTTCGAAATTTCCCAAAAGAATTCAAAAGAGTACCAGAAATTATAGCGAATTTCATACAACCAGATTTGAGAAAAATGAGTTATAATTCAAATTCTTCATTTTTTTCACTATAAAATATGTATGATAGTGCTAAGATGCTTAAACAGTTATTTAATCAAAACCGAATCCAACAGTAATAATTAAAAGCATCCACGGTAGAAACCAGTTCGAAATGTTGATAAAGTGGTTACCTGGCTATTTTTTTGTTAGTATAAGCTCGAATCGAATGTACGTTAACTACTTTCTGTTTTCGGGCATAATAGGGCAATCGAGCAACGCGGAAAAAAATTCCACTGGAACTGTTACCAAGTTTGTTTGTAAGCTACTCCAAAGTATAATTCCATTTTCACAAACTGCAAAAATTGAGGTTGAAGTTGGGGCCATTTGGACCTCAAAAAACCCACCGCTGTTTCAAGAATTTACCCCTGCCCCTTAACCTCTGCAACCTCCCTTACAACCCATGTATCTTAGCCCTTGTAACCCTTCTCACAACCTCTGCCCCTTGACCCCTACCACTGTCCTTACAACCTCTGCTTCTTACCGCCTGTAACCCTTCTTACAACCTCTGCCCCTTGACCAGTGCAACCCTCGTTACAACCCCTGCCTTTTAACCGTCGCAATCGTCCTGACACCACTTGCCCCTTAACTCATGCAACCTCGGGGCTTTCCACTTTTCAGGAAATGTGAAATAACTTTTAAAGGGGGCCCCTTTCTTTGCATCCATACGTCTTTCCATGCAAGCTCTGATGTTTCTAAGGCTCTTTATGTCTCTTCTCTTTAGAGTCTCATTCACACATTTCAACCATTCTTTCTTCGGTCTACCTCTGGGTACGCTACGCTTCACCTTACTTGAATGTACTTGCTCCATTAAACGTCCTTCATTCATTCTCTCAACATGACCAAACTATCTTTGCAAATTTCTTTAACTTTTGTGATTCAATGTTTCTTCTACACCAAATTTTCTGAGAGCCCGCTCGTTACTGACTTTGTCCATAAGCGTTTTGCCGTATATATTCCGCCCGGAATTGCATGCTAACCGTGATCACTTTACTCCTATCCTTCTCTTGATCCGTCCACGTCTTAGTACCATACAGAAAAGTGGGTGGAATACCATCTTATTCGTTCCGCCGATATTGCCGGAACACTACCATGACTTCTTTATCCTCCATTCACGAATCGGTTGGGATACCATCTAATTGTAATGAGAGGTGAAATTTAGGTACTAAAATCCCATTGGGCTAGATCGAAGATGGCGCATCGCGTAGGAGAATTTGAATTGTTCTCTGTTATTTAAACTGAATCTTTGAGATTTTGTTGAGAAGTATAAACGACAATGAATAATGAAATGATCAAGAATTGGAAAATCATCTAGGCGAAATTAAGACGTCAAAGGTACGGACTTTGGAGTCTGAACGTCTAAAAGGTGTAAACCATCAAATAAGTCATTTCATGACTCACATCCTGTAGATGGAGTGAAATGACCTATTTTCGTATTTGTCAAATGTCCGGAAAAGTCCATCACGTCAGCAATTTATTCAGTCCTAATCAAAAAAAGAGGGGAATCTCCGCCCGAATTGAAGGTGATAAAAAAGCTTGCAGCGTGGAAAAACGTCAGATTCTTGTATCTCCGAAACGATAATTATCACCTGAAACCTGCAACTCTCTGTTACTGAAATTTCAGCTTAGAATTGTGAACATAGCTATGTGAAGTCAATAATAATAATCATAATAAAGGCCTAAATCAAGATTGCAAAACGCGTACGCGACGCCGCATTCATCTTTTACCGATAACTAAATATATAACTAATAACACTGTAAACGACAATTAGTCTTAAGTGCTATTAGATTATGTGTATTCACTTCGGATTATGTGCATTCATTTGAATTATGTGTATCCACCTGGGATTATGTGCATTCAGTGCATTTTAAACCTGATCAGTTCTCCCGGTTATTGGTTTCTACAAATCAGCGACAGCAAACGAATCTATTATTATGCATCAACGTCAAGCACAATCGGCAACAGCGGAAATCAAATATATTGCAGCGCAGAGGACATACCACTCATTCGTTCCGCCAAGACGGTTGGAATACCATCTGTCATTGGCTGCATCCTCCGCCTTCCGAAAGACCAATCAGCCCCCGAACCGCGAATCAGTTCACGATATACCCATTACGTCACAATTCGCTCTTACTTGTACTCGTCAGCTCGGTCGGCCTGCACCACACAAGCGCAGTCCGCTACATGCCCCCCCCTGTCTCCTTCTATCCATTAAACGATCCCAGTCTTCTTTCAGGGAATCTTAACACTCACAGGATTCTCTGTCTCTCTCACCCACCATTCGTGTCACCTCGCTACGTCCTTCTCTGACAAACTTTCCCCCATCAAAAAGTAGGGATCACTATCATGGCTTTTAGATGCCAACCATTCACTTCATACTCTTTCAGGACTTCCCGAAGTTTAGTATTATCCACCTTATCGAAAGCTTCTTCTAGATCAACAAATGCACAAGAAACTTCTTTGTTTACTCTCAAACTTTTTTCTTTGATCTGCCTCAAGCTAAATATCTAATCCGCACATGGTATCCCTGGCACGAATCGACATTGGAGTTCCCAGATCTTGACTTTAGTTATTCCCATGACCTTACTAAAAGGTATTTTGGTGAATATTTTTCCCACGGTATTTAAAAGGTTAATCGCTCTAAAATAAGTGCAGTCACCTTTGTCACCGTTTGCCTTACAGGGTGAAGCGATAATTGCCTTTCTCCAATCATTTGAAACTTCACCGTTCTCAGCACACATATTCATGAATTCGCTTAGGTACACAAATAAATATCCTTTTTTCTTTCGCGACCTACAACGTGATTGTCTAACTCATCCTCTTCTATATCAAAGTTGTCATGCTCAATAGCTTGACCTCCATGCAATCTCTTGATGAAATCACTCACACAGTCATTTCACAAAGTCTTTCTATCAGAAGCCGCTTCAGACTGTCATGTCGGCCGCCTGGAGGCAAAGTTAAATTCGCAGCTCCTTTCATTCTTGGTTTTTAAAACTACGTATTCGAAATTCCTCCAATTGAAAAGTGACATTTATTTCAATAAAAAATAATTCAATTAATAATTCATAATATTATTATATTCTATGGAAAAGTTCTCGTTAAGCGGCCGCCCCTTGCCCTTGCGCCCATAGGCGGCTGCCTCCTCTGCCTCCGGCTAAAGCGGCCCCTGCTTTCTATAATATAATTATATTTCCCAGACATTTACAATTTATTTATTCAACTTATTTGAAATTTAATCAAGCTAATCTAATATGTGTTTGAGTATCCATTCTCGGAAACGGTCAAGATATAAAAAAGCTTCTGGGCCATAAGTATAGATATTCCGAAATCGGCAATTCCTACTAATCCATCATTTACAGTTGCAACAGTTCCTGGTCTGAAGTTGCAAAACGACTCATCACCGTCACAGTAATGAAGAAGTAGAAAAACTTTGTTTCCAGTTTTGTTCTTGGTTATCAGAAGGCACAACTTTGTCTAGATTAATTACTGACACGTTTGTTGAACTTAGGAATTCTGCTGAAGTCTACAAACATTTTAAAGGCTTATTCGAAATCAGTAGGATGTATATTAGGATGGGTAAAAAAAACAAGATTATGCGAATCAAAATTGGAACTATGTGGAAAAGTAGTGTATTACGACCCAAAAAAAGTATAATCATTAAGCTTTGATTGTTGAGCACCTTTAAATTGCGCGTTAGCAAAATGTGCATTAAAAATTTCTTATTTTCATAGTTTGTAGAATTTCGTAGCCTTGGGTAGAAACACCCATGGTTTCGGTCGGGTGTCCGTCCATCGTATCGATAAGGGGAAGTAAAAGGAACTAAGGGGAAATGAAGGGTAGTAAGAAGAAGTGAGGGGAAATGGAATAGGGGTACTGTTTCTTATATACTCTTATACTTCATATAAAAGTGAGGTATAAAAGTATACTTTCATAAAATGGGGGTTCTTTTTAATTTTTATATTTTCGTATATATCATTTTTTTTTATATTTGTGAAGATATTTAACGTCCCTCCAAATTTTTATAGCTGTTTAATGAATTTTCTGTAGGCAATAATCTATGTTTAATGGACACCTGTTTTTAGAATATAATTTTGAAATCTACAAGAATAGCGAAAGAATTTTTTCAGGAAGTTAAGGCTTTTCTGCTGGTAAAAATGCATTAGAAGAATTAGATAAGGCTGGGCAATATTGAATTTCTTAAAATGACCTTTTTCTAGCTAGCTTTAAAAAATCTTTTCTACCCTGATGGGCTTTGTACTGGTAAAAACACACTGAAGAATAATTCTCAAGTATTCGGAAAAAGGAAGGTAGCAACTCTAGAAAAGAATTATTTTTGTATTTTTCGAAATGAATGTTTTATATTCTCATCAAAGAAGGTATTAGATTTGTGTGAAATTTGACCCCCCCCCCCCCATTTTTGTCAAATGTCCACGTTCTGAGATCCTTTGAACCCGAAAAACGGGTTTTTACGAATGCGTCTGTCTGTATGTCTATATGTATGTATGTATGTACGTCTGCATGTATGTTTCTCTGCCTGTGAGCACAATACTCTTGAAAAAATTAATCTATTGGATTAGCCTTTGGCACACTTTTTTAGTGTCGAGAACTGAAGGTCAAGTTTGTTAGCCAGCCATTTCGAAAGAAAATTTAGAAAGTTAGAGCATTTTCAAAATTTTAAGGACTATTCTTCTTCGAAATATAAAAAATGCATGTACTGTTACCTGTAGTATTTAGAAATTCGAACAATCCATTTTTATGACTTTTTTTGTTGAAAAGAAAATTATCAGAGTTATAGCATTTACGAAATTAAAAAAAAAACGAAAATGAAAATTTAGAGCCAAACAATGCACGATATGAAAAGAAGTCTGGAGGAGAAAAACGTTGTTTTTGCAAACCTTACAAGATTGTCATAACAAATTTTGGAATTTTCTTGAAAAATTGAAGATTCAAATTTTGAGCCCAATTACGTGAGATACGGAAAGAAGTTGAGATATCAAAATCGTTGCTTCTACAAAGACCCATAAACTCTCGCCTGAACTTTTTTTGGTAGGAGGCATAGATTGCTTTTTAGATATGGAAAATGGTATTGGGGTATTTTAATTCCAATTTTTGAGCGTTAGCATGTTTTTGGCATGTTTTTTGGTTTTTAATGTTTCCTTTTCCAGGGAAGGGGGGGAGAGATTTCTAGTGGGTGCCAAAATGACTTCCAAAAATTTGTAGTCCAATCAAATTAGCATTTGTGCTCAAACTCGAAGCTACCAGCAATTTGTTTTCCTTGAAGCGTTTCAAGAGGTATCATATTGAAGCTCTGAAACCCTTAAGCAAATTAAGGTAGATCCACTCTTGTCATTAACAAAACATTGGAAATTGAAAACATTCTTTTACACGTTCGCGTAGATTGTTCGTCTCGTGTAAGAGATAACATAGCTGTGTATGAAGGATGATATTTAGAGGATAAATTAGGCTTCGAAACAAGCCCTCATCGAACCTTCTACAGCCGATAGTTCATGAAATATGAACTTGGAAATTGAGGTTGCGCTTTCGCTGAGTAAGCGAAGCGCGTTGTGAATTTTGATTGTTATAAAAAGAATATAACCACTTTCTCTTTACAGAACCTTAAAGCGGAAGGCCTGTTGAAAATCAAAGTCTTTTTTACCAGACGAATATTACAATCGAAAAGTAAGTAAGTTTATCGATGTACGTCCAGTCAAAGTAGTAAGTAAGCCAGTCAGTAAGTAGAAGTAAGTTTATTAATGTACTTCCAGTCAAAGTTGAATGTATGCCAGTTGTATAGCGAGAGGAGGAGGGATGTAAGACTACTCGACGTGGTGGGGGTAGGATGTGTGTGACGATTTTTTATATAATTCATGCGAGTTACCACGGCAAAATTTGTGTAAGAAACACTTTTTGCTTCACGATATTTAATTTTTAATTCAACATGTCAGTAACTTAAAATGTGAATGTTTAATTTATAATTATTTGCCTAAAACTGTGAGAGAGATTCATCAAACTCCATTTGAATACGCTACTCAAGCATCTCTAGTGGCGGCACCGCACGCCGAAAATAAACACTTTTTCAGATGCACTTTTGAATCGCATCTGTCAAATGCGTATTGACGCGTATTTTTTCGTCGTCAGTTTTTATCGAATTGTTGCAAAATAAGTGCAATAAATGTTAAAAATAAAAAAAATAAACATGTCAGACTCGCATCTTTACTCGTTTCCAAATAAACTGTGGGAAACTGAGCGGAAAAGAAAGTGGATCGTTTCTGTTCGTCGAAATACGTAAACGTACTATATTTTATCAAATATTTTTATGAGATTAGTATTCTTTTTCAATGACCAAAGTCATTTTATGACAACTAATTTTTTGTAGCTTAAAAGGAAAGCCCTGGGAGCCGACCAACAACATACAAGAATTTGCAGTCTGCATTTTGATGGCGGTCAAAAATTAAATGATCCTGGGTCACTAACGTTCAACCCTACTATTTTCCCAGCAATTTATGAAAGGAAAAAATTTGCTAAAACTGACCGAGAAGAAAGGTATAAAAATCGAGAAACAGTGAAAACTGCGAATTCAAAATCCGAAACTTCTGTTTCCGAAGGTATGTGTCACTGTTAACTATAAATATATACATATAATATGAAAATTTGAATGAACATAAAATGAATTAAGAATATATAATGTAAGAAAATGTAAATGAAAATCTAAAGAGATAAGCAAAATAACTAAAATTGCTGCATTTATGTATATGAAAAAATATATAAGCAGTATTATAGGAATTCGTGACTTCTTTTAAATAACACAGATAATGTCCTTTTTCTGTGTAGATGAGGGCAACAACATAAATTAAAGCCTAAATAACGGAATGCGTGATGCTTCTACGCAAGCGGAATCGAACACATGCCATGCTAAAACACAAACTAGTGTTGCGATTATTCCAAGTAAGGTTCTAAAGGTTGATACAGGGGTTGGGCCAGATGAATGTTACAGACCTGGGTTTCTGAGCTATTCTGATGTAAGTAGTGATGCAAGTATGAAACAATTTTGTCGGATAAGTTTATCAATTTTTAATGTTCTTCTAAGATTTATAATTTCTGGTGCACAGGGGCAATCAAAATTTAACAGATCTCTCAATTGCGAAAACCGGTTGCTACTTTTTTCAATGAAAATGAAACTCGGTTTGAGTTTTGTTGCAATCGGTATTTTTTCACATCTCCGGAACAACTGCCTCGACAATTTTTGATAATGTTTTGGAAGCAATATTTAAAAATATTAAAACCTGGGTGTTTTGGCTTAGTCAAGAAGCAATTAAAGAAACGATGCCATTTTCTTTCAGAAAATATCCGAATTGCCGTATTATAACTGATCGCACCGAAATTCGCGTTGACATGAACCAACTGTAGAACAGCGAGCATTAATGTACTCGAGTTACAAATAAAGTTTTACTGTAAAATATTTAATTGGTATAATT
>JAUMHM010000005.1:48474577-48492116 GCA_032362435.1 Melikaiella ostensackeni
TATTTAATATTTTTAAATGAATATTTTCCAGATAATTATTCTTCATGGAAAAACAAACAAATCAAACTATAGTTTATGTCAAGAAAGTAAATATATCCTGAATTACAGTGCGTTGAAATTTCAGTAAATTTTTCAGTTTTTTGAGAATATCGCAGAAACTGTTATAGATATCGCTACAGCAAGACGATATTCGTAAACTGCGTTGAAAAACGCATTGACATGACCCGCGACAAGGGCGCAAAAACATTTTTTGCCCTTTAAAAAAATGGTTTTACACAATTTTTTATTGAAAATTTTAATTACAAATATCTATCAAGCTAGACGTGATAGCAACAAAGGGAAGCCAGATTCGTGTTCAGCATTGAAAAGTACTTCGGAAATTATGTCGCATTCAGCGAGGACATAGGTCATTTTTGTTGATTAGTGTAATTAATAAATATACCTGTACAGTGCACAAAATAACGATATTCACATACATCAAGGGACATTAAAATAGTGAATAAATTATAGTTCATACACATAAACATATATCATCATAAATAATAAGAAGAATTAAATAATTTAATTTAATCGTCCATTGACTCAAAATGATATCGATACTTACGAATACGATCCCGTTAGTTGGCTGGTTTCTCTTTTGAGTTCCATGTGACAGCATTTTTGGCCTCCTATGTTTCTACTTCTCCTCATTTTCACACTTCTCCACTTTTTTATTTGATTACGGACATCTCCTTTTTCGCGATAAACTAGATACTAGGCGCAACTCCTGACACAGCGAAACCCCTTACAGTATGCAGGAAATTTTCCAGAATGTCTTTTTAAAACTTTAATCTCTAGTTATGGACGCTTAGTGGAGATTTGAGCGACCCTAAAGATTTCGATATTTTTTCGTACACCGCTCCATCAGCCTTGAAATATAGTTTTATTAAATAGATGCTTTTCCGTTTCACTGTTCATAAAGCAACATTGTAAATTGCATACTGTTGATTTTATGTTGCAGGTGCTATGAAATGAGCTTAAGGAAGGATATAGAAAAACTAACAAAATTATCTAAAGCGGATAATATTGAAGCTAAATTTCTTCCCTTGAGTGGATTAGGACGAGCGGAACAAGATATTCAAATGAATAATCGTCCTGTACGCCTTCGGAATGGCTATAATCGATCTCATGTAAGTGACTCTGCGAAGACCAAAAATTCTTTAAAGCGAAAAGGCTGGGATATAAAAGTTATAGTACTTGCTAAGAAAAAAACTTGCACCTAACGTAATCTTACGTAATTGCTTAAATATATCCTAATAATTATGTTAATCATGATTATCCATATCCATATTATCCATCCAGTGTGATGTTTCCAGCCTGTGCCTCCGACAAGTGCTGCAATCATACGAGTAGTAATTACCTGGGACGCACGTGTATCATACACTTTTTTTGCAACACCCGACCAAGAAAAATTGCGCGCAAAATGATGCTCCAAAATAGTGACAGGAGCGCCAAGCCTGTGTCACGTGGAGACTGAGTGAAGTCTGCTTCGCCAGATGGCTCCACTGGTCTTACGATTTTACGATTCGCACCTCGTGTGTGAAATTGCTTTTTTACAGATAATGACTGCCGGTGAGTAAAGTAACTTCACACACTGTAACGTCACTGCTGTTAAAAGAGTCCCTTTACGCATTATTTAGAGCAACATGAAGTGCAACTTTAGAGGTGGGTGTTGCAAAAAAACAACAAATATGAGAGATCAATATGTAATCAAAGAAAATCTGAATAGGTTGGCAATATGGCATTAGTAAACGGGATTGCTCACGTAGTCATGTATTCAATATATTTTATATTTGCAATCGTGCAGCTTAAACCAGTTTAACCAGTGAAATGAAAAACATACATGTGTCTTTTTTCATGCATAGTCTCAATAATGAATTAGTATAATTTACGGCATGTTACAACTCAACTAACATTTTTTCTATTCATGTTTGTAGGAAATTCGTTTTTTTAAATTTTTACCGGAAATGTATTGATACTGTTATTATTATTAGCCACTCTTATCTATAATTAATAATATGTTTCTATTAAATTATTACAGTTCGAAGAAACTTTGGAAACTACGGAATATGAAGACGTAGAATATAATGAACACTATTCCGATGAAATCAGAAAGAGTTTACGCACAGTAAGTAAAAGACACACTTTTAATATGCAGAAATTGTTTGTCAATAAAATGTACCATTTCATTTTGTCTAATAAGTCTGTTGCAACCTATTTTCGGAAAATTTAGATTTAGATTGTGCTGAATTGAAGCCTGAAAAGGTAGATTGGGAAATGTTGTGTAGGTTTCGAGAAAATGGAGGGAGAAGATTTTTTTTCGCTTGTTGAGCAAAATTTGTCAACATTGGACGGCGATTAAAATTCCAATTTTCAATTTTCGAAAAAAAAAAATTTATTTCTATTTATTAAGTTGCTGAATTGATACATATAAGTTTGATGGGGAAATGTCATCAAGTTCGGAAAAGATGAAAGGGAAATTTTTTTCCTTCGTTCGAGTCGCACGATTTTTCAACTTTGAACGAAGAAAAAAAATCCAATTTTCATTTAAGAAGAAAAAAAAATTTGAAACACTGTAGTGCTGAATTGAGGCGTGAAAAGTTTGATTGAATGAACTCATCCACTTCAGAGAAGATGGAGGGGAAATTTTCTTGCGATTGAGGCGCATGTTTCCTCAACTTTAGACGGAGATTTAAATCCTTATTTTCAAGTAATGAAAAAAAAGAAAAACAGATTTGTGGCTAACAAAATTGTACAAAATTTAAAAAAGTTACGGAAACTCGCAAAAAAAAATTTCAAGTAAAAAAAATTTGAAAAATGACATTATAAAAAAACCATTTCACCACAATGTGTACTTTAATTTATCTGATTTGTTGAGCCAATAATCCCATTATCAAAAAAATGTTGGATATGTCCTTTTGGAATGCGACGATATTCTTGAATAAATCACAAGTAAAAACTACATTAATAAATTCGATCAGTAATAATATATGATCACATAAGGTGGAAATAATTACGTAGATTTACAGCTAAATCAATTGAAAAACAAATCAGACTCTACTGAAGGTTCTCAACTAATTCCTGATCGGTTTAAAATGGACAGATTTTCCAAATCGAACGTGTATGTCTCGAGTCTGTAGCCTTGACCGAGATTACTCGATTAAAGTTGTTATTTTCTGGGTGGATCTTCTCGATATGACCCAAGCGCCATTTAAGAGGCGCCAGGTTGTCACTAACAATAACCATCGCTCCAGGTTCAAATTGAGGGTCTGTCAATTAACTCCATATTTTCCGCATCTGGAGTTGACCGGGATATTCGTTCTGCCAACGCTGCCAAAAGTGATGCAACATATTATAATGAAGGTGCCCGTAGCGAGTAAACCGATTTTGAGGCATGTTTCGCAAATCGTGTTGCGGAATAGCCATTAATGAATCTCCAATAAGAAAATGACCAGAAGTTAAAGGAGTTGAATCATTGGGAGCGGTTGATATGGTAGATAAGGGATAGGAATTCAGACATGCATCGACTTAGGTTAATGCTTAATACACATGTGTTCAATTCTTCTTACATAAGGCGCGTTTCTCCTGTTACCCTTCGCAAATGATTTTTTGTAGATTTAACCGCTGCTTCCCATAGCCCTCCAAAGTGAGGAGAATTGGGTGGAATCATGTGCCAGGTGATTTTTTCGTTCGCTAAAAAATCAGTAACATCTGCTTGGAAGTCGCGACGTGTTAAAAGCTGACCTAATTCATGTAATTCATTGCGATCTCTCACAAAATTCGTGCCGTTATCAATATGAATCTTTTGACATTTTCCTCGCCAAGAATCCAATTGGTGGCAACAATTCAAAAATGCATTAGTGCTTTAATCGCGCGCTAATTCGATGTGGGCGTTCTTCCTGACGAAACACGCAAAAATGCAAATGTATGCCTTAATAACATTTCGACCATCCAGCTTGTCGATAAGATAATATGGCCCAGCGTAGTCGACTCCACAGGTCATAAACGGATGTTGAGGCATAACGCGCACTGACGGTAATATACTCGGGAGTTACTGGTTGAACCCTAAAACACCTTATACATTTTTTTATCACATTTTTAACAGTATTTTTACAAGATAAAATCCACAATCGAGTTCTCAAAGATGCAACTACTACTTGACATCATGCATGCATTAATTAAACATGTTCGTGTACAGTAAGAATTTTAGTAAGAGGATGTTTCGAAGCAAAGATTACAGGATGCTTTTGTTCAAATGATATCGGAGCGTTGACTAAACGCCCGCCCACTTTGAGCAGTCCAAGCTGGTCTCTGAATGGATTTAAAGGGACTAATTTACTTTTACCTGCCACCTGCTTTGAGCTCAAAAGGTCCCTCAGTTCGCATGAAAATTCTTGAGTCTGCGCGAACTTTAAAAGGTAGTTCAATGACTTGTCTCTCTCAGCAACAGTCAAGTGACCTACAACTCGAATTGCTCTATCTAACATAAGATTGTGAATGAGACGTTGGCAATACTCTCTAACGCCTATTAGCTTAGGTAGCGATGAATACCTTTCAAGTAGTTTCAAATCCTCATTCAAAGTAAGTCACAATAAGAGTGCGCTCACATTTTTTTCTCTCTGGTGCTTCTTCAATCATTTTACAATTTGTATTTAGCAGCCACGTTTGTGTGAGCTGTACTAGACTCCACGGCCCCTCCCACCAAAGTTTACTGTCTCGAAGATCCTCAGGGCCGATTCCTCGAGAAATAAGATCGGCTGGATTGTCTTCGAACTGCTCCTGTTTCCAATTGTCATTTGTGAGTTCCTGGATCTCACTGGCCCAGTTAGCAAAGAATGTCATCCAACGATTGGGAGACGATTTTATCCAGCATAAATTGATTGTCGAACCAGACCAGAGAACATTTTCATCCACTTCTAATTCTAGGGAGGCAGTCACTGTCACAACTAATTGTGCAAGAAACAGTTCAGCTTGAAGTATTGTTAGGCGTGGCAGTGAAATATTTTTTAGTAGATCCACCTTTGATTTGGTACATAATAATCTTATGGTAGGCTGATCAGCTTGATCTGTTGACCTGATGTATACACATGCTCCATATGCAGCATCCGAAGCATCACAAAATCCATGAAGTTGTACCTTGACCTGATTTTGACAGAAAACAAATCGTGCTACTGAAACTTCGTTAAATGCCTTTAGCTAATTACTGAAATCCACCCAGGGGGTATGCAACTCCTGAGGTAGAGCCTTGTCCCAATCGTCTTCGTAACCCTTTGTTGAAAAGTCTCAATAACTCACTCCTTCAATTCATCCTTATCGGGATTCCAAAGTAATGTTTCCTAATGTTACTAATGTTTTTCTTACAACAGCCACCTCTAAAGTTGCGCTTTTGATGACTTTCAATTTGTGCCTGAAGGACCTTATTTGAGCAGACTTGTGTGTGAAAAATTTTCGCGCAAGCGGAATTTGAATATAACTTACTTTAGACACTGCTAAAAAAGCTGCGCATGTACACTTTCGAGTTGGGGTACTTAAGACACTGGCCGCGCAATGCCTGAAATTGCTGCGCGGTGGCGCCATATCACACCGTTTTGGAGAAGCCTTTTGTTAGTTTCAAAGTGACAGACTATTTTGCAGTAGTCTTTGGCGTGCAACTTTTAAGGTGCTTGTTGCAAAATTTAGCGTGTGATGCACGTGTGTGCAGGTAATTGCTACTCTTGTGATTGCAGCATTCGCCTTCAGTTCTCCGCTGAATTAGAAGAGACGGATCCTTCCTCCATCAAATTCTTTAAAGGCCGTGTTGATCCTTATTGATTCTTATCTGACGACACATTTGTGCGATATCAGCTGATAAAACGACCGACTGATGTCGAAAACGCAGTGTGATCGAAAACAATGCATCTTGCACCACGGGACCCACCATCTGTACGTCCTTGAAAGAGACTCCAGTGGAAGTTTTGGCAGAACCGTCGAAAACCACCCTCATTTTTGTGGTGAGGTAAATAATGAATAATGTCAACATCATTTATTTCATCGGCTGAGATTACTTACATGTGTCCTTGACCTTCATAATCCTCCAGAAAGTCGATGTCTTGTCGTTGAGTGGAATGATATCGACAAAACTTCCACCTTCGTTACGTTCAGTTGTAGAACTAAAACGCTTTTCCAGATCGTCTTGAACGTCGTGATCTGGATACTTTTTTTTGTACTTTTCAATTTCTCAAAATCTTTTAAGTTCATTGTGCAGTTGTTGATTGGTCATCAAATTACACACCGCTCGCCTATCGCGAGAAGAAACTTGCATGAAACCTACGACAATCCATCCTAACTGCGTCAATCCGTCCTAACTGCGTCCATCCATCGGGAATTTCAAATTCACTTCATTCACTTCGATGCACCGGAATATTTGGCATATCGTAAATCATTTCCGGCGTAATTAGACAATTCGTTTAGAATAATTGGTCGAACGTGGAGTAAAAATGACATTTGTATAGCATCGTGGCTCTTGAGTTGATTTAAACACCCCGGAGACTACAGTATCCGAATTTGCAACCGGAAGCTTATTAAGGTGTTAACATAATTTTTGTGACATAAGATTAACTTGTGAGCATGAATCAAGTAAGATGCGACATTCTTGACGCTTTCACAGGTTATCTTCTACCTAAACAATCACAGTACTCAACATGACATCTTCATTCTCTAGAGAGAGAATTAAATTGATATTTAGTGACGCAGTTTCCTAACCTCATCAATTTGAGATTAAACCAGGACTGTAAGAAATTTTTCACAATGATACGCGCTGCAGATATTTGCAGTAATTTTTTAAAAACTTTAGCATTTCCTTGAATGTGGGTTTCCCAGACATCGAGACCATCCATTTCTCCCACTCCCTTTTCGTAAAAAAATCTAATTTCGTTCTAAACAGGTGTATGATAACCGTTTTCCAGGCATCCGTATCCTTAATTAGCGATTTTAATACTAGCAGTTTATTATTATCGTCAATGAGCTATCTCAGCGCAAAAAATGTAACCTTTGTTAACACAATCAGATTAAAAACAGATGTCATATGAAAATGAATAAGAGACCGTGAATCTTCGAATCGATCTAACAGAGTTTTCCACGCGAGTTCGTAATTCGTATCTGAGGTACCTAATATTGGATAGCACGCACAGTCTCTCCCGTCAGCACCTCATCTAAATAATAAAACGTTTGAATATGCTAAGCCGTACGAATCGCGAAACTTTGCCCAATCTTTGCAAGACCCATCGAATTTCGGGATTTTAATAGTAGTAAGATTAGACGCCAGCGCGTTCGCCGACAAAAGATGCGCGAGTTCAGCCCAGGACGATGCCTGGGCTGGCGGTTCACTGACTGAAGGACTTTCCATACGAACAATCGGTGCTGACGAGCTTTTTTGTTGATTTCGTTCAACCAATTCACTGACTTATGATACTATTTCAAAATATGCAGTATCAAATAGTGTACGTTCTTAACTCTCTTGAAGCTCGTCGGCTTCTTCGATTGCCATCTCGATTTCTATTTGTATTGTATCAAATTGTCCGTATAATGGTTTAAATTTCCATAATTGAATAGGCCATGTTCCTAGCCCAAACGTCTTATCGTATGCCGCAAATTGATTTTTTAATCTAGTTAACTTGGCCTTGATGGACATTCATTTTTTCTTCCACGCATCTACCGACATTTTGACTATGAATACCGCTAGCCGAAGCGTAACAATAAACTAAGGACAAGGAAATACAATTTGAAGACTCACCAAATGAAGAAATTCCCTTCCAGATACTCCGTGGTCCTTTTTGTCCTTGATATCGATTTCTCAGTTTGTATCAAAGAATTTGTCCAAAGATTTGAACAAATTTTGCACAGTTCAAATTTAGTTCAAAATTCACGTTGTATCCACAGGAATCACACTCAGTCCCCTGTTCCCCTTTTTTCCCTATTTTGCCCCATTTCCCCGTATTTTTCTTAAAATCTCCTGTTATCCCTATGTTTTGGAATTTTGGGCATTTCTTTCAATTTTTTTTGAGCTGCGATTGATTTTTCGAACAAAAACCTATAATATTATAAAATGTGCACTACAATCTATACTTGCACAGCTATCAGCATGATGAAACAAGACAAGGTGTCGCAAGACGCATCCTTCTTGTCAGTTGATAGGAAAAATGCCGCCGGTATCCGCCATTACCCAATATCCAAGATCTTATGTGCAATGAAGTTAAAAATTATTAATATTCACCATATTATAAACCATTTTCAATTCAGAGAATTATAAATAATGCCGACAGTACAGTTTCATTGTAAATCCCAAAGATAATTTTTTGTCTGAGGTAAGATATTCTGGAAACGGAAAGCCTATGCCTAATTAAATCTGGAAGAGAGGTCCGACTTTCCATTTTTTAATTTCACACCTTTTTATATTTATTTTTATACAATCGGCAAGGTCCAATGAACTGTGAAAAAAAAATTTTTCAATTATTTTTTGGGCTTTTTAAAGCTTTGAATTCCTGTTCATTCTGAATAGAATTATTCAGGATGTGCATGATATCATAAATTTTTATGTTGAGTTTTTGGACAAACTGTAGAATTGTTTTTAAAGAACATTTCTTGAATGTTTTCAAAATTTTTCAAAAATATTTGATTCAAAGAATACAGCAATAAATAAGTTCAGCCTATCCAAGTTTTAGGTCTATTGAAAAAAACATGAGAGTGGAATCATTGCAGTAGAAGGCTAGACACGGGCGCAATAACGTGTTATTCGCAGAGCTCAAACAAAATTTTTAATAATTTTCTTGCACTTCATAAAATTCTTTATTCTTGTCCATTATAAATTAAGGATACTCGTGATTATATATGTTTCTGGATTTATTATGTAAACAGTCCACGAAGTGCAGTGTAATGAATTTTTTTCACTTTTCTTTAATAGTTTTTAAATTTTCGAAAAATATTTGATATAGGGAATCGAGCGATACATTTGCTCTCCCAATCAAAAAATATAAAAATGAAAATCTGACATGACTAAATCATCAGTGTCGCAAAAAAGAAAAATAATATATATATCGTACTTGAGATACTTTTGTTCTTATAACATTTAATTTATAAATAAAATGTAATTTTGTTTTTTTTAAATAAAATTTGTCGTTTCGTATGAAAGTGTTCCATTTATTAATTTTTCTTCATTAGTCTGGTATTTTCAAAAGAAACAAAATACAAAAAAAATATAATTAAACTGCTGAATCTCTATGATTCCTGTATTTATATACTCACAGTTTCAGAAAGTTCACAAGTCACATTCACTTGATTCTACTAATCCACAATGCAGTTCAAGTTCAAAGTCATTTTATTAATCGTAGTTTTAATTCAGTTCCAAATTAACCGCACGGAATTATTTTAATCACAAATTCTCGGTTATTGAATTTAAAATCGCGGATTACATATCCGACTCGAAGGACTAATGTTTACACAAACGAGTAAGTTGTTCGTATTTTTGTTGAATAAAAAAATAACATAAGATGTCTTAAAACTTATTTATTAAGGAACATCTGTAGCTCTATTACAAGTAGCTCCAAGTCCGAAGTTACAAAAAATGGTAAGACTGTACTGTCCTTTCGGCTCTTCCTTCCGAATTGTCAGGGTGCAAACCAAAGCTTTCTGATTTACCGACGTTGACAAGTAAATGCAAACGTTTAGAAATTAGAAATTTGGAAATTAAAAGGCATAGCAACGTTGCACAAGAAATGGTCAGATGGGACCCTTGCTCACTTCGGCCGCTTTCTGGAGACGACTGCATTGACAATTTTATAATCGCACTTATCCCCTGAAGGCCAAATCGTGCCTTTGCAGTGAAAGTTGGAGGAATGAATATCATGTCTTTACCCTGGCCAAGTCTAAACAAGAGTCCGAAGCGCGTTCGCGAGAGGAGCGGAACAAGCCGCCTAGGCCAGTCTAGTTCGAGCGAGCAAGGTGTAAATGTATAATCAATCTAAGTTTACTGAATTATCCGGTTGTTAATTATTTTCCCTTTCTCCTTGCAGGCTTCATTTGCAATATTATCACATACACGTTGAGCGATTCTTAAAAAAAAACTGGTATATAACATGAATTTATACATAAGTTGACCTGACGATTTAGACGATATTAGGTCAAAACAATGCTACTTTTTTATGAAACGTTAGAGATACACACAAATCAAACCATTTGAAAAATGAAAATTGGCTTTTAGGTTTTAGGTGGTAAGCATTCGAATGAAGATCTAGAAGAACATATGAGAAGAAGACAAATCGAGGCTGCGAAACGTCTCAAAAGAACACCACTTGCACTCTCTCAAACAAGCTCCGAAAGCACGGATAGTTCCTCGACTCTTTCAACGGCATCATCATCTTCAGCTAGTGCATCCGTTTCATATAAAACACTCGAAAATGAACCAGAAGAAAAAATTATTATTGCAAAGGATTTTTGCCCAGATAACTCACGAAATAACAGATTGAAGAGAAACGTTCTATTTACGTCACTTTTAAGTAAAAATATCATATCAATGGCAGATCTGGAGATTAATGATAATGTTAACAATTTCGTTGGAGATAAAAATGCAATTTCTGAAGAAAACATACAAGCAGATTATCATCCGAGAGTGGACCTCGTTGAACATCCAGATGATCCGGATTTATTTACACACCCTCTAGAAGCATACGGAAAGTTAAAGTATACTGAAGATTTCATATTAGATCGCATCGGAACAAAAAAAACAATGACACCAAGACAGTATTATATGAACGTAAGTGACAGTGATTTCGAATTTGTCAAGAGGAATAAATAACCATTAAAAGTTAGTTTCGTGAAGAAGTATTATTTGGCTCTAATTTTGCCATACTAATTATTAATTTTAAGCACGTATAAGATTCTCTAAGATATTTTTAAATTATGTTTAAATATTTCTTAATCATTTAATTTTTCTTCTTTAAACATCTTATGTTGTTCATACAGTTTTAGAAGATTGGCGTGGTAATTATAAGTAAAGTTACGAATCAAATAAGTGTCTCTTACACAAAATATGTGTTGTGTTAAGAAAACCAAAGCGTAATGTATTTTGACAAGTAATCATTGAAGAGTTCACCTTTTAATGTTCACAATGTTGGCGGCCTAAGCAACTACGCTTATACTAGATAGGTATAAGAGGAACACGATGCGTCATATTGTTGCCATGGTAACCGTTTATCGCATAGTGTTCTCGTTATGTAAATCTAGCGCAAACGCAGTAGCTCCAGTCGACAACGTTGGGAACGCTGCATAGTAGAAAGTGACGCACAAAAAGTAATAATTACAAACGGAAAACTATCCTTTAGAGACCGCAATTTTATTTTGTGGTTGGTTATTTGCACGGCAACAAAACCATATAAAACAAAAAGATGAAAGAAGTTAAAAACTTTTTATTTTCTGTCTTTCTGTTTGATAAACATAAAAAAACAGTTTTGAATTTCGAGCATTCAAAAGTGAATAATTTCAAACTGAAACAGTCAGAATTTAATGATTTTAAAAATCAACGCCCAAAATTAACAATTTCAAATTCAAACAAGCGAAATAAAACAATTGTAGATTGAAATACTTAAAAATTGAAGATCTTCAAGATGACCCGTTAAGAAGCTGTGTATTAAACAGAATGCACTCTGAGTCAAATGGAATAGGGGGGCTGTTGCATGATTTTTAAATAATATATTTTTCAAATACTGCATACAATTTTTAAAAATTTAAGTGCATTTGAAAAACTTGTTTAATACTTCATTTCTAAAAGAATTTTTTTTTTTTTAAACATCGAAAACCCTATTCAAACAACTCTGTACCGTTGAAACGTCACATCTTGCAAAGTGCTAACAGAGATATTTGTTTACTCAACATTTTCAAAAAGTAACCGCCAAAGTACGGATGCAGCGCACTGAAAAAGTGAAGGGAATCTGTCCGTATAGCGTACACATAGCCATGGGTTGAGTCCGTACGCATGGACACGTTGTATCATTTAAGTTCGTGACAGTAATGTTTGAAAAGATAACCTCAAACTTGTGTTAAATCACATATTCACGTGGAACAAGGATAATAGTGGCACTCTATTAAAAAAAAGTTTTGTTCTGCAAGTGTAATAGCAATGATTATCCGTGTGATTACCTGCTGTCATAAAGTCCGTTCTTTTATATATTTTTTAAATAATACAACGCGAAAATATGTTTACTACTTACACTGCAATCACGAGCGGCCATATTATTTCCCCCCATCAACCGTGCTACTCAGACTGATGTTTCTTTCCGTTGCTTGCCCAAACAGCAATGCCTCATTACCTCGCAAAAAATTCAAAAAGTTTACTTTTTAAACATTGAAAATGTTCAAATTTATTTTGAAAACTTTCCTTCAGTAACTACCTTCCATTTTTAGCGCTAGCACTGAAATGCATGCTCCTTTAATTTCACTAGGAAAAAAGATATTTGAAAATATGCAACAACCCTATTTTTCTGGATTTAAATGTTGATAATTGTATTTCACGGAAGGATTTAAATATATTTCAACTTTCAAAGTCGCTTTGCAACATTAAATATGAATAGCTTGACTTGAATTTTTAACATCAGCAACATAATTAAAATATTCAATTTTCCCTAAAATCGACGGAAAATTAAACATGTTTGATGTAAGGTGCACTGTTTTCGGAAAAAATGAATTGAAACGTATGCGGTGAAAAACAAGATTATTTTGGATTCTGGGCGCCACAAATTTGACCGTATTTGAAATCTTTTTAATTCAGTTCAATACACGACTTCTTGCTGCCGATACGATTAAAAAATTAGGCATTTAAAATTCAAAAACTGCAAACAAAATCAAAGTTAAAAATAAAGAACTTTAGATTCTTTGTTTATCTCACATAAATTATGTTGGGAACACCCATGCCTTCAGAAGTGCACAATCTTTCTACTTGCATGTACCGAAATAGAACCTTATCATCTCGACACGTCAGTATGTTCATTCTTTTTTGGTGATTCAAATATGATTTTAGTATTGTATTGTTAACTAGAGTTAATCAGTTTGTAAAACATTGCATTTACTCTCTAAATCTGAATTAGTGAAAAATGAGCCATGAAATGTGTGTATGCTGCCAATATGTTAGTGATACTGTCGACTAATACACATGTTTAGAGTAATAGATCCTTACTTGATTCGAACTTGGCAACGATTTCCATATTTTGATTTCTTTTCGATAAGATCTGCGTTTGATCTATTGAAAAATTCAATGTCCTGACTATATTTTTGATGAAGTCTAAACGATCGAAATATGATTCTTTGTGAAAGTATGTAAGAATTTATTATTATTTCATCATTTCTTTCAATTTCTCTCAAGTTTCAATTCAGAAATTTCAGTTTAGGAAGAAAAATTGCTATCATCTCAAAAACAGCTTGCAGCACACATTTTTTTCATCTTAACTCGAATCCAATAATAATTATTTGATTATTAAGAAAACACATACTTAAAACTCTATTGCCCACATTTTACTTTTCAGCGACTTTCTCATTATGTTGCGTCAAGATTGAAAATGATTTTCAATTTTCTTCATAAAAAAATGAATTACAAATTTCGAAAATCTATTTTCAATACGCCTAACATATATTCTGAAAAACAGGAAAAGTTTATGATTTCAAAGTGAGCCTCCGGGCAATAGCATGACAAATAAATATGGGCTGCACAAACAAATTTATATAAATTTCGCAGTTCACCAAAGAACTTTATTAAAGAAAAGAATTGGAAAACATTAAACGGAAACTGCAATAATATCAACTGTAATATTATTTTTAAGGCCACACTAAAATGACAAAGAATTATAGTAGTCTTGAGAAGTTCACATTATACTTTCTTAACGCGTTTTCAAATTTCTTCAAACCTACATTACTTTCACTTTTCATTTTAATTAACACTCGAAACTCGACATAGTCAATCGATTTAAATCCCTATACATACTATTTCTGAAAATCAAATATTCAATAAAATATTCATTGCTTCGTTTTTACCAACTACTTTTTAAATAACCGAGAATGAAGGAGATTGATTTGTCTGTGAGTTTCATTTATTTTCACTCTCCATTCATAAGTTACGTTAAGATTATGATTTATGTGTTTTTAACCAAAGATGGTTCAAGATATATAATTTGTAAATGACTATTCACATATTAAGAAACCTTTTTTCACAACGCATAAAGGTTCAATTTTCAACTAATATTTATGCTGCCCCAAAAACGTTTTGTAATTTATAATTAATTCTCAGTTTCCGATTATTTTTCTAACAAATCACCTCATACATTATATGCTTTACATGTTCGTGCATGCAATGTATGAATTGAATTTAGAGAGGACTCAATATAGCATTTCATTTTCATTAATCCAAGAACTGTCCTTTGAATAAAATGTCATTTTTATTCCTTGAAAAGACCGCGTCTGAGGCAATCCATTTATGACCTAAGAATACCATAATTAAGTAAAAATGTCATTACTTTTACGTAAGAAAACTGAGAAAGCGTTTATGTTTATCTCAAAGAATTTTTAGTGTTACAATTTTCGACATCCAGCGATTTTATAATTAAAACCTATCAACTGGAACAATTTAAATTGTAAAGTTCAAATTCAAACAACATGAAATTGAAACCATTCATAAGTAAGTATATTTCAATCAAACAAATTTTAATATTGTAAAAATTTTAAAATTTTCAAGTAGAAAAGTTTAAAATAAAATAATTTTAAATTAGAAACTTCAACAATTGAAAATTTTTTAAGTTGTGAGCGATGAGAATGAATGTCTTCCAAATGCAATAATGTGAAACTGAAACCATTCAGAATTAAGTCGTAACATCTGACGCTGTAGATTCAATTGTCTATTTTTAGGTACTAGAATTTTATTCGAATTTAAGTGTTTTGAGTTATAAAAGTTCAGCTGAAATGCTTTTGATATCATTATGTGAAATGTTTATATTATTTGTTTGTTTTGTTTAAACATATGTAAACTGAGATCATTTAGAGCTTCAAGCGGATATCAATGATGCTAGCAAGAAAAGGTGTAACATTCAAAGAATTAATGTGTTAAAAGTACTTCTATGGACCCTTATAGTTTTTTAGGTAGCTACATGTACAATTGATCTAAAGATGTTTTGAAAAGTACCAAAAAAATTTGTTAACACAAAATATCCCCATAGTAGAAGTATAAAATTATTCTATTCAATACTTGTAAATGAAAACATTGTTAAAATCTTCAAAATAAATATCAAAGACTTTTTCGTATCTTATTTTTTTGGTACATATGTTAAGAATTTAACATTTTAACTGTATAGGTATTTCTAAAATACACAATTGCAGACATACTTATTATATTTTTCTTTGGCATTACATTGTTTCGTCATTACATTGTTGGTAGCGTGAAAATACGATTAGTGTAATGTTTTTCAAACTTCTTTAAATTATTTTGTGTGATTTAATGGGAAGCAACGGAAGTCTGAAACTGCGAGACTGAGTATAAACAGGTGTACAAAACGTTGAACATATATGTATTTTATTTAATCCTGTAAAAAAGAAACTATATTGCCACTCTTCTAAGTTTAAAGTTGAATAAAATAAAGTATATTTTTAGACCAGTGCCGCAAATTTTCTTCATCATAAACCTACATCGTTACCTTGAAGCTGGTTTTTGTCTTTTTGTTAACCAATATTTCCCTAATTACCTATTTCATTTGCGATTAAACTTAATTATATTGCGTAATAATAGAAAAGGATGCATGCTTAGCCTGTAAGCATAGTCATATTTTTACAATCATTTTTACATGAAAATCTAAAAAGAGTACGCTTTATATAATTTTAAAAAATTCAGTTAAATATAAATTAAAATTTAATTAAAAATTAAAACATAAATTAAAAAAATTAAATATAAATTAAATTCATTTTTTATTATATGTTGCTCTAGTTGGAGAAATTTTAGCAAAGGAGTGGGCAGTTTTTATATTTCTCATCCGAAGTGAAAAACAGGCAAGTAAAAAATTACCAATAAATTATGTTACGAAAAATAAAAATGTTTTTTGATATTAAAATTAAATTAAATATTTACTACTTCCTTCATAATTTTATGATAGAAAAAACTTATTTTATACAGAGTACAGTATATCACGACCAGTCGAATGTTCGATTCGGATGATTTAGCGTCGCTTTTAGACGAGCTTGTATTAATTGCTCGAAAGAAACTGATTGAATAGAGTGTTCGAACACTTCGAATGTATAGTAATTACATTTATTACAGTTCTCCTGAAACCTTACATGAACTGAATGTTTTCATTTCGCATAGCTTTAGGTCCTATCAGCGCACATCGACCAAATTCGAAGAGTGAAGGATCGGTGTAAATGGGTTCGCTCGGATCAACATTGCTTCGTTGACTGGGAACAATACCATCAATACCTGTTTGATTTCCTAGTGGCGTCACGCCTTGCGCCATTATCCTGTTTAGTGTTCTGAAAGAGATTAATATTTTATTTTGTTACATTTTTAAATATATATTTTTTCTAAGCAAATTAAGAGAAGTAAACGCTTTTAATTTTAAACTATTCAATTTGAAACTGAAATAATGAATTTTTGGGTGCATCATTTAAAAGTATTAATAGTAAAATAGTATATTGTGCTGCAAGTACGGAAAGTAGACAGTTCCACAGAAGTGTGAAGTTTGCTGTACGAGCCCGAGGCGAATCGAAGGGGAGTTTAAGGAAATTTAAGGTATCCAAAAATATTCGGAAATTTTCGGTCACTGATGGTACTTTATCGGTAATTTATCAGTAATTCATGGTGACTTATAATTTCGAGATTATGCAATCGCTACTCACTACTCGCAAACAGTCTGTCAAGTTCTTATAATACCATAAGTGAGGTTATGATTTCGGTAATCGTGGAAAGTAATTTTTAATCAAAATTCGCGAGCGCAGCAGCTACAAAAAGTGATCTTGCTCAGAGTACTCAAGCGCAGCAACTAGAAGAAGTGATATTGCTTGAAGGGCGCAAGCGCAGCAGCTAGAAAGAAAAATTAATAACGGATTTTTCTTACTTTTGCGGAATTGGCCACTTCCCGCACGCTATACACGCTTCGAAAAGCGAACATTCCGTGCATGCGATACAAAACTATTTTTTGTCAAATTTAGGTTATGTAAGCTTTCATTGTCGAAACTGCCGAGTGAACGTGAACGCCAAAAAACCAAAAAGCATTTCATTGAACAGAATGGAATCACATTAATTATATTCAACTTTACATGTAAAGTCACTTTAATATCTGAACTTTTTTTGTGGATTCGAAACGATAAAAACGAAACGAGTTGTATGCCAATAAAAGCATTTGGATGAAACCGAATTGTTTTGGAATGAAAGGCATTAAAATTTATGATTTTGTTAATGCAATATATATATATATATATATATATATATATATATATATAACAT
>JAUMHM010000005.1:48497301-48511441 GCA_032362435.1 Melikaiella ostensackeni
GGTGCGTATATAGTATGTATAATAAAACATAAATGTCAATTAAGAATACGAAATTTGTGTGTAATTGTAACTTATGTGAGTGTTATTTTACTCAGAACAGTTAGTCAAAACCCCTATATTATATATAATACAAAAAGTGTTTATTTTTCACATTCATAGGATATTAATCATTCTTCCCTTTCCTTAAACTGGCAACAATTTAATTATTACAAGAAATGGGTGAAGTTCCGAAAAGAGTGTACCTCCGATTGATTTGCAACTCAGTATACCGATGCATTTTGACGTGCTGATCACGAATATGGTATGCTAGTAAAAATACCCGCAAGTTTTATTTTCAAGGTCAAAACTTGATAAAAGTGTGAAAATTGCACGCTTTTTCCGTTTATTTCAGTGAATGATAAGAATTTACAGAAAGCTTCCAAGTAAAAATTGTATATATTTTAAAAATGCGCCTCTTATGTGATTCACATTTTTTCTTAAAAACCATTCTTCTACGAGAAAAGAAGGAAAATGTTGGTAAAAAATGTAGAATTCCTTGAAAAGGGACTTGCGGTACTTCTGTGATTACTGTTTAGTCACAGCAATAGTTTATGTCACGCCGCTAAACCCTTCCAATAAGGAGGCGGAAATGCACCCCTGTGACCGGTCACAAAAATAATTACGGTCACACGCCTACCCCCACACCTACCCATTTTCAACGTCTCGTGGGGGAGGCGGGAAGACGCCCCGGTGACTGGTCACAGAAATAATTTTAATATTCCACTGAATTAAGGAGTGCACTCTCAGAAGTTCCCAAGTCAATTAGGGGTGAGGACACCCTGGATATGGCAGTCAAAACTTTCACGGAGGCCATCAAATCTACTTATCGACCCACAAGGATCCGAAAAGCAGAAGAGACCCACTGGTGGAACGGGAAGCTCGATGAGCTTCGCAGGAAAACCAGAGAGAGGTTTAGACGTGCCAGAATTGGCAAAACGAGATAACTATGGACCTCATTCACGACGATGAGGGATGATTACAGGGCTGCAATACATAAGGCCAAGCAAGAAAGCTGGACCAACTTTTGCACAGACATCGAGCAAGGGCAGAGGCCGCTATACTGGACGAGCTGCTCTCTCGAATTCCGGCTGCTATTGTCGGCACTCTTAAATTGCCCGATGGAGGTTACTCAATGTCGGACGCGCAGACCTTGACCCACCTGATCGAGACACATTTCCCGGACTTTATAAGGTCTGGGGAAAAGGAAGCGACACCTCGAGGGCATGTAAAGTCGTCTGTGGCTCAACCGAGCCTGCAATGGCGGCTAGTCCACGAGATTGTTTCTCATTCCAGGGTCAGGTGGGCCCTGAAGTCTTTCAGCCCATACAAGTTTTTCTGGTCTGAGTGACATATACCCGGTCTTCTTACAGAAGGCTGGCGTATCCATCATAGGGCCGCGGGTGAGACATGCTAGGGCTAGTCTGATACTGAGATATGTCCCAACGGCATGGAGAGGCACGAGAGTGGTTTTCGTTCTGAAAGCAGGCAGGAACGGTTATACTTCACCCAAGGATTTCCGTTCCATAAGCCTCACATCTTTCCTACTAAAAACGATGGAAAGTCTCGTGGATATATATATCTGCGACAAGGTCTTCTTGAATAGGCCACTAGACAAGGAGCAGCACGCCTTCAGGGCTCGTCACGCGACCGAAACAGCCCTAAGCGGAGCAGTAAACCTAATCGCAGGACAACTGAAGCAGAAGGGCTTCACGATTGGAACCTTCATGGGCATCGCAGGAGCCTTCAACTACACCTTCAGATAGGTGATTAGGTGATGACTGCACATGGTGTGCCAACTTCAGTCGTAGAATGGACATGCCACGTGTTGGGAAACAGGAACCTAACAGCGACTGAGGGTGATACCACCTTATGTGGAACTGTTGACTCGGGATGCCCGCAGGGAGGCCCTATCGTCCCTACTGTGATGCTTGGTAGTTGATGAACTGCTTCATCTACTCACGAGACAAGGAAAAAATCTCGACTGGAAAAAATCAGGGGACTGATTCTTAGAGGCGTCACAAATGCCTCGAAATCGACACCCACAGTGGCTTTGGGGACACTAACAGGTTTGGAGCCCCTCTATCTCACCATCAAGGCCACGGCTGCGAAGGCAGTCTGGAGAATGAACATGGTGAGTGGCGGAAGGATCTCGACAGGAGAGCAGATTCCAACCGATATCGCGAGTAGACCGACCCTGAGCATGATCAGGGACAAAACGCCTACTCGTTACCTCTTCCACAAGAAGTATCGAGTCAGCCTATCCACGAGAGAGGAATGGGCTAACGGCAAGGCATACTTGCCTGGTGATGGGGACAACTGGTTCACAGATGGCTCCCAGAACAAGGAAAAGGCAGGAGGCGGTGTCTATTGTAGGAGGAGCGGAATGGGCTTCACAAACCCGTTAGGGTTCTATGCCATAGTCCTACAAACTGAGATCATGACCATGCTCCAGTGTGCCTATAAGGCATAGGAGTATGACAATAGAAGAAATATCCGCATTTGCTCAGACAGCAGGGAGGTTATATTGGCACTAAATGGAACAACTACTACGTCGCTACTAGTATGGGAGTACTTTGAGGCACTGAACAATCTATTGACGGAAAACTGAATGACTCTACTTTGGATCCCTGGACACAGTGGCATTCGAGATAATGAGATCTGGGACAGGCTAGCAGAACTATCAGTCAGAGAAAAATATACTGGTCCTGTACCAGACGTAGACGTCTCCAGTAGGTTGGTCACTGAAGAAATCAACAGTTGGCTGACCGAGGAACATCAGAAGAAGTGGAATAAAGATGCTGAATGCAAACAGGCGAAACACTTATGAGTTTAAATTTAAACTTCAAACGAGCTGCGGAATTACGCAAGCTCAGTAGGGATTAAGTCAAGTTCCTAACAGAAATGTTTATAGGGCATGGAAACTTTAACTATCACATACATAAGATAAGCCTCGCAGGAAAACCCCTCTGTTGCCCGTGCGCAAGGGATGTTGAAACAGCTATTCACATCCTTTGTCACTGCCCCTCAATTGCGGGGCAAGCGTCTGGCACTCATAGGCAGTAACTGTATCAGTGAGTCAGACATATCGGTCAAGAGCGTGGCTGCGGTCCTCTCCGTATGGAGAGGGCTTTGGGGTCACACATAGGCCTACAAGGGGACGCAACGGGATTACCCAAGCGTCAGGGGCTCTTTTGGTCTCAACCCTAGCAATAATAATAATAATAATAATTGTAATGATAATTATAATACCCCTTTCCAATGTATCTTAGGGGACAAGGCAATCCTGTGCCTGGGCAAAAAAATAATTATAATTACACCCTACCAACTCCCAATATCACGTAGGGGAGGTGGGAAACCAACCCTGTGACTGTTCACAGAAATAATTTAAGTCATTTTCTCCAGCTCTCCTCATTAGCTCCTGGTACGCCTCATTTTTGAAAGATCTCATTTTTCTAGTAGAATAATGGTCTTAGGGAAAAAATTTGTTTAACATAAAAGATGTATTTTTCTCATGCGCTACAACTTTTATGAGAAACTTTTTTTTAGATCAACGGTTTTTGAAATATAAATAAAAACGATTTTTAAAACTAGTTCTTTGGGGTTTTGACTCCGAAAATTAAATTTCCAGCTATTTTCTCCATCATATTCATAATCAGCGCGTCACAATACATCGGTATAATGAGTTTCAAATTAATCAAAAGTATTCTCTTTTCGAATTTTATCCCTTTGATAAATAGTACTCCTACTAATTGAAATTATATTTATTGTAGAAAAACCTGGTGATGGTCAAAAGAGATTTGTTTCAATTTTGAACATTTATTTATATTCCAAATTTAACATATGGAGTAAGTGTACCAATCTCCGGACACACGTGTCAGTGGTCGGACGAATATTTATTTTATATTCATCAAATTGTTATAATTTCATTTACCTGCATGAACCCTACCATTTTCATAGATACTATATATCAGAAATTCTCAAAGATTAGCTTATATAATTTTCAATACATATTAATAAATATTTCAGATGTCGCAGTAGCATATCAGGGAGAATGTAAATCGTTAGTCGAACCTTGTCTGATACTATGCGATGTAAGTATTAAACCTCTAATACTTCATCCTCATTAAAGTCTCGCAGAAATACTGAGCATGAGTAAAGCAAATAAATTTTTTTACCAATGCCAAGATAACCCAATTTGCGGAACTGATAATCAAACTTATGGATGTCCGAATGCATTGACATGATAGGAAAAAAATTTCCCTATTTAGAGTCATAACTAAAGGTCTGAAGATGAATTCTCTCTCGGATTGTTGAGAATTTGAAGAAGAATTTTTTTTCGAGAATGTTTCTTCATTTCAAAGTTAAATTACGATGATTTTTTATTTGCATACAGCAGCAAAAAGTTCCTTGAAGAATCTCAATAAAGTGCAGCCTTTTATTGTTATTTCATGTTTCGTTCCTAAACTGTTTTCTGTTTTCAGATAAAAATTATTACGCTCTTAAACTTCTCTGCATTTGCATGCCACCTTGAATATTTCTTAAGGATCGAAATAAAATCTACTTTCTTATTAAAATTTTTCGTGTACTGAAAAAGAAACACCCAAAAAATTCACAAATTAAAATTAAACTTCAAGATTACCCGTTTTTCTGGCTCATCAGAGACAAATGTACAATAAATGTACAAACAAAAAAGAAAAAAGAGGGGAAAAAAGAGAGTCAACCAAAACCAACCTCACACTCTTTCCGTCTTTTTTATACTACTGGGGACCAACATGTTTCGGAGCCAATTTAGACTTCCTCATCAGGAGTAATTTATAGAATATCGAAAGTTATAAATAATGAAACATATATTAATTAAATTCAAATATTACCTGAAAGTATAAATAAGACATTTTTCATTGTCAAATGTTGTTTGGTCAATCTTTCCATTTTCTTATTAAAATCAAAAATCTTTAAGATAAATGGAAAAATCCCTTTCTTATGGAGATTTTTTTTCTTTTTATCATTCTAAGATAGGAAACACTATAAAGTTATGTGTATCTGTGCATGGTAGCCTTTTTTAACCATATTCAAAGAGATTTACTAAATTTATTGGTATTCTCATTAAAAGTTTCTTTGTTATCTTTATTTGTTGAAGTCAAAACATATTCTCTTGTTAATATGAAATATTTTTTTTGAAATAACTCATGCAACTTGCATTCTATCAATCATTCTTTCTGTAATGCATCGAATCTAAGTTTTTACTAATTGAATAAATTATTTAATACCCCTATACCGGACTTTCAATGACATTTATCATAAAATCACATTCCACTAAATTTTTATCAATTACACTGAAAACCATATGAACAAGAACAGGAAAATAAGAATAGATAAAATAATGTTTTATATAACTTCCTGCGTATAAAATCCAAAGAATTTTAATCCAATACATATGCTGAAGCTGAATTAATGAGCAATTATTCAAAATAAATAACATAAATGAACGATATGCTGCATATTACTTTAAACGATTACATTTTTATTTATTGGTTTTGCTAATATAAAAATAGTATTCTATAACGTTACGAAGTGCGGACCGTTTTATATGTTTCTTTTTCGCTATGGAATTTTTAATCTAACTTATACGAAACTTAATTCGTAATGAACAAATTATTTTATATTTTTAAAGCCATCGCAACTTTATTTTTGGCCACTTTTGCAGTTTCTATAACTTATATGAGTTTTACCTTACTCAGGAAAGTTATTGAAATTCCTATATTATATATAATACAATATGTCCCTACTTTTCGGATTATTTTTTTATTTTTTATATATTTCAGGGATTTCTGTAGATCTAGAAAGATTCTCGAGTTTTTAGAGGATCTCAAGAGATTTCTGGGTTTCTTAGAGGATTTCGATGGATTTGAAAGCTTCTAAGTTATTTTAAGAGATTCGAAGAGATTTCACGCGGTTTTATGGGAGATGGATATTGTATACCAGATTTAAAAAATAGTTAACCCCTCAATTCAATATTTAAAAAATTGTATGATACCATTTTTTCAAATTTATGCTACTCTTGACATTATTTTGAATTTCTCAAATAAGTCCGAAGTTTGATATAAGGAATATACTTTTAATTTTTTTTCTTGTAATAATTATAATTTTTCCAGTTTAGGAAAAAGGAAGAATTTTCATTATTACAAATGTGAAGAATAGTAAACATTTGGGATCAGGAAATTATTATTCTTTTCCTAAATTGGTGAAATTATAATTAAGGTAAAGGACCCTATTAAGGGCAATCTAAGATTTCCACCATAGAATAAACGAGATCAAAAAGAATTAACGAATTATATTATATTAAATATCTTTATATAAGTGAAGTTTGATCATTTTTCAACCAAATCACAGTGCCTTCGAAATTTTAATCGCCTATTTATATATATTCTTGAAGAAGGAAAAAATTTTGTTACGAGAGTTTTCACATGAAAATTGTATTGAAATTAAGATAAATCTTATGATACATAAATTTTGGGTAATTTTGTATAATATATTTCTGCAAGAACCGTATTCTTCATTTATCTACTTCTTCTTTTTGATTTTTTAGAATCAATTTAAATTTAATATCTATCAAAAGTGAAAAAATAAAAATGTGCTATGTAAAAAAAATTATCAGCAAACTGTAAAATGTGTAAAACACAGATGGAAAAAATTGAAATATATATTTTCAAACGAAATATATCAGAACTTAATGATAATTTACATAAGTATGTATAATAATCACATTGAATCACGGAGTTAATGATTCACTGGAGTGACGAAATATTTTGAAAAACAACGATCAACAGCACAATATAATGAATACATAAACATTGAAAAATATGTCAACTTATTGCAAGGAATCAAAAAATATGAATAAAATATAATAATTTTGTGTATAAGGGACTTAGAAATTCAATTTTATCACATAAACACATGATATTGACTATAAAATTTGACAAAGCCATCACACTCCGAGGCAAAAGCAATTTAACCTCAAAATCAGAATTGTTTACGTCATTTTTAACTGACGAAATCTACATCGGCATGAAAAAAAGGCGTCAGGTCTGAAAATGTGTAACTTTTCGTCATCAGTAATGTGAAATTATATTTTATGAACCATTTATTATACAGCATTGTCATTATTAGGGCCACCTTCAAATTCCGGAATAATTAACCGCACTCTAACTTTTTACGTATTTTTCACAACTTATCGAAGTTTTTATGTATTTCACGAAATTCGCCAATGCTTTGACTATAAATTTTTTAATTTACCTTCCATTAAACTGATTTTTACATTGAAGAATGTTCTTTCTTAAGTGACAGAACAACTACGAGAATGCACCAACACAAAGCAAGCTCACGCTTTTGCGCCATCTAGAGCGTGGCGCGTCAATTTAAATATTTTCTAATACTCATATACAATAGAAATAGCAGAAAAATTGCACATCTTAACAAACTATATCCATTGCATAATGTTATAGAGTAAAATTTTGCAATTTTTCTGAAGAAATTTTATATTTTTTCGGTGGAAAAAAATTGAAGTTGCCCTTAAACTATGTAGTTCGTTTGCAATTTTTCAATTTAAAATAAATTTCTTGACGCAAAAACCATCCAAATTAATCGTTTTCGGAGAAACAAAAATTAAGGAGAATGGTAATTCGAAGAAATCAAAATTATGGAATATTTATATTATGGAAAATAATAATTCAGAAAATTATAAATTGGGGAAAATTGTAATTCCAAAAATTAATTCGGAAAAAAAATTATAACAACTGGCAGATTGAATAAATAGAAATTATGTCTAATAATAATTCGAAGAATTAAAAATTAAGACAAATGGTAGGTCAGAAAAATTAAAAATAAGGCTTAATGTTCATTTGTGAAAATAAAAATTGAGACAGATGATAATTCAGAAAAATAAAAATTAGGGAGAATGGAAATTCGATAAAACAAAAATTGGGATAAGTGGAAATTCATAAAATTATAATAAACGATAAATTGGAAAAATAAAAATTACGATCAATAATAATTCCGAGAAAAAAGTAGGAAAATTGGTGGTAATACAAAAATCTGGATGTACAGACTAAAAAAGGTTTGAGCTAGTTTCATTGCAATTTGTTAACTTGAAAAATTTGTTTGACGCAAAACTTATTAGAAAAAAGTGATTGGTTGTCTAATTAGAACGGTCCCGTTTTTTAAGGTACAACCATTCTAATTAAGCGATGAAACGCTTAATTTAAATGATTCTTGGGTCACCAAATTTCTTTCAAATTGAAAAACCGCACACGAACTAGTTCAAACCTCTTTAAGTTTTTATTTCCACAAAAAAAATATTTCTTTATTCTGAGCCAAAAAAACAGCACTTATGGACCCTCCTTGTTTCTACAAAAATTTACAATTCCCACATATTGTGCGGTATCGTATTTTATTGTGAAAATGCGGTTTTCCTCTATTTCTAGCGCCCGGCGCCCAGGACAGGCGCTAGCCAGAGTTAGCATTTCATGCGGAGCTAGCGCCAGACTTGGTACTTTCTACACGGGTTACTTTGGCAGGAACAACTTTGGTAGAAATACGCACATCAGAAATATTTTTTACAGAAATGTGCCTCATAGAAATATTCTGTACAGAAAAAAGTGACGCAGAAATATTCTTCTGCAGAAAAAAATGATGCAGAAATAAGTTCAGCTCGACTCGGCTTGTTAGAACTTCGAGTTTCGAATTTTTTGCACACTCCTTCCAATATTCTGCAACGTTTTGTTCACCATTTTGAAAAAATTCTGCCTGTTCTGATGATCTTAAAAATACTCTGCATTATGCACAAATTCTGCAGAAATTTTGCTGACCATTCTTCTGTAGAAATTCTACAGAAATTCTGCAGAATGCCTACAGAAGTTCCGCAATGTTTTTTCACGTGGGTTACTGTTCTATTAAATCATATTATTGAGCATATTGTCAAGCCTCTTCGCCTTTTCAGCAACTGCTACTTTCACTTCAACACAACTATATAATGACATGCGTTTTTTAGCTAATTACGAAAAAAGCCTATTTAAGGAAGCACGGTAAAAAATAAGCATTCAATTAGGAAGATTGTTTAAATAATTAGCAGTTTTTGTCATATTGAAAAACATGACAGCAACGACTCAATGACAAGACATTCTTAGTTGATTCCGTGAAAGAAATTGAGCCTATTCATGCAAAAAAGGTAAAATATATATTTGTTTTTAGGAATTGTTTAAATAATTAATATTTGCTGTCAACTTGAAAAATATAACAACAAGAAATCATTGGTAAAACATTTTTAGTTGAATTGTTAATGAAGATGGGACTATTCATGGAAAAAGATCTAGCTGTGTATTTGTTCATAGAAACTGTTTAAATAATCAATTCGACAAACATGACATCAGAAATTCACTGATAATACATTTTTATTCGATTCTTCAGAAACAATTGAGTCATAGATGAATGGTAAACATGGGCATTTGTTTACGAGAATTATTTAAATAAATGGAAAAGTTTATTGCCAAATTACAGAATATGACAAGAAGGAGTCATTGAAAAGATATTTTCAGTTTATTTTGCGAAAAAATTGAGTCTATTTATTCAGACATTGTCAAACTGTGTATTTGTTCAAAAAAATTGTTTGAAAAATTGCAAAAGAGCAGCTGTTTTTAACGAATCGTAATCGTACATCAATTATTACATTAATTACATTAATTTCTCTCATATTTTATGCCAAAACGATGAATTGCAACAACTAATCATTGCAAATCACGAAAAAATGACACTCGTTCATCAATTTGTTTATAACATTTTAAACAAACTTTTTCTGACTTCAACACATAATAAATTATTTTCGCATGATCATTATAATAATTTAAGAACAGTTTTATTGAATTTGAGATTCTTCAGAGCAGTGGCACACTTGAAAAGTTATACAAAAAAGTTTCATTTGTTATCAAATAAAAAATATTTCTTTAGCTGAAATAATAAATAGTAGTAAGACGTTATACCTGGAAGCCTTACGGTCATTAAAAAAAATACATCACAATCCGTTGAAAATTGAACTGTCGAACGATTTTTGTCCAAACAAATTGCTTTTTGGCACACTGTGCATTGCTCAAAACCCAAGCGGTTAACGACCCTGAAGTTTTCTATATATCATATGGTCTAATCCAAAAAGTGAAACAACTATTGGAACCGTCTTTAGAATACCTCTAGGGGGCTTCTTTGTTTTTGAGAAAAGGCATTTCTTAAACAATTACAGCATTTTTTAATGTTCCGCAGCTTTTATAAATATATGTAGTAAATGCGTACCAACTTTGAATATATCATCAAAATGCGCATCCCAGCACCTCTAGGGGACGTTTTTATTCAAAAAAAACGAACAATCATTCAAACAAATAAATTGTTTGTAACATTTTCTTACCCTTTTTACAACCATTTTTATATTTATGCGAAAATACGATGCTGTAACAGATTCAGTAGCAACAATAGTGTCTGATCCAACATACAAAGTGACCAAACCATTGGACTCGTCTCCGAAAAATCTCGAGAAGACAATTCTTTAAACCATTTTTAAACAAATAGGCTATTCATAATTTTTAAGAATGTATTCAAACAAATTGAAATACTCTACTTGACCCGCGAATGAACTATCAAAAAAATGGGGGATGATGTACAAAATTTTATTTTTTAATGTCAAGAAATGATTTTTTTATTGGACTATTAGTTTGCTTATAATGACTTTAGGAATTCTGAAATCCCTAGATAGGAAGTCACCATTGTTTGCGGTTTTTTGGTTTTTCGGTCAGACTATTACTTTGTTTATAATGTCTTGCGGATTTCTTAAATCCATAGATGGGCCGACACACAGGTACGATCATGTTGAATAAAGTAGAAAAATTGTTAACAACATTGTTTTTTCACTTTGCATCTTGGGATCAGACACTGTTGTTGCTACAGGCTCTGTTACAGTATCGTGTTCTCGCATAAATATAATAATTGTTGTAAAAAAGTAAGAAAATGTTATAAACAATTAATTTGTCTAAATAATTATTTTTTAAATGAAAAAACCCTAGAGGTGCTTGGATATAGATTTAGATGATATATTCAAAGTTGTTGTGCATTTCTTACATATGTTTATAAAAGCTGCGGAATATTAAGAAACGATGTAATTGTTTAAAAAAGGTCTTCTCTGAAAAACAAACAAGTACCGTCGAAATATTTTTAAGACGATTAAAATTGTTGTTTCAAATTTTGTATCGGACTATTATTTTATTTATAATGACTTTCGGAAGTCTAAAAACCATATGTATATATAAAGGAAACTTCAGGTTCGTAGCGCTGAGAAGCACCCCACTCCCAGCAAAATAACTCTATATCTCCTTTTTGCATTTAATGCCTCAATTGTTAAATGCTTAAGTTACTAGGGTACAAAAAATTGATAAATATCCATTTTTTTATTATAAAATTAGATGCAGATGGATATCCAGATCTTGAACCAGACCACGTTATTATGGAAACGTATGATGGCTCTACTTTTGAGGGAGTTATCGAGGATATCGGAGATTCAAATAAACCCAAGTGGATGAGACCTGGGCGAAAATCTGCTGCTTATAAGTTCTATTACATTTATATAGAAACGCAACGTTACATTCATTATTTAACTCATGACCCTCTCTATCCAAAACATATACGTGACGGTCATAATTCTACTCAGCATATCCCAATCTTCGCTGATGTACGCATAGGAGATAACATATATTTGACATCTAAACCTTTCGAAATTTTCGATCCCAAAAATCGACCTTCATATATAGAACCCCACATCCGCATTTACATAACAGTACCAGAAGGCCCTATCTTTAGTGCAGTTTTAGATAAACGTCTCTCAGAAGAAAGGAGTCGTCGCAGGTCTAATGAATCGATTATACACCAGGCATTGCCAAGGCGGGCTAGCTTATAGTGGTTAGGGGCATCTTTGGCTCGCTTTTCCAACGCTAATTGAGTTTTAGCATCAGGAACATGTATGCAGTGGGGCCCTAAGCCCTCTTGAGCGAGCGGAAACTAATTGCATGAAGTTCTCCTATTCAAAACATCTTGAGTCTAAACTAATACCTTACCTGCAAAAAATGAAGCCCTAAAAGAAATTTTTTGTTTCCATAATAGCAAAAGATATCGGCGGGATATCCCATTTATCTTTTGGGATATGCTACAAATTGGAAATCTTGATGTCCCTGGGATATTTCGAGAATATCTCAAGGTATCCTGATATCCCATCAATGTCTCAATTTTATATGTATGCCAAGGTAGGCTAAAGTTTGTAACTTTGAAATTATGTTTTGGGGATGCCTCCTGAATATTCTTACCAAATTCGAAAAAAAAATTATTGGGCCCCCTTTTGAAATAACTCAATATTTGTCGTTTTCATGAACTTCTGCGATTTTTTTGACAGCAACAAGTGATAAGTGAAGTTTTCTCTGCTAAAAACATTTTATTTTGTGTCTAAAAAAAGTCCCTATGTGATTAATATTGATTAACTTTTTCACAGAAGAATAAATTTAAGAGGTCATAACTTTTTATGTATTTATATGAGGATATACTTTTTTGAATTCTGGCATTTTAGCATTCCCAAGACATAACTTCTACGGTACAAACTTTAGCCTGCTCTTTTAAGCGAAACTTTGTTCTGGGGAGTCGTGTAAGGATCTCCCCAAGATATTCAAATTCTGTAATTTTATGTAAGTATACTCGTATTCCTGAACATGTTTTTCATGTATTTAATCGTATAAATAAAAAACATATTATTTAACAATATTAGAGTATTTTTTCCATAGTTCAACAAAAAAAAATTCGTTAAGTCATTCAACTTTATTTCCGTGTATTGTATCTAACTGATTATAACGTTCTGATCATTAGTGAAGTCCATGGTATTGTGTGAGAATTGACTTTCGCGGATTTTTATCGAATCTCGACGTTTTCAGAGACACTGACTGAGAAAAAATGGATTTTATATTATTTTGATTTTTTCTTTCGCACTAGAACTGCAGCTTGCGTACTTGCAACTAGCATTTAATAACTATAATAGTTACAAACAAAATGTTTAACAAATTTATTTTTCATGAAAAATGAATCATAGTAAAAGATCACAAATAAAAAAATGCTGATCAACAATTAATTTATTGTAATTAATAAATAATGAATATTATAAAAAATATTATAAATATATTTTTATTCACAAGTCCACAATAATATTCATGGATCCCCAAAAATTACCCCTTGTACTAAGCCATACAATTTTTTAATTGAAAACAGTCAAACAGATTACCCTTAGAAAACTTCGGGTCATGTTTCCAACCACGCAATAATATTCAACAGCCCATAAAATAAACCCCTAGTTTTTTTAACAAAACAATTCTCAAGGGTCTCCATGTACAATTGCCATACATTTTTTTAATTGAAAATTGTCGCACAGATCACCTTCAGAAAACTCCAGGTTATGTTCTGAACCGCTAGGGGTGGATTTCAGGGTCTGTTAAGTATTATTGTATGGTTGCGAACATGACCTGGAGTTTTCTGAAGGTGATCTGTAGGACTATTTTTAATAAAAAAATGTTATGGCTATTTTACATGGAGACACTTTGGAATTATTTCATTAATAGTGATAGGGGTTGTTTTTGTGGTTGTTAATTATTATCGCACGTTTGAAAACATAACCCAGAGTTTTCTGAAGGTGAAATGTGTGACTATTCAATTTCAAAATTTTATGGTTATTTTACACAGAGATACTTTGGAGTTGTTTCGTTAACAGCCCAGTAAAAAGAAACTAATTGGGGCAAATTGACTAGAACATGCTAGAAGCCCCCGTGAATCCCGCTTCACGACAATCACGAATTCAGTGCAGACCGATAGTGATGTAATATCGAAATGAAAATATCGATATATCTAGAAATAAAATATCGATATCAGCGATATATCGGCTTTAAAATATCGATATTTTCGATAATATCGATATTGTACTAATTTTTAAAAATATTTTGCTAATAATTATTGACAAATGTTTTTCAATAAAGTAAGTAAC
>JAUMHM010000005.1:48538843-48560307 GCA_032362435.1 Melikaiella ostensackeni
ACCTATGACCAAAGCAGATGACACGATTTACCGCCGAGGGTACTGCCCGTTTTTTTTTAATACACTCCTGCGTTGCTGTGGAGTTGCTACGCTGACCTCGCAGCGCCTCTCTCCCGCCCCCTCGGACCCCTTGTCTTTTATAACGGGAACATGTATAGCGGGACTGCAGTGTAATTACAAATATTTTAAAATTATAAATCTCAAAATTGTGTACAATTTTAAATCAGAAACGATTACAAAAATGAAATCAAAATGAGTAAGACAAAAACAGGGAATTTCAATAATGAAGCTATTTGAATTAAAAAATATTGAACCTTAAATTTCATAGATAAATGAATTATATAAATTTGTAATATTCAAATATAGAATTATTAATGTTATACTTCATCACATAAACGGTGAAATTTATGGTTAAATTATTTTCTTACCCATATCTATCTATTAGTTGAACGCTTCTTCCGGAATATGGGTCTCTTGCAACGACATTCGTTGCAAAAATGTCAGCAGGATAAATGGATCTAGTGAAAAGATAGAAAATGATATTAGTTTTATGAAAAACTACATATATAATAACTTCTGAATAAAGTAAGATAAATTTATCCAGTATTGTAAATATTGTCCAGTTTCTTAAAACGTAACATGCTTTAGTGATTAATGAAATGTTGCGATTTTATTTTAAATCAATATTCACTGCCAGAGTAGGTATTTTATGAAAATATATATGGGATTTAATCAATTAACTTTAAAATACAAGAAAATAATTCAAGATTCCTTCTTTTTTTCGGGTAGAAAAAAAACAGTTAATTTCCATTACATACTATAAAAGACCATTTCGTTTCCGAGTCTTATCTTAGAAATAACATTATTACCCGTCGTTAGCTTCAAGTCTAAATGTAAGTGGATCTCCAACAGCAATAGTGGTAGTTGGTCTTCCTTGGTAAAGAATCAACAAACGAACGCGATTGTTTAGAGTGTTCTCAGCTGGAAGATACTCGATCGGAATCGGAGCTCCTGACCTTCTAAAATACAGACAAAGATGATATGCTTTCAATTAAAGAACCACATACTTTGGTAAATACAGGTTATTGGTACAATAATTGGCCACGTTTAAAATGGCATATTGTATTTAAAAGTTCTGAAAACTAAAACTACTTATAGATATAGTGCAAAATCTGGCGAGAACAATCTTGCGCCACTTATTAGTAGTTTTACTTGTATTTCCTAATATAGATCCCGAATAGAACCGGATAACTGTCCATTGCACCACTTCAGAGAAAAATGGACGAATATGTTCCGGATAGGCCCGGATAGGCCTGATTAGAGTTGCCATATTTAACTGGCCGAAAATAATTTCTGGCTTCAATTGACAGATAAGTACCGGATAGACCGGAAATCAATTTTTAGTTTCGTATCCAGGAAAGGTCTCGAATAATCAGGAATAATTGCATTTATAAAGAATTTGCGTCAGAATGCCCGTATATTTAAATTGAATATAGAATAATAACCTACGTAATCGTATCCAACTTGAAGCGTCAAAATCTGAATAGTTGCATTTATTTTTGGAAAACATCGTTTACTTAGGGGGGGGGGGGGGCCCGGAAATACCCCCGCTTACTCTACGCAGATAAAAATATATTGTGGTCTCTGTTAAAATACACGATTGGTCTCTAGTCCCTGTTAGAACCTGGATACACCCGGATTTGTTCCGGAAACCAAATTTTACACCTGACAAAAATCAGATAGAGACATAGGCCACCTATCTGGCACCGATCCGGTCTCTAGCGAATTTCATCCGAAATCTATCCGAGATTTTGAGCAGGGATAATAAAAGACATGACAAATCATTATGGAAAGGCCAACCATTGTTCCGATTATCCTATTTCATGTAAAACATATTCAACAGGTATTGATAAAAATGATAAGATAAAGTATACTTACCCGGCTCCAATGTAACCTGATGTTACAACTGTTTCATCAGGACCTCGGAACAGACACGTTAGATTAAATCTTTTGTCTCTTGCGGTTTGCACGTAATCCGAAAATTGCACTACTACGATATTTGTCATCGTATCGGCATACTGAAATTAAACATTAATGCTTTTCATAAATATAAAACGAAATAATTCTGCAGTGGGTTTTTCTGTTTAAACTATGTGTTTTGCATTTTCACAAAAAACTTGCATTTTCTCACCCGTTGTGTTCCACAATCCGGATATCCTTGAGCTCCGCTGATGCGTAAGACGTTTATTGTTGCGCCGTTACCGCGGAAGAAACAGCGGTCGTAATATCCGTATGTGTAAATTCTTCCAATGAATCCTTCTGGTGTCCTCAAAGTGAATTCCATTCCATCTTCGCTACAAGACTGAGTCACTGAAGAGTCAATAAGAAAATGCGTATAACGAATAAAATATATTTGAAGGGCTAACGGGCAAAAAGGGGTGACCCTCAAAATTTTCGAAATTGATTTTTTGCATTTTTAGAATCTTCTGTAAATTTCTCACATTGTCTCGTTTGAAAAAAAAGCGAAACTCTCTTCAGTTTTTGTATAAAAAATTGTGAAAGTTGGCCTTGGAGGTATCTCAATGGATGCCTGGCGGTCAAAAGGGGGTATCACCATACAGACTCTTATGGAAAATCGATTATTTTCACCTGTCTTCTCAAGTTTTGACGAAGGATATTTCTCAGAGTCTTTATCTAGTAAACGCCAAGTATAACCAAGGGTTCAGAAAAAGTACTCATGGCGGTGAATTCTACTCAAGGCTGTACATTTTTTCAGTGGAGTGTGAACAAGCGTGGCGCGTATACGGTGCTCTGTGTTCTGCGGCTAATAAAGAAGCTGATAAAAAAGAAGTAGAAAAATTGCAAGTTGTACATTATACTGTAAAGCTTACACCGTATTCTAGTGAAAAAAAAACAAATCTCGAGGTTTAACATCAATTAAGAAAAATAGGGGAAAGTGAAAAGTGTATTGTGGGCGTAGTCTGTGAGATACCCACTTTGGCACTCTAGCACCGCTCTGCCCCCCCCCTCCCTCCCCGAATACTGTGGGTCCTCGTTGTTTTCATGAATTTCGATAAATCAATCTAAAAGCTTGACTGAATATGTCTCGAGTACACGGCTACAAGTTTCAATAGCCGCATTTTTTAAATTTGAACAAATTATAAAATGCGAACATTTTCTCGTTGTCTTGAAAACTTTTTCAAATGTGAGCTACCCCGTTTTGACCGCCAGCCCTTCATTTATAAGTAGTCATTAGAGTGTTTGAAAGAAATTTGTTTTTTTTTTGTTTTGGGGTCTCATCACTTATTCCTTTTGGGTTACTTAGGGGGAAAAAATGTACCTAATTTTTTTAGATTTGAACGAAGTTTTGAAGGTGCCCAACACTCGGAACGTAAAATATCCCAAAACGTCAAAACCACTGTCGTACTCATTTAAATTAAAATTTGTTTCCAAATGAGCCTTGCATTCATTCGGAATGAGAAGGATTGAAAGGTGGTTTCGAAGTGAGAAGGATTGAGTCGGACTGAATTTGTTACTGGTTTACGGATTGAGAAGGAAATGAATTAATGTCACTCGGGATAAGTTTCGGATTCATTCGGACAGGACTGCCAAATGATAAAGATTGAAAGTTTGTTTCGAATTAGTGTCGACAGATTTAGTCGGATTAAAGTCGGATTCAGTCAGATTAAACTTCGCTCAAGTGGACGTGAAGATTGAGAGGGTTTGAATAGTCTTTCCAGATGAGAACCTCATATTTATTCGGATTGGGCACACGAATTGAGGAGGATTGAGAAGTCTGAGTGACTCACCATCAAGACACTCCCCATCAGGTCCTTGTCTGTCATCACTCCTTTCATAAAAGTCAAAATCTGATGCCATTTCATAGTAAACAGGATTCCTTATATCCATATCCCGTGAATCTCTATCGCTCAGCTCACAATTATTTCGATCACCGGCATAGGCATTGCCGAAGGGTTTATAGTTAAAGGATCTGCATACAAAGTCTCTCGCATCAGCACATTCTCTGTCACATTGGTCTACAGAAGGAGCTGAAGTATATCCCCTAACAAATGGTTTTCGTACCCGCATCCTCTGCCCCACTCGACGAAAGTTCCCTTGTTCATCGCATCGTGCAAGCAGAGGAGGTCTTCCAATTATGGGACCAGTTGTTCCGAATGGTCTGGCGTGATAGATTCCCCCTTCGCCTATGTACCCACCACCCACGATTCCATCATCGCCGTATCCTTCGTTAGGTAAGGGTCTCACTGGACTTGAAGGTGGGCCGTCATAGTATAGAGGAGGTCGTTCTGGATATTCTTTTCCGGTGAATCCAGGATATCTGTAAATCATGTAATTTAATTTGAATTATTTTTTTATCTAATTTAAAAAGTTGTTAAATATATTGGAAGATTTCATACAAAAATTTAGATGTAGAGTTCCTGGGTATCTTGATTGTAACTTTACATTAAATCTTGTATTGTCAAAGTTTGATGAAATTACGAACATTTAAATACAACATTCTTTTAGATCTTTCGGAATATCTCGGATTATACTCGTATATTAGCAATTATTATACCGACTTTGAATTCTCACTAACCAACTTACCTTTCTCTCTTCGGAAAAACCTCCTTATCCGGAAATCTGTCTCCTGCGGGATATCGACCAGGGGGCAGTGCATTTCCAACCGGATAACGTGGGTTTTCTGGTATGGGATAAGAATCGTAAACAGGAGGATACCCAGAAGCAGGAGGAACACTTGTGTCAGGATGGACTCTAGTAGGAGGAACATTCGGGAAACGATTACTAGGTGGTGGATATCTCTCCATTCCATAAGGTCCAGTATAAGGATAATAGGGTCCTCGAATTGGGATTCTATTGTCATTTACTGGAGGTCGATCTATAGGATATCTCTCTCCAGGGTATCTATTTCCAGGATATCTATCTCCAGGGTATCTATCTGGACCTGGTGGATATCGTTCTGGAAGTGGTGGATATCTTTCAGGAATTGGACGGTATCGACTTCCAGGCCGGTATCCACCATCACCAACTGGATAGTGATCACTAACGGGATATCGATGAAGTCCGCCAGGATAACGTTCGCCTTCTATTGGAAGATGAGCAGGTGGATATCGCCCAGGCAGGGGAGGATATTTGTCAGAAAAACGATCGTCTTTTTCGCCTACAGGATAGGGTTTCTCATAATCGTCTGCGTAACCTGAAACTCAGGCATTTCATTTTAATTTAGCCATATTTGTACTCTATTGAAGATCATTTTCGATAAAATAATTAATTAATAATTAAGTTAAAGATAAACTGAAGTTTTAAAAAATGTTTACCTGGTTGGCCAAGAAAAGGTCGGCCGAAATTGGTATCTTGACCTAAAGGATCAGGTCTGTGCGAAGATCCATCGCGTTCACCATCCAAATATTGATCTAAAAATGAGAAATTGAGATAATGTATTCTTTTCTGGCTACGGAATTTCGATCTTCACACTCCAGGCTTTGCCTAGGCTATAAAGTTTTTTCCCAGATCCATTTTGTAATAATTCCAGATATAAATAATTACAAATTGATAATAAGTTCCATTATGTTCGTATAAGAATTTCTAAATTTGATAAAATTTGCAAATTTAATTACAGATTTTCACATTTTTATGCCATTTATATATAGGCCCACGAAAATATCTAATATATTAAAATGTAGAGCAACACATTTTATTTTATACAATAAGTGGAAAATCATTATATAAAATAAGTATTATTATCACGAGAAAGTGATACAGGAATTACCAATAATTACAACTTTTTTGTGAATAGCTCCATTCTGTGTAACAAGCATTTCCGGTCTTCGCAGCACTTAAGAGTTAATTGTGTTCCTAGTTTCTAAAATTACATTAAAAATACTTACGCATGAGATTTTCATAATAATCATAATCGGCATCGTAAATAATTCTATGTCCGTCACGCTGGTTGAACCTGCTGAGGCGACAAGTGTGAAAATGCTCAGAATAAACGGCGCTCCTACATTGGAAGCTTGTTTGCCTCAGACACTCTTCCAAACACTCACTCAAGCTTCTTCCGGTGATCTCCGAGTGAAATTCTCCGCTCAGTCGGGAGTTCCGGTACCTCTGAAAGGCCGTGTCCGGACGACGTCCATCAGTGAACAGGTGCGACGACGCACTATTGTCAGGATATTCAGAACCTCGTGCTATGGACGGATCTAGGTTTCATTATTTTAAATCATTTCCAAATACTTTTCATTCATTTTGCTACCTTCCTATTACTTTTTATTTTTTTCAACAGGGTGGCAGCTGGATTGGAAAATAATCGGGAATTTTTTGAAACCAGGAAAAACCGTCAAATGGCAGTGAATTTACTTTTTGACCGGTAATATGAAAACATTTTAGTTGAAGAACCTTTCTAATAACTTAAAATATTTATAACTTGATATCATATGAGACTAGGCAACTTTTAATATTTGTAACATTTTCAAGTACGAAAGAATTCAATTTATAATGCGTGTTCCTAAAGTCCTTTACTCTAACAATTTAGGAGTTTTTAATATTAGTTTCTAGTCGCTCATTTTCAAATTACAACATATTTACATACAAATTTGAAGGCTTCAAGCATAAAAAATTAAAAGTGTTTAAAAATTCGAAAATTTTGACAGTAAAACGTTTCAAGACAAATAACTATAGAGATAGATTAATTTAGGGTTTTAAAAATTAAACCATAATATTTAGAATTGAATAATAATTTACTGTTGAAAACTCTAAGAATAAAAAATTCCAAATCTGTTCAGGAATACACAATATTCAAATTGGAACGTTGAAAATTACACTCACTCAATATTGTCTTAACTCAAATCAAAAGCTTTAATAGTTAAAACAATTGAAAATTTTGGATTGAAGCTATATATAATTGTGGATTTTGATTTTATATCTTTATTTTCATTTTTCAAATAATTTCAAATTAATATATTCATTATAAGATGAAACTGACATTGAAAACGTTTCAAATTTAACCGTTTTTAATTGTAGAATTTAAACGATTATTCTTTCAAAATTGTATAGTTTTAAATTGTTCACAATTGAACATGTACATCGTTAACATTACCGAGTGCTAAATTTTCAATTTTGAAAATTACAGTATCAATTGTGCCGTTTTGTAAGTGTTTCGTTTGCTCAGTTTGAAACGAAGAGTAGAATCGTTCAATTTTGAATGCTTCTAATTGAAAATGATGTATTTTTGAACGTTTTTTTGAATAGTGAAATTTTGAAGGCTTAGAGTTAGATTTTTTCTTTTTTTGAACAGTGAAAATGACAGCGGGAATTTATCTTAGGTGGAGTGTACACTGCCGGTGCCGGCAACGAACGATCTTGCCGGCTGTTTTTCACAAAAAGCGAATTACGTATACAGTCATGCAAATACCTGAAAATATAACTTTCAAGGTCAAAACTGATGAAAATCATATTTGTAAAAAGAAAAATAATTCAAGGTCAAAACTGATGAAAATCATATTTGTAAAAAGAAAAATAATTCAAGGTCAAAACTGATGAAAATCATGTTTGAAAAAAGAGAAATAATCTGTTCGCATTTTTTTTTCATCAAAATACGGTGAGCTTAGACCAAGTATTTTCGGTGTGAGTAGACACTTCGTTAGACATAACCGATTATTATTCATTTAAATTACGAGAATTGCTCATAATTAGAACGAAACATTATCGATTTTATTATTTGGTTGAATAGATTTTGAAAAGGGTAGGGGTTTGACCAACATTATTTATGTAACCAGTCACAGGGGTGCCTTGCCGCCCCCACAAGACGTTGGATAGGGTTAGGGGTTTGACCAGCATTATTTCTGTGACCATTCACAAGAGTGCTTCCACGCTCCCTCCACGAGACGTTGGTAAAGGGTAGGGGTTAGACCAATATTATTTCTGTGACCAGTCATAGGGGTGCCTTCCTGCCCCCTCAACGAGACGTTGGAGTAGAGTAGGGTTTGACCAATATCATTTCTGTGGCCAGTCACGGGGGTTCCTTCTCGCCTCGCCATGAGACTTTGAAAAGGGGTAGGGGTTTGACCAATATTATTTCTGTAACCAGTCACACAGGTGCCTTGCCGCCTCCACGAGACGTTGGATAGGGGTTGGGGTTTGACCAATATTATTTCTGTAAACAGTCACACGGGTGCCTTCCCGCCCCCCACGAGACGTTGGAAAAGAGTACGGGTTTGACCAACATTATTCCTGTGACCAGTCATAGGGGTGCCTTCCTGCCCTCACAAGATGTTGGAAAGGGGTACGAGTTTAACTGACATTATTCGTGTCACCAGTCACAGGGGTGCCTTTCCGCCCCCACGAGACGTTGGAAAGGAGTAGGGATTTGACAATATTATTTCTGTAACCAGTCACACGGGTGCCTTGCCGCCTCCACGAGACGTTGGATAGGGGTAGGGGTTTGACCAATATTATTTCTGTGACAAGTTACAGGGATGCCTTCCTGCCACCCACGAAACTTTGGAAAAGGGTAGGGCATTAACCAACATTGCCTTCCCGCCCCATCGAGATGAAAGAAGGGGCTAGAAGTTTGACTAGAAATATTTCTGTGACCAGTCACAGGGGTGCCTTCCTGCCCCCAACGAGACATTGGAAAAGAATAGGGGATTAACCAATATTATTTCTGTGGACAGTCGCAGGGGTGCCTTCCCAACCCAAAGATATGTTGGAAAGGGTTAGGAGTTTGACTGAAATTATTTCTGTGACAAGTCACAGGGATGCCTTTCCGCCCTCCACGAGACGTTGGGAAAGGGTACGAGTTTGACCAACATTATTTCTGTGGCAAGTCACAGGGATGCTCTTCCGCCCCCCACGAGACGTTGGGAAGGGGTAGAGGATTAACCAAAATTATTTCTGTGGCCAGTCGCAGGGGTGCCTTCCCGCCCCAAAGAGATGTTAAAAAGGGTTAGGAGTTTGACTAAAGTTATTTCTGTGACAAATCACAGATATGCCTTCCCGCCCCCACGAGACGTTGGAAAAGGGTGCGGGTTGACCATAACTGTTTCTGTGACCAGTCATGGCGGTGCCTTGCCGCCCCCACGAGACGTTGGAAAGGGGTAGGGATTCGACCAACATTATTTCCGTGACCAATAACAGGGTGCATTCCTGCCTCCACGGGTCTTTAATCGTAATTGTTGAGTCGCAAATTGATGCAAAAGTGTGATATATACATAGAAAGTTCTATTCAAAGCGTCAAAAGCCAAAATCTAACAAAACAATTCTTGAATTACATAGCCCTACTCTAAAATGCGTGACAGTCCCTTCCGTATGCTTGAAATATGCGTTTTACCAGTACAGATAGTGTATAAACTTCGTAAAAAACAGTGTAAAGCAATGAGGCCACACGGCAGAAGTGAAACTTCCCCCTTCCCCTTTTCCCCTTCCCCTTTTCCCCTTCCCCCTTTTTCCCCTTTCAAAGGGAAAGGGGAAACGGACAGGGGAAAAGGAAAAAGTAAGAGAGAGAGACAGAGAGATTTCTCAACCCAGACCCTGTCCGGTGGTGCGGTCATGCGGTCGCCCTTTTTTCAATTCACTTCCGTCCCAAAAGAAGTTTCACTTCAGAAAAACGTAATTTTCCAAGTTTTAACATTGAAAATTATATTTGCAGATATTTTCATATCCAAGTTTGTAATCAGCGCATCGAAATACATCAGTATACGATTGAGAAAAAAAAAGTTGTAAACAAAACATTTTTCTTTTTAAAAACGTAGTTTTTTTAAGTTTTGACATTGAAAATTGCTTTCTTTTGCAATTTTCATGGCCATATTCGTAATTAGTGCATAAAAGTACATCGCTACTCGTTTTTCGGAACTTTACACCCGGGAGGAAAAAAATAGCCGGCAACAATCAATCTTGCCGGCGCCGACAGGCTAGCCACTAAGTTTTTATTAATGGAAATCTCATAGATTATCTTCTGTCTTATCTTATACGTCACATGGTATTAAGCACATGAAATTATAATTTTTATTACCCTTGAAATTTATACAATTTCAATTTAAAATTTTGGAAATTTTGAGTTCGAAATGTTCAGTTTATAAAATTTTCAAGTTTAAAATTGTGCATATTTAAATGTCTAGCAATTTTTTTCTTGTGTTTCAGTGGCCACCCTACAATTGCCTTCAAAGCACTTCCATCAGAAATAGAAAATCCACTTTAAATTTTTATTGTATAACCGAGGCTTATTGGAAGAATATAAATTTTGAACGAAAATAAAACTACAGTTTATCTTTTACAAATAATTGTTCATTACTCATTCAACTAAATTTTGTAGATCTTTCTATGTTGTAAAATTTGGAATAAATAATAGTGTTTCAGGTATGATTACAGCTTATATAGAAAAGACAATAACATTACAGAATTAAATTTGAAGATGACTTACGATTGTCTAAACACACTAAGTCATAAAAGTGATAGCTCGGACTAGTACTTCCGCCAATGTCATCCCTTTGGGAGACAGAATCCTCCTCGGAAATGGCGCATTGACGAGTTTGTTCATCAAATTCCACACTACGACAAAAATATTTTTCTGCTCTAAGACACAGGGCTTGACATTCGTCCAGAGTTAAATTTGTATAAATGTCAACTTCAAAAGGACCTCGGAGCCGCTTTTTCTCTTCTTTTATAAAGACTGTCAAACCATCACAGCGACGTTCGGCTACAACAAATGCATATATTTTCTTATGAAAAGCAGTTTTTCCTTACAAACTAAATTATAATACAGCCGCAATAAGAAAATAAGTTATAAGCATACAATTTCAGATATATTTATTCTTCCTTACCAGTCAGGCAAGTATTTTCTAGGTAGTCTGAATTAGGATCATCTTCTAATAGATCTGGATGTGTACGTCTCGTGAATCTACTCAACGAACAACTTCTTAAAACTGCATCATAGGTCGCCGATCGGCAAACGAAACTAAATTCGTTGAGACACCTAGAAATGTACTGACTGGTTACAAAATAATGAAATGTATTTACTTTAACCTTTTGCTTTAAAAAAAACAGCATACTAAGAAAATAACAATATTTTGAAAAATTACATTTATCAAAATGTCTTTACATGCCTCAATCTATGCTATTGTTTCACATACACTATTATATAATCACGCAATAAAGTAAGGAAGGGGAGCATGTGATTATTATTATACGTTTCCGTGCAGGATCAGGATCGTCCCTATCATTTATTAAGAAAAAATAAGAGTTCCTCAATTACAAATCACTGCCCTTTCTATAAAGTGCAAATGAGCAACGCCGAAACTGATACTATCGAAACATTCCAGTTACTTGCAGTTGCGTATATAAAGAAAATCGTTTCAGTCGATTTAATACGAATGGCAAGACCAAATTGGGATAGAAAATCGTCCCGGGAAAAATGGTTGAAACAAATGGTTGAGAATCAGGAAGCGGCCCAATCCTGCTAGTCAAACGGCCCAAATTACTTAAAATAGTACTGGCCCACCGGAATTTTTCCCGAAATCCAACCTTACCAGTCGGGGCCTGACGAATAGTCTGCACATCACGACCCTTTGTCATTTTTTACCTTTTCCTGGTTTACAAGAATAATACAAACTCGAGGGGTTTACCACTACTGAATTCAGATGTATACCTGTTTTTGAATTCTCTTGATTAAAATGAAATCAACCTTGAATTCTTTGGAATTCCTTTACCTCTTTTGAATTTCTTGAATTCTTTGAAATCCCTTTTGAATTCTTTTAGTTTTTCTAGATTCTTTGATTTCATTTTTTCCGTAAAAGATATTCTTCAGACTGCATATATGTCTGTCCGTCGGTCGCACAGTGGAGCAAAAAAAGCGTCTGTGGATAAATCAATTTTCAGACTAAACTAGTCATCCGATTTGGACGTTTTTTTAAAATTAAAGTTTATTCAATTTCGCATCGTTACAGCGGAGGACATTTGTGGAAAATTGATCACAATTGTGTGAAAATTGTAAACAAAGTGAAAATTTTTTTTTACTTTTCAAGACTGCCATTCAGTAAAAAAAAAAATCTTTTACCGAAAATGGCCTACGTCGAGGCGAACATTCATTAAAAATGATTTCCAGCAGTATTTATTTAATAAAACAAAAATTTGAATCGTTATAAACAAATTAGTGAACAAATGTTATATCTTCTTTACTTGCAACATGTAAATGCACTAAACCAATTTTTGTAGGAGAGAATGGGAATAAAATAATGTTAACTTAAAATTAGAAGACGCTGGACATCAATTTCTAATTGTTCATAACAATTTATTAAACAATTACGAAAGTAAGGCATTTTTAATCAAATATATTTACTTTTTCAGAAGAATTAGCTATAAATATTTCACTAATGACCTTCTGCTGTGATAGTTTGTACTGCAATAACAATCGTGTTTTATTTAAACAAGTTTAATAAACAAATACATTATTTGGCCATTTTTAAGTAGATACGTTTCGTTTCTTCAGCTGAATCAATAATTAGTAGTTTTCCAATGTGTCTAGCTGCTATACTTTACACTTAGGCAATAACTCTTTATTGTTAAAACAAATTCAGTTAACAAATTAATTATTTGAGCATTTTTCAATAAAGAAATTTCATTTTTCAACAAAATCAACTACAAACATCTCAAAAATGGGCCTTTGCTTTGAAAATTCAGAGTTAGATAATTATTATGTATTGTTTAAACAAATTTAATAAACAAATACATTGTTTTGCTGTTTTTCAATGAATTAGTTTCGTTTTTTAGCAGAATCATCTATAAATATTTCACCAATAGCCTTTCGCTATGATAATTTGCAGTTAGACAGTATTGTATATTGTTTAAACAAATTTATCAAACAAAGGTATTATTTGGCAATTTTTTAATAGATAAGTTTCGTTTTTTCAGCAGAATCAACAACTAGTATGTTGCCAATGTGTCTTGCTGTTGTACTTTACACTAAGGCATCAATTGTTTATTGTTCAAACAAATTTAGTTAACAAATTAATTATATGAGTATTTTTCAATATATAAATTTTGTTTTTCCAGCAGAATCAACTACAAACATCTCAGAGATAGTCTATTACTATGGTCATTCGTAGTTAAACAATAATAGTACATTATTTTAACAAATTTAGTAAACAAATGCATTGCTTGGCTGTTTTTCAATAAATTAGTTTCGTTTTTTCAGCAGAATCAACCATAAATATGTCACCAACGGCCTTCTGCAATGACGATTTGCAGTGAGACAATAATTGTATATTTTTTAGGAAAATTTAATGAACAAATGTATTGTCTGGCAATTTTTCTATAGATAAACTTCGGTTTTTTCAGCGCAAGCACTCCTAACTGATTGCTAACAGGTAACAATTAAAGCTAATTCGAAACTTGAGACACAAATATTGTAGAACTACGAAGTATAACTGCAAAAGACATCATCAACATACTAGCAGTTGACTCTCCTGAAAGAAACGAAGCTTATCAACTAAAAAAGATAAAAAAATACATTTGTTCATTAAGTTGTTGTTGCGGAGCAATCTATCACAGCAGAGGGTCATTGGTGAAATATTTATAGCTAATTCTGCTAAAAAAACTAAATCTAACTAACTAAAAATGCCTCAATTTCGTATTTGTTTATTAAATTCTTTAAAAAAATTGGGAATTGATGTTTAACGTCTTTTAATTTCAAATTAACATTATTTTATTTCTATTTTCTTCTGAAAATATTGGTTTAGTGCATTTGAATGTGGCAAATAAAGAAGATATAACTTTTGTTTGCTTATTTGTTTATAACAATTAGAATTTTCGTTTCATTAAATTAATACCGCTGGACACCATTTTAATGAGTTTTTGCCTCGACGTGGATCATTTTCGGTGGCAATCTTGAAAAGTAAAAAAATTTTTTTTTTATTTTGTTTATTAAATAAAAACTTTTTGATAAAATTTTCCAAAAATTTCCTCCGTTTAACGATGCGAAATTGAATACATTTTAATTTTAAAAAAAAACGTCTAAGTCGGATGAGTAGTTTAGTCTGAAAATTGATTTGTCCACAGACGCTTTTTTCGCCCCACTGTGGGCCGCCTGACTATACGCGGTTTTACTACTGCGAACAGTATGAAGTTTATTCTACTGAATACAGTAGTGGTTAGTTCTTCGGCTGATCGCATTTTTTCATAAATTATATGAAAGATGATTGCATCAAATGAAAATCGTATAAAAATATTTATTATATAAAAAAGACAAAACATTTTTTTTTAATTAAAGGAAACAGATTAATTGAATTTTTAACACTAATAATTATTATTCAATTTCAAAAATTACAAATATTAAATTAAGGACTTTCGAAATCGATTATAATTGCTTATTTTATCTACTGACCTATCTTCACATTCAGTCCGATTAGCAGCTGTTACTTCCTTCACATCCGTAAGTTGTAGCTTTAATTTTTTTCGTGGATGCCTTTCAAATGCATATCGTCGATTGGGACAATCCCTTTCTATTCGATTTGCTACAAATATTGTAAATTAATGTTGAACAATCATATTCACTATCAATATAAAATGGTCGTTAAATTAATTATTTTTTTAGTTGTATAATACCGGTCAACAAAATGTGCACTATGTGTCCATCAAATGGGACCTGTCGTTTCCATGACTTTCCTAATAAGTATTTTGGTAAATATTTTGTCTACGGTACTTCCTAAGCTGATAGCTCTATAATTAGTACAGTACCTTTATCACCCATTCCCTTATAAAGTGGAACGATAATCGCTATTCTCCAATCATTTGGAAACATTTCTCGAGATAATCGCAGAAAACTATTCAAAGAACGTTAAAAGAATTTTTTTCTTTGAAAATATATTCTCAGCTAAATACCACCTTTTTATTATTTAAATAGAGGCAATATTCTTTGGTTTTTATTGTAGGAAGAATCTAAGAAAATGTTTATAGATTCAGCACTAAAGTTCCGCAAAATACATGACAAAAGAAACCATCTCTTTCTGTAAAGTTGAAAATTTGAAAGTTTAAGTGCTTATGCAAGGCGAATAATTTTTCTTGAATTTGATCTAAATCACTGTAATTCCTTTGAAAGTGAATTTAAAGTGAATTCTAGTAATTTCATGAGAACTCAAATGAATTCAAGATAAATGAAGAACATTCAAGAGAATTCTAGGAAATTAGGCAGAATTTAAAACAATTCTAGTAAATTCATTAGAATTCAAAGGAATTCAAGAGAATTCAGGGTAATTTAAGTAAATTTTAGTGTATTTGAGAGAGCTCAAGAGAATTCGAGCAAATTGTTAACTCTACAGAGAGAATTGGTTTCCCTTTTATGTTTATCTTACGAACAATCAGTGCTAGAAATGTTAACTCTTTTATATTTTTCTGTGATAAAAAACGAAGAAAATGACCCTTATTTAATTTAAAAAATGTCATAATTAACTGACCACGAGGAGTTGACAAGTCGATCGATCAGGTGTGCTTTTAACTTCAAGACACTAATCAGAATATTTCAGTGACTTCAAAAAAGTGGAGTACGATATTGCAGTGTTATTTTATAGCCGAATTCTATTGGTCGATTCTTTTATGCTGAAATTCTCTTTCGCTCACCTTTCGTCACCATTCCCTCTTTAACTCTACTTAATTACTCGCAAAATTACTCTTTACTGACTTCAGTGGAGACATCAGTGACTTTGAAAAATTTCAGTTACTTCTGAAAATTTCGGGAAACTTAAGGTATTATCAGCATAAATTCATACAAACAGCTATGTATAGTATACATACGAAGAACACACACGTCGAGTATCTGAAAGCGAGTGAAAGTGTCTAACCTATCGGACCTCTCTGTTCTTTTATACTTTCAGGGCTCTCCTTCATAAATGAAATAGCAAAAGATTACAAAATTTTCACAGAAGCTCTGTGTTGTGTTCTTTTATGTTTTCTTAGTTTAAAAAAAAATCGTAAGAAAAGTTTAGCAGCTAAGGTAAACTATGTGTCATTTTCGATACTCTGGGATATGGCTGACGTGCATAAGGTGCAAATTTCAATTTCAGTTATCTCAGCTTTGGAACAGTCAACCTCTTTCTGATTGCACAGACCATGAAATGGCACTTTAATGAATCCATATTCCCAATTTAAGAGAATTCCTAAGAAAACGACCCTATGCTGATAATACAAAAAAAAAACTTTGGAAGATCTCATTACCTTTTGACGACTTCAGCGACTTCACACAATTACATTTTCAAAAGAGATTTCCAAGAATATTTAAAGAGCGCGTTCATAATACTATAAATGAGAGAAAAAAATCTTTGCTAATATCATATAATGCAACCCGTGCTACTTCGAAGAAATGAGTTGACTTCAGAGACTTCAGGAGTAACTTTATTTTATTTCAACTGACCTCAGGAGACTTCTAAATACTTCAGAAGACTACAGGAGACTTGAGATACTTCAGTTATTTCAGGAGACTTAAGCACAAGTGTACACCTGGACTTCACGAGTTGTCAACCCCTCGATCTACATTCACTTTATATAGCGCAATTTATAATTTTCAAATAAGCATTTTGGCTCGAAAAATCTCAAGGACCTAACGTGTATGTAAAAATAGAAGTCGGATTTTAATTCGGTACAAAAAACTACTACGGAAATGACACGTCCTATTTCATAAACACATAAGTCACATTTTTCCGAGCAGTGTAATGTGTAAAGAAAAAAGAATTCCAGATATTGGAACAATCCCGATCCCTCGAATCCTTATGTATTTTCTGAAGAGAGAGACCCTTATAGAATTCAATAGACATATTCTCTATACTGTGCAGATCTAAAAGTCAAGAAATTCAAAATCATTATTTGCCAAACATTCCAATCAATTAAAATGTATCCAATTACAGAGCGGGAACCCAAACTTTTAATATGTTTTTTTCTTAATAAAAGGCATGATACAAGTCTTAATTAAGCCTCTGAAACGACAAAATTAAGAATTAATGTAAAACTAGTGAAAATAGAAAAACTTTAATCTTCGGAATCGACAATTATAAAATCGGTCTGGATGTTTGATGCCTTTACCCTAGGGAGCGTTCACTAATTACGTAAGGGAACAAAAGAATAAGTGGCATATTGAGATCTTTATCAGATTTTCGTAGATCATACTTTCATCTCTCTCATATTTATTCTTTTGTTTCTTACGTAATTAATGAACGCTCCCCTATAACGTACGTCGTTGTGTAAAGTTGTTTATAAATATTATAATAATAATCAAATATATTTTGAACTCACATGTTAAACATACTTCGGTGAAATGAACGCTGTTAGGCACCATAATCAAATTTCCAATACCCTCCGGTTGAGCTTGCTCTCTAGAAAGATAGCAAGTACTGTCCTCATATTCAGCCGCCCCGCTAAATGACGCTATTCTACTTCCCGGTTGAAAATCAAAACTAGTGCAAGCTCGCACCAAATTATTTGTCGCTGTTCTATCCCTCAGACATAGTTCTTGACATTTTTCTAAAACTCGGAAAGGTGGTGCCGAGTCTCGTATCTAAATAGCAATGGTTTGAATCGGTTGACATTAATAGAATTTTCATTAATATAGATCTGTACCCGAAAAATATTAAATCTATAACCACTCTCCAAATGTAACAATATTTTTTAAATATTTTAATTAGCTTCTAGATTTCTGGAAAATAATTACGTCTCTTTACTTTTGAGAAATAAATTGACGTACCACATCGTCATCAAATCCTTGTAGTTGTTGATCAGGTAACCTCTCGTAGACTACTCTTCCTAATCCATTGTTGCACGTAGTCTGAGCTAAACAAAATCATTGCCGTCATAATAAATTTATTTTTGAAATTTGTCCGACTTCTTTTGAAATAAAACTTGTTTTGTTTTAAAAATATACCATCCAATGTAATAGGATTTATGGCATGAACAGTACTGCTGTGCAAAAAAAGAAAGGGGCAAATTCATTTTTTATGATATTGAAGATATGGTTATATTTAAGATTCTACGAAATTCTTCTTTCATACCGTTTATGATTTATGATAAAATAATGGAAACTGAAGCTCCAAATAACAATTTTATTTTGCCCGCATCTGCAAAATTTTGAGTCGCACATAATCTAGAAAACATGTAAATATCAATACAGAAAAAAAGCCTGTATAAATATACAGAACCTCGTACAGAGGATCGTCATTTGTTTGAAGATACACTCTTTTATTTTTTGGTTAAAAAAATACATTTGCGCCTATTTTTCAGTTTGACTCTGAATGTACTAAGTACTTAGCGGATTTCTTGTCTTTCATGGCAGAGTTGGTATTATTTTAATTTTATGGCATTTTCTTTGAGAAAAAAAAACGAAATTTATCGCAGTGACGCAAACTTTATATAATTCGGTATTAAAAATTATCAGTAAAGAATTAGCACATAATAAACAATTTTATGATCAGTATCTAAGGTACTATGTATTGAAATACTGAAACTTACCGTCAGCGAGCATCTTCAGAATCGTGAGGACAGTGATAGCGTGAACCATATTGAATGTACAAAAATTACTTCTCATCTTGACATTTGTATTAACGGTTTACTGACAAGTGATCATGACACTCGTAGGAAATCTGAAATTAAAAAAGTTATCTTATGTCTACCTGTTTTCAAATTGTGCAACCGATTTAATATTTTGTTCACTTGATATCTAAATTAAGAAGGACTTATTTATAAACGGGGTACAGTGGGGCAAAATCATTTAAAAAATGCTTAAAATACGATTCCGGCTACAATTTTCAGCCTATTACAAAGATTTTTTTAAATTAAAGCTAACTAAATTTTCAAAAGATTGCTCTGGTCCGAATTTCAAAAACTGTTGTCAAATTTTTTTTATTCAGACAATTTTATTATTATAAAAAATAGTATAAGACTTTTGAATGATTATCGATATTTATTAAGTGATTTTTGTCCTTGATCCAATTTGAAGTAACATTCACGCATAACAATTTGAATAAGTTTATACTTCTTCCTCAAAGAGGAAGCTTTGTAACGATGAAAATTTTCGAACTTAATTTTTTGACACATCTTGACATAAATCGACCTCAGGAGTCCGAAAATGAGGTTTTCAAAGTATGTCCGCGTGTACGCGCGCGCGAGTGTGTGTGTATGTCAACAATACTCTTTTTATGATAACTCGAGAACAACTAGAGCAAAGGTCATGAAATTTGGAGGGATTTTAGTCCTAAATAATGCCTATTATTTATCAAGTTGTGAGCCGGATCGGATAAGAAAAATTTTTTTCTTTCGATTTTATATTTTTCTCAAAAATCATTTTAGATGTGCATTTTTTTGCAAGTTTAATTATATTAAGAAACAGAAAATTTTATACGTAGAATTTAATGAAACACATCGTTCTTCAACAAAAAAGTTTGAGGTTCATTCATTGAATACCGTGAGAATGGCAAAAAATGAATTTGCAAAATCAGAAATTTTATGAATTCGTACCACAGTATTGCCAATAATACCAGGCTCTATAACCCAAATTTGTTCGAGGACGGGGTGATATTTAGTTGATATAATTCAATAGAATGTTTATAGCTATCTCCATACAAAAATTTTCATCTTTAAGAATTTTTGCAGTTTTTAATACTTCGTTTGTGAGTAATTTTTTAAATATTAGGAATATAGCGCCAGAATAAGTACCAAATTTCTTCATTATCACAACATAAATCGATTGATGTATTTAGAAGTACTCTAGAAACAAATGAGGTTATGGTATGTACATGGCATGGTATATGACAAATGAAAATTATGATGTATATAGATTTGTCAATTTATTAAACGTTTAAAGGATGAAAAAATTCTCAATTTTTGAAATGCACCAATATTTAAAGTATAAAATTTATTCGTGTAGATAAAATTGATCTACTGAATTCTATAAAAACTTTCTATGACCCAAGGGGAATAAATAATCAACAATTAATAATAATAAGCTATGAGAAATAAGAAATAAATATTCAAAAAAGCAAGCGAAATTGCCTTTTACATCCCTCAGACTCCTTGTACAATCCAAAATAATGTTATCATAGCAGTCTTTTATCATGATCGTAGAAAATATATCAGACATATTCTTGTCAAAGAATTATTTCTTTATAATAGAACAATCCTCTATGAGGAAGCACATTGTTCATGAGACAATCACAATTAAAGATACACCATATAATGAATGCGCCCACCAAACTATTTTGCAGCAGTTTTCTTAATCGTGTTGTTATAAATCGACTGCTCCATGCAATATGGAATCAAGTCGATGTTAATTGATTTTTACATTTTAACTTTCGGTGTTAAAATAAAAGCAGGCTATTTGTACCGAAATTTCATTACAAATAGTCCCTTTTACAGGTCCCGCTGTTCGTATCGAAAAAATCTGGCTATTCGTGCTGACATTTCAGTACACGGGCTTATTTGATCAACCAAAAGTAAAAATGTCAAAATCGATAAAAATGAACTTGATGCCATAAACATATTGCATGAAACAGTTGACATAAATTGCATAAGTGGATTCGAATTTCGAGAAATTTTTAAGAGTACATTGTCATTTCATGACAAATGTGATTGTTATAAACCAATTACACAAACAAATTGTCAGCTTGAGCAATTTTTAAGAGTTTCAGGTTCTCTTTTAAAAAAACTTTGGCTTGCAAGTGATAATTTAGTGAAATACATTATTATTATTTCATGGCAAATGTGAATGTTATAAGCCAATAGTATAAACAAATTCTTGTTTTGAGCAAGTTTGAAGAGTTGGAGGATTTTTTTATAACGTGCTTTGTGCTGTGCCTCATATGAAACTTGTACAGTTCACTGTCATTTCATGACGAATTTTATTGTTATAAACAAATTGCATAAAGAAATTCGCAGTACCAAAGTATCACTGGTAAGCCAAAAAACTGCGTTCTAAAAAAGGACCTCAAACTCTTCAAAATTGGTCAAACTGCGACTTTGTTCATAAAATTTGTTTATAACAATCACGTTTATTATAGACTCTATTGAAATAGTCCTCGAGGAACTTTGCACGCATTTTAAGATTCCTCGAGGTAATACGTGGGTCAATTGATACTCAGTAGTCCGATTCATACCCGGTTTGTAACTGCGTATACAAAATAATTTGACCGGGTACTTATCCGATTCTTACCCGAAATGTATCCAGTTTTCGTCCCCGGTTTATATCCTGGACCTCACCAAGTTCTATCCGGTATAATGTAATTAATATTAATAACCCGATTCCTACCCAGTTTGAATCCGGATCCTTAAAATAATTCTACCCAGTTCTTAACTGATTCCTATCTGCAACGTACCCGGATCCTCAATGACAAAAAATATTTTGTAAATTATTATTTTACATTATTAATTTTTACATTCTCATCAGAGAAGGTATTAGATTTGTGTAAAATTTGACCCCCCCC
>JAUMHM010000005.1:48572829-48583710 GCA_032362435.1 Melikaiella ostensackeni
TTGAGCTACTATTTTTTCTTCACTTACTTTTTGAACGTCAAAGCCAGAGGACTCGAATTTTCTCGCCGATAGTAAGTGATGACCTCAACAACTCAATAGTTATTGTACCTGCAATCCGAAGGCACGAGTCAGCCTTTTGCTACACAACCAGTGCTCGACAACATGTTTATTGATTTATCTGAACCAGAAGGTCAGTTATCATTTTTTTTTCATTGAATTGCATGATTTTTTACATTGAACAAGTACGTACTCGAGTGTCATCTCATTTATTGTAGATGCCCGTACACTGAATTCTATGGATTGTCAGATAGAGATGAGCGAAGATGTTGTACCTTCGAAGGAGATCAATTTATTTATAGAAAATATTAGTGATACCAGGTCATCATTTTCTTCTGGAAACTGTGAAGCAGTGACAGAAAAAAATGTATCCACAACAGATTTAGGAAGATCTTCGAGCCCAGGAGGTTAGCGTAGTCATTACTTTAATTTTATCATGGTAAAGTTATACCAAAATGAATTTTTTTTTTTTAAAAGAAACTGACTTATGAATTTTTTTGATTTTTTAAGATATAATACTCACTTTTAAATAGAAAAATCAATTATTTATTATGAAAAATAAGGCATCCTGTTCAAGTCTTATGCGCAAAAGATTTACCTGCAAATACTAAAAGAAGTTTTTTTACAGAAACTTTTGGTGATAAAAATTTTTCATCAATAGCTGAATGCTCTGAACCAATGGTAACCAGTACACAGACAAATTTGAATACTTCTTGTCTTGAAAATTCATCCAGCAATAACGCTGAATTTGATTTAGATCCGGAAGCTCTAGGTAATTACTTATTCCACTCTCATATTACTATTATTTATTGTGAATAGCTGTATATTGATTCAATTCCATTTTTAGACGTTCCTTTTTTGAAATCTTCGGGTTTTCAAATGAATAAAGAAAATGTTCTAAAGAAAAAAGTAAATCAATTTTCCAAAACACTGGTGATTTCAGACTTTGTTTAACGGATGCGAGCCCTGTTCAAATGTCAATAAGTAAACCGACTTTTAAAGTCAATGTCGAAACAAACTATTCTACAAATATTAGTGAAAATTCATTATCTGACGATGGTTTTATGAGGACGCATCTAGATACAGCTAGTGAGATCTTCAATTTACCATTACTAAATGAATGTATATGACTCACTTTGTTTATACTTTTTATCATTAACTTAAAAAAATGCTATAGATGAGTTATCTTTGGATCTGTCGAATGGATTATCAAATTCATCTGTCTATCACGAAGAGGACGAAAAAATTCAAAATGAAAAAAATGGTTCCAGTGAAAAAATAGTTCCTGAAAGAAGTGTTCTTTATGGTATGTCTGGCTACAGTAATTTTCTCAAAAAATATTGATTTATCTATTTACTGCTTTATTTATTTTAATTTATTCAATACATTTTTATATTGTTATAGAATTGCAAAATATAACTAATGGCTCCAATACCGATTGTATACATGAAACAAATAGTGTACGTGATCAATATTTTTTTATGTATATAATTATGATTACAAGAATTTTTATATGTATTGCAAATGATTATACTTTCGTAGGTATTGAAAATGATCCTGAAAGGATAGCTTTCAAAAATGCTTTTGCGCTATCCAGAGATTGATATAAGTAGCAAGAAAAAAAAGCGAATTCTTGCAACCGCATGTGCTGATAATGTTATGGAATATCTGGAGCTAAAAGAACAAAAAAAAAACAGAAACAGCAAGATTCCATGTCAAAAAAAAGAAAGAGAAAGGCTAAAGGCGTTAAAAGATCAAGAGACTGAGAGGTGTAAAAGATTCCAGGAAGAGAAAAAAACATTTGACAGAACGCAAAAAAGGAATTCAAACAAACCTGAAAGATATTAAGAAAAAAATGAAAACAGAGTCTGTTGAACAGCGCAAGAAAACGCTCGAAAATGAATACTGCAATTTGCAAAGTCAATTGCAAGAATTGCAAAAAATAGAATTGCCAAAGGACAAAGAAGACTTAGAATTAAAAACACAATTTAGAGAAAATATACTCTGAATTTCAATGTTTCATTATGATTATTTATCATTAAAATAAATTATTTAAAAACCATGTAACGTATACTTGTTAACCGCTAAAGTAATCTGTCCGACTATAGGATCTCGGCTGTTATTACATTGAATCCATAGCGAATCGATTAGTTACAAGAAAGTTCTACAAAAACAGATTTTGTGGCTCAAAAATTACGCGCTAACCTGCCCTCATTCACGTGATGTCCCGGTATTGGGTACTTTACCGAAAGTGACAAAATACGTGACCTTGCGTAAGGGCATCGTCTGTAATTGTGGATCTCACATTTCGTCGTGTGGATATCGTGATGATGGCGCTCTTTTTTGGTAAATACGGAAACTGTGGTCGATTCGTCAACTAACCCCGGTCTCCCCTATGATAGAGTACAGGAGTTTATATAATGAAAGTCGTTTTCTTTTTTGTAAATTCGAAATATAAAATTTACTTCAGAATTTTGATTTTGACCAAAAATTTTAAGTTCGAGAAACACATTTTTTATCTAAAAATAAATGTAGACCTTACAAGTGAATGTCTAATTAAATAGCTAACGTAAACTGGGGCGCGCATATGTGGGGAAAGTGGTACACCCTTAATTCTATATTTAAAACGCGATATTGCTTTTTCTACGTTTTTCAATTGAAGTTTTACAATTGTTAATTGCAAGCCTTTATATTTTTGACCTAAAAAAAAGCAAATATCCCATTCAGAAATGCAAAATCATGGGTGCGCCGCTTTCTCCCACATGCGCCACTTAGCCCGAGTTACGGTAATTAATCTGCAGATTAAAATGCTTTGAATTGAAAATTTAATACTTCAGAGTCGAAAGAAGCTGAAATCCCTCTACCACATTTTACATAATTTATTCTCCATTTAAACGGGTTTCGTTCTGCATTTTTTTCTTTCCTAATAATTCTTTTTAATAACTCTCCATGCACCTCCATCCTTCAACCATCACCTTAGAAATTTTTCAAATGTTAGTGAATGAAGCCGCCCTCATTTAGACTCTTAAGTCGAATCGTATAGAACCTTCTAACGGTAAATTTTTCCTTCAACTTCTACCGACTTTTCACTACAAAGAAAATCTCGCTCCTCAGCTTTTTGAATATAGAAAAAGTGCAACGGTTCGAACTATAAAAATTTAAATTTTTGAATTTTGCAAATACTTCCCCCTAAATTGCTTCCTTTTGGTGAAGAAGTACCGCCATAAACTTCCTTTTCTCAAAAAAAATTGTTTAGAGGTTCCGCTAGACCGTTTTGCGTCTAAAAATTATTTTCTTAGTTTTCAATTTCTATAAAATACCAGCTTGAGGTTAAAAAATTCTTTCATCCATAGAAAGTATTTTTTTTTGTTAAGGAATATGTCCTGAGTTTTAGAAAACAAAAAAAATTGAAGATATTACCGGGCTTAGAATAAAAAAATTTGGAATTTCATTACAATTTATGGTTCGCATTTCTTCAAAAATATCAAGAAATATTCTCTGTAATGAGGAGATTAAAAATATTTATATCGGGTTAAAGCCGAAAGAATTTCACCAAATTCTTTTGAATTGCCTTAGATTTTTCTTAATTCACTTCAAACTTAATGAATTTAATTAAATTTGTTGATGTTTCTCAATTGTATTTAATTCACTCGAATTTTTTCAAAATCCACGTTGAATTTTTATGAATTTCATCAGATTCATCGAAATGTATGGATTTAAAAAATTTTGTTCTATTCACTTCAATTCTAATGAATTTTATGAAATTCTTCTGAATGTTTTGAATTATTTTAAATTTACTTCCATATTAATGACATCAATGAAACTTTTCGGTTTTTTTCCATTCATTTAAATTTAACTTGAATTGTTTTAAATTCACACTGAATTCTCCAAAATTCACTCCAGTTTTACTGAAATCAATAAAATATTTTGGATTTTTTGCAATTCTTCAAAATTAATTTGGAATTTAACCCTCATTCTTAATAACTTATTGTGAATTCTTTTGAATTTTTGGAAGTCTCTCTTGAATCTTTTTAATTTACCTTCAATTCTTTTGAATTCACTTGAATTTTTCTAAATTCACTGAATTCTACTCAATTCAGTGGATTTTTTTATTCACCCTAGAAAATTTCACCAAATTCTTTTGAATTCCCCTGATTTTTTCTAAATTCACTCCAAACTTTATGAATTTTCAAAATTATGTTCGATTCACTTGGATTTTTTAAAAACTCACATTAAATTTTTTTAAGTTTCATCGAATTCTTTTCATTTCCCTTAAATTCCTCTGAATTGACTAAAACTTAATTTAATTTATTTTTTTTTGTAAATTATTTTTTTTTTAAATTTGTCCAAATTAACTTAAATTCGTACGAAGTTCATCGAATTCTTTTTAATTTATCGTGAATTCTATTAAATTCTTTGGAATTCTTCGGAATTCTCTTGAATTGTTTGAATTTAACCTAATTTCTTTCAAATTTACTTGAATTCTTCTAAATTCACTTAAGTCTTCTCAATTCAATTGATTAACTTTTTTTTTCTAATTCACCCTAAAGTCTTTTAAACTTACCTTGAATTGTAAGGCATCATCAAACTCTTTTGAAATCCCTTGAATTTTTTTAAATTCACTTCAAACTAGATGAACTTAATGATTTCTGTTAATATTTTTAGATTGTTTTCAATTCACTGGAGTTTTATTAAATTCATTGTTTAAAAAAAAATTTCATTCATTTATATTTTGCTGAATTTGCCTTGAAATTTTCACTCCTATTTTACTGAAATCAATGGACTTCTTTGGATTTTGTCCAATGCATTTGAATTTAACTTGAGTTTAGTCAATTTTTGGTTACCTTTTGGGTTATTTTTAGACAAATTTGATGGAATCGGTAAGCAAAACTTATAAAAATAATATAAAAATGCAGAATTGCACCAAATCCACATCAATCAACTAGCTTACATCCTTTTCAGGTGATTTATAGCTGAATATACATTTCAAAGTTCTATAGGAATCTTTAAACTATAAAAAATGTCTATTTTTCGTGTATTTCGAAGTTCAAGATTTTTTTTCTGTCACCCGGTATGAATATTTTTAATCTATTCATTGTGGAGAATATTTAATTCATATTTTATAAGAAATCTTGTGCATATTATTCTAAGCAAAGCAATTTTTAGGGACCATTCCAGACCATTAATAATTGTAATGAAAATCCGAATTTTCGTATTCTAAGCCCGATAATATTTTCAAACATTTTTTTCGTTTGATATAATTTGGGGCTTTTTTTTTTAACAAATATAAATACTTTTAAACGGTCGAAGAATTTCTCAGCCTCAAGTTTGTATTTTCTAAGAATTAAAAACTAAGAAAATTCATTTTTAGACCTAAAACGGCCTGGCGGAACCTATGAACAATTTTTCTAAAAATAACAAAAAACTAATTTTTTTACTATAGTTGTTAAGATTCGATATTTAAGAATTATTTGGCAACACAAAATCTATAAATAAATAATTGATATTGTTGTGAACAAATTTTATAAACCAATATTCTGAATCTGATATTTATATACGGGAAAGAAGGCTTTCTTATCTGAAACTACTGCAATGTATATTATGAAAATTTTACTCTGTACTAACAAATGCTATCAATCAACAATTTATATTGTTATTAATAAATTATATTAACAAATAATCAATTATAACATTTTCGCATAGGAAGAAATATTTTTTTTCACTTAAATTACTTCAATACGTTATGTCAATTTTAAATAGTTATGAAAAATGCTAAGAATTATTGAATAAATAAATAAATATTTAAAGTACAAAAAAACATTACGATGATGACGAAGATGTATAGTCAACATTCAATTACAGGTGAATTACAGATAACATGTACATATGTCATTTGAGTAAAAAAAGATGTCTTTGCTTGTGCAAACAAGTCACATTTCAGAAATTATTCAATAAATTGTTTATATAATTTGTTCATAATAATATCAGTTCTCAATTTATAGCATTTTTCACAACAGCTTGAAATTTACATAACATTTTGCAGTAATTTAAATGAAAAAACAACATTTTTTCCTATGTGAAAATGTTATAATTAAGTATTTGTTCAAATAATTTATTTATAACAATATAAATTGATAATTAATAGCACTCCTTAGTACTGAGTAAAATTTTTATAACAGATTGCAGTAATGTCAGGTAGGAAAGAATTTTTTCCCTGAATAAAAATATCAGACTTTGAATATTTCTTTGTAAAATTTATTGACAACTATATAAATTATTTAGTTATAGATTTTACGTTGCCACGTAACTCTCAAATATCGAATCGCAACAATTATGCTCGAGAAAAATTGTTTTTTTTGTGCCCAAATCTCAGATTTGTGTAATTATATATAAAATTTGTTCATAACAATTAAGATTAAAATGACATGATTTTTCTATATTCTTTTAATGGATAGGCATTTATTTTTAAAGGAATGTTCAAAGCTTTCAAACGTTTTACGGAATTTCACAAGAATTTATTAAAAGATTTTATATTATTTCAAAGATTTCGGGGGATTTTGATTGATTTAAAAAAATTTTATGAAATCGCAAATAATTCCCTAAAGTTTATGAGTATTTGAAAGGATTTTATAGGATTTAAAAAGGTTTTAGGGTATTTCTAAAGATTCCAATGGACTTCAGAGAGTGTCAAAGAATTCACAGGATTTTTATGAGATTTTAAGTAATTTATAAGGGATTTCAATTATTCTTGATAGATATAAAAAGTTTCTGAGCATTTTATAATATTTATATAAATTGCAAAGAATTTCACAAGAATTAAGGGATTTCGTAACATTTTAAAAATTTGAAGAGATTTTCAAATATTTCAGGGAATTTCACAGGACTCAAAAAATTCCATACCTTTCTAAAGAATACCAGAGGATTTCCAAAAATTTCCAATATTTCAAAGGATTTTTGAGGAATTTCAACGGACTTCAAAATATTTTATAAGACTTCCGTGGATTTCAATAATTTTAAGGTATTTTCGAAGATTTTAAAGAATTTTACAAATTCTAAGAAATTTTCAATAGATTTCTAGAATTTCAAGGGGTGTTAGGGATTTCATAGGATTTTAAAGATGTTAAGGTATTTTAAAAGATTCTAAGGAAATCTCAAGAGATTTGAAAAATTTCAAGCGATTTCAAAAGATTTCAAAAGACTTCAAATATTTTAGGGTATTCTAAAAGGTCCCAAGGGATTATAGAGAATTTTCGATTATTTCAAAGGATATTGAAGAAATTTCAGCAAATTTCTAAAGATTTTATAAGGTTTTCGAAGATTTCAGTAATTTTAATGTATTTTAAAAGCTCTTAATAAGGTTTTTCGATTAATTTTCCAGGATCTCAAAGGATTTCACAGGATTTCAAATATTTCAAGGGACTTCAATGAGCATCATTAGATTTCATATAATTTTATGGGATTTCAAGGATTTTATAATAATTTGTTAGATTTCACAGAATTAATTCACAAGAATTGAGGGATTTTAAAAGATCTCAAAGCTTTACATTTTTTCAGAAAGATTTAAGGATATTTTAAACGATTATGAAGATTTTTCAACCGATTTTAATAATTTAAAGGGATTTCAAAATATTTAAAAATATTTTCAAGATTTTAAGGTATTTTAAAAAATTCAGAGGAATTCTCAGGCGCTTTACAAAATTTAAAGGAATTTCGAAATACTTTAGAGGAATTGAAATAATTTAGGGTATTTCAAAATACTCCAAGAAATTTTCAAGAAATTCAAAATACTTCAAAGAATTTTCAAGGATTTTAATGATTTAAAGGGATTTCAAAGAATATCATGCAGTTTTACAGAATTTCGTAAAATTTGAAAGAATTTTATAGGACCTATAAGGTTCTAGGCAATTTTAAAAGATTCCCAGGAATTATAGAACATTTCCAAATATTTCAAAGGATTTCATCAGGTTTTCAAGGATTCCAGTAATTTTTAATATTTTAATCGATTTCAAAGAATAATTAACTAGAATTGAGGGATTTACAAGGATTTCCAATTTTTTTAATAATTCGAATCTTTTAAGGATTTTTCAGTAGATTTCAAGAAGTTTATAGGACATTAAAGAGTTTCACGGGATTTTAAATATTTTGAGGTATTTTTAAACATTCCAAGGTTTTTTAGGAGCGTTAAAAAATTTCAAGGAATTTTCAAAGAGTTTAAAGAATTTCAAAGATTTTAGGAAATTTAAAAAGATTCCAAGAGGTTTTTGAGGAGATTTAAAATACTTCAAAGAATTTCCAAGGACTTTATTGATTTGAAGGGATTTAGAGGAATGTCATGCAGTTTTACAGAATTTCGTGAAATTTGAAAGAATTTTATAGGACCTATAGAGTTTTAGGATATTTTAAATCAAAGAGTTCTCAGAGATTCTAGAACATTTCCAAATATTTCAAAGGATTCCATCAGGTTTTCGAGGATTCCAGCAGTTTATAATATTTTAATGGATTTCAAAGAAATTAATCATAAGAATTGAGGGATTTACAAGGATTTCCAAATTTTTTGAGGAATTTTTAGTAGATTTCAAGAATTTTGTACGATATTAAAGAGTTTTACGGGATTTTGAATATTATGAGGTATTTTAAAAGATTCCAAGGATTCATCGAGAGCGTTAAAAAATTTCGAGGAATTTTCAAAGAGTTCAGAAAATTTTAAAGATTTCAGGAAATTTTAAAAGATTCCAAGAATTTTTCAAAAGATTAAAAATTTTTAAAATAATTTCCATTAGGATTTGAATGACTTTGAGTGATTTAAACAAATTGCATGCAGTTTTAATGAAATCCCCAGAATTTTGGAAGATTTGCAAAAATTTTATGGGATCTATAAGGTTTTAGATTATTTCAAAAGATTCCAAGGGGTTTTTGAGGAATTTTAGCAGATTTTATGATATTTCCGAAGGTTTAAATGATTTTAATTAATTTTCCAGGGTCTCAATGGATTTCTCAGGATTTTGATTATTTCAAGGGATTAAGAGAAATATTATTAGATTTTATGTACATTCAAGGATTTTTAAATATTTTAATGGATTTAAAGAATTGATTCACACGAATTGAAGAATTTCGAACATTTAAAAGAATCTTAAACATTTCAGGATATTTTAAAAGATTACAAGAATTTTTCAATACATATATTTCAAGAATTTGAAGGGATTTTGCAGGAGTTCACAGGATTTTAAAGATTTTAAGAGATTTACCAAAATTGTATACGGTTGAAAGAAATTTCCTAGAAATTCGGAAAATTTTCAAAAATTGTATAAGATATTTAAAAAGTTCATAGGATATCTTGAAAGATTCCATTGGATTTTAGGAAATTCTCAAATATTTCGAAGGATTTTTAAGGAATATTGAAGATTTTCAAAGGATTTTATCAGACTTCCGAAGATTCCAGTAATTTATAATATTTTAATGGAATTCAAAGAAATCATTCCCAAGTACTGAGAAATTTCAAAGGATTTCCATTTTTTATTTGAACATTCTAAGGAATATTCAGTAGATTTCAAGAACTTGATAGGATTCTACAGATTTGACAGGAGCTTAAAGATTATAAAGTATTTTGAGAGATTCCAAAGAATCTTCAAGTGATTTGAACAATTTTAGGATAATTCAAAAGATTTTAAGGAATTTTCAAGAAATTAAAAAACTTTTCAGGAATTTCCAAGGATTTTAAAGTATTTTAAAAGATTCCAATGAATTTCTGATAGGTTTCAAGAATTCAAAGGGATTTTAAAGGATTTTACAGGATTTTAAGGTGTTTTAAATGATTTTAAGGTATTCTCGAGAGCTTTAAAAAATATCAAAGAATCTCTATAGATTTAAATGATTTTTAGGAATTTAAAAAAAATTTCATACAGCCTTGAAGGATTTCAGAATATTTGTAAAAATTTCATAGGAATCAAAAGTTTTGAGGATATTTTGAAAGATTCCATGGGATTTTAGTGAATTTTATATTTCTGAAGATTTAAAGGTTTTCAAGAAACTTTAGAGACTCTCAAGGTATTTTAATTATGATGATAGAGATTCTGGAGACTTTCTCATAGAAGCTGGTGACCCAGGCTGGATCCTGGCAAGAGAATGGTGGAAATCCGTTGACTAGAGCAGGCCTGTCCAGAGAGGAGAAGTTTGCTCAAAAGCCACATGTTACACTTACACCATCACTTCTCTCTGCTCAGCTCGAGAGGTGGTCGCTTTTGTTAAGTTGAATGGAAACTGAAGAGTCGAGGTGGAAAACTTACATCTGGCAATTGAGCAGTTTCGAGGAAAATTCCTGGATTTTCCCCTCTCTGGACAGGCCTGGACTAGAGGGAAGGCGAAACGAAGCACACTCCGCGATTAGCGACGACGGTAAGTCAAACGAGACAAGACTGACGACGGGATGTCCCATCGCCCGTGACCTTAGGACCCTCAGAGGGGGGTGGGGGATCCCCGGCTCATCCCGGAATGAATATGAATAAATATGAATGAATATCATTAAGAAGACTGGAAGACTGAATTAAACAACAAAAATGTAGAGGGTGCATGGATAATACAACGGGATAGCATCTTCAAGAGTGCATCTGAAGTGTGCGGTACTACGGCTGTAGGAGGTGTTCAATGCGAAGGTACCGACAGAGTACTGGGCCATTTTGGAGACCTAAAAACGAATGGGAACGGCGATAAATTGATTAGCTTATGTTTAGAAAATGGCTTGTTTATTACAAACACTTGGTTCAGACATAAAAAGATCCACATGTATACTTGGTGTAGAGGCGAAAGTCACAGTATGATTGACTTTGT
>JAUMHM010000005.1:48602541-48614284 GCA_032362435.1 Melikaiella ostensackeni
TGTACCATGTTTGACCTTAGGGAATAGATTTCAGGAATGAAATTATAAAAATATCTCCATTAGTTAGTAAAATACTATGAAGACTTGCCTTTCAAATGATACCAAAAACTTTTAGAAATATTAACAAACAGTTGTACAGATTTGGTTTTCACCTTTTGGACCAGTTAGAGAAATAGATATTCCTTTTATCGTTTTTCCAGATTTGATTTTACTCCAAGCATAAAGCAGATAAAAATACACTTAAAAAAATAAAAGTTGGAAAGGTCAGAAATTCATGCAGTTGTTTGTTAGAAAAATCCTACAAATTTAAAAAAAAAACTCCTTTCACGATACCTTCGAACGAAAATTTCTACAATATTTTTATCAAGTGACAAGTATCAGATCTTTTGTATTCAAATAAAATAAGGATTTTTTTTAATAAGAAAAGGCGATAAGGAAAGGACTTTTATACTTTTTGTTTGCGCAGAAGAGTACCATTTCTCAATTCTCAAGCGTGAGTAGTAGGGGGACTGACGTTAATTAAACATCCATAATAATTAAAAATTTTCATCATTTCATTTGGATATAAGAGAACTAATTTTTATCATTTGATAAAAGTATTAAAAAATTTTTCCTTCGAAGTTATCGTGGAAGGAGTTTTATTAAAAAATGTGAGGGATTTTCTGACAAACAAGTGCATGAATTTCAGATCTTTCTTATTTTTATTTTTTAAGTGTATTTATATCTGCTTTATGTTTAGGGCAAAATCATATCCTGAAACCGGTTGAAAAAATATCTATTTCTCCAACTGGTCCAAAAAGTCAAATACAAATCTGTACAACCGTTTGTTAATATTTTAAAAAGTTTTTGGTACCATTTGAAAGGCAAGTCTTCATGATATTTCACTAACTCATGGAGATGTTTTTATAATTTCTTTCCTGAAATCTATTCCCTAGGGTCAAACGTAGTACAAAAATGACGTGAAATTAAAAACATGACCAACTAATTACGAGAATTTTTAAAATAAAAATCAATGTGTATCGTATTCCAATAAAATATAGAAATAATTATAAAAGTATTAATATTTTTCATTTTTAAATTGAATGTATACAGAGTACAGTTTTTATTTGAAATTTCAAGACAGTTTTTTGCACCATATTTGACCCTAGGGCAGAATCAAGGAAAAATATTCTAATAATATGTTCATTAGTTATTCAAATATACTAAAAAGACTTACCTTTAAAATTGTTTTGTCCTTTTAAAATCATGAGATATTTCTTTATGAAATAAATTTTGTTAAATTTATTTTACAATTATTTACAATTAATTTCCAATTACAATTATTTTTCAATTGAAATAAAATTGTAAAAATTAAATTTTGTAATGTTGAGATAAGTACTTTAAGACATTAAAAGTTTTGTAAAGTTTTTATATATTAAGAAAGCATATGAGGTCAAGTTAATAACTTTTCGGCTTTCTCTCTTATTAAAATCCCCAAATCCCGTGCAGAAATTTTGATCTGGCCCAGATCGGGCCCAGATCGCGGATGAAACACACGCCCAGACCAGGGCCAGGTCGGGCTCCTGATCGGGAAACCCGGTCGGTGCCCGATCAGTACCCGATCAGTCTCATTTTAATCTATTTTACGAATTTCGCGAATTAAGAGCGATTTATAAATTATGAAATATTATTTATACAAAACCGAAAAAACATATATATATATATATATATATATATATAATTTAAGTAAACTCAAAACTAGTGCATGGTCCTCTTCTTTCGACGGCCACCCCAATTTTTGGAATGTCCAATAATGGGTCCAATGTTGCTTAGAGCCTCCTCCTCCGTGGTTTCAAATTTAGCACAAATAACAGCTGAAATATATATATATATATATATGTCATTAGTATTTCAAGTTAAAATTAAAGTAGTACGGGCACGTAAAAAACAGGTTCCTGAAAAAATGTTCAATTATACGTTTAAGAAACGTAAGATTATTGTGGATAGTATAAGTTGCCAGGAAAATATTAGTTTTTTATGAAAAAAATGTTGAATAACCAGGAATATTTTATTAAAAAATTTTCATTTCTTGCAAAAAGTTTTTTTTGTCTATATCACTTTTTAGCAAATTTTCAAGAATTCTGCGATTCTAATAAATGATTGCTTCATATTTTGGCGCAAATATTCCCTACAACTTGACATCTTCGAATGTTTCCAAAAAAATCCGAGTTGTCACTTGAAGAACGATAATTATCGGATAATGACCTATAATATTCGATTTATTAACATTGTTCTGTGAACAAATTTAATTTTCTGTCAATTGCTTTATTTCTTGAAAAATTCGAAAACATAGTTGTAGATAATGTTTTTGCCAAATAATTAAGCTATCATTTATTAGGATCGTTTTATTTTTTTAAATTTGTTAAGAAGCATTGTAGACAAGAAAACTTTGACAAGAAACGAAAACTGTTGAATAAAATATTTCTGGTTATTTAACATTTTTTTCATAAAAAATAAGCCTTTCCCTGTCAACTTATAACATCTGCAATAATCTTACAATTCCTAACAGTATAATTAACCTTTTTTTTGTGAAACTTGCTCTACGTACCCGCACTACCAAATACGTATAAAATCTGTAGTTAAGTCTTATTAGTATTTCACCGTAATAATCAGTCTATTACCCAGTAAGTGTGTGCAGAAGTTATACTTTTTGAATAAGTGCTTGTTCGCCACTTCTTTAACAGCAGTAAAGTTCATTATCAAATCTCTGTAGAAGTACTTTTTTGGCGTATTGTTTAAGGCTCTTTGTAGTCCAGTGCCCTTGCTCGTGTCGGAATGAAGACTGGCTTTCTGTAAGATTGAGATGTGATTTTTTGAAAAGATATTTAAATTACATAAAATGCAAAACAAAAGCGGGAAATTAAAAACGAAAGCTAATTGTAACAATCGAATGAAGAAGAAAAACTTACGAATCGATGACAGCATTCTTCGTCTGTTGCAAGCCGCTCATCGATTAAAAATGCTTACTGTATAAAAATGACTGCATAAAAATTCATTCGGACTGCGTATTCTGAAAGAGGGACGTTGATTTGGTCTAAAACGATCATAATCAGAAAAATGATTTTTGGACGCTTAGGTGATTTTTCTCGTAGCGCGTCATATATGCGGGTGAATGTTTCGTTGAACTAAAATGAATAAAAATCAGCTACTTGAAGCCTGATTAAAAATTGAAAACTATTGCAAATGCCATGAGAACCAAATAAAAAACACCATACCACAAAAAACGAAACAAATAACAATAACGACAATAGTCATGTGCAGCAAAGAAATAAGTAAGGTTATGCTAGTAGAAAATTGGACTTTTACGTACCTATGTCGAGCATACACAGAACAAAGGATGCCTTTTATTCACATACATACCTGTATGCTCTTCCTTGTGTTATTCGAAATCGATGATTGAGTTTTCTGTTGAAAATTCTTCTAATCACGCACTCAGAGACTATGCTCCAAAAAGCCAAATGAAAAGATGGTGGTGATTGACTCGATTGCAGTTCTTTCAACGAAAGGTCCTTACTCCACTGCGCATACGTCGCACTCGGCATCTGATTAGTTGCTATTCGCGCGCAGTTTAAAATGCCAAAGAATATTATTTTTGTTGTTTATGATAAATAATGGCATTTCAACTTATAAAAATGTTTATTAGATTGAAATTAATGAATCTTGATAAAAATAAAAATTAATTGAATGCATGCGCAGTTGAGTAAGAAGCTCTCGTTGGGAGTACTGCTCGATTGGTGTTTGGATTCAACTACTTGATTCCGAAATTCATGTTATGGAAAGGTGTCCTTAATGTATTATAATAATGAATTTATTATTAAGACAGAATCAAAGTTCCAATTGTACATTTGACTGCATCACATATTCTATTATCACAATATCGCTATTTTTGGAGGTTACCGATACCGATTGATACTGACGCAAAAGCAGCTGAAACATCGCTATGACGGGAAACCGAGATCGAGATGTTGAAGGCGGTGAATTTAAATTGGAAAACTTTGATGTTTAATCGATACCTGCTTTTCCCAGTAAATAAATCAAGCACTGAGGATAATTTAATTTCCAACTAATTTTATTCTAACAAGAAATCAAACGGAAGCATGCGGATATATATTATTAAATAAAAACTTCATATAATTTATAAATTACCCCTTGAGTTAGATTAATTTATTTCAAAAAGATTTCAACTAATTTAAGTTTTTCTTATTTATTTTTACACGTTTCTCAATAATTGAAATTTCTTATTATTTTCTATATTGTATTATATTAGAGATGAAGAAGAGGCATACAATAAACTCTCACCTGACCATTCTCTTTTAAATTCATTTCTAATCTTACCATTTTTCTTTTGATACAATTGACATTGAAATTCATCAGGATATTACTTGGCTTATTTTGTAACTCTCACATAAATAGATCTTATGAGTCAGTAGGATATACAAATAAAGACCGTTTCATTCTCCAAGGACTTCCGTGAATTTTTATGCCCTCTGGAGTCCGAGTGATTTCTTTGGTTTCGAAAAGTAATTTGTTCTCGAGCATCACAAAATTATTAGGAGACTTTGTTGTTAAGGTATATTCTTTGTATTTCAGTTCAAAGATATTTAACTCCTGAAATTTAAAAATTTGAATTTTATGCGGCAGTTTTGGCTTTGGAGGATCTATCAGACTCAACTCATGAATCCTGCGACAAATTTGAGAAAGAGGACAGTTTGGAGTTCGGATGAGACTTGTTAGTTTTCCAAGGAAGTTTTCCGGGAAGGCAGAAATCCCATGCAAGTTGCGTCCCATAGCTATTACATCATCAGCTGCATGGAAAGCTGCGTGCGCATTTAAAACTTGCATTTTCGAATACAATTCACGTAGAGACATAAAGAATCTCTGCAAATAAATTTTTGCATGATCTTGATACTTTTTGATTAAGTTATCGTTGCATAATATTCTGGCTGATATGTGTAGAAGTAAAAAATTTTTATAACGATTTACATCAAGAATGGTTAAGAGCACTACTGGACCACAATATAAGAGGAAGAATCTCAATTCAGTTGCTTTCCATGTTTTTAAAGATATCAAAAACCGTGTTTTCCTTTGGAATTCACAAGGAATGAATTTTCGAATTAACAGAAGTCTTCTTGAAGCCTCCATTTTCAGACGTCACCTATGTTTGCGCGTCCAGAAAGCACAAACCAATTCAGTAATAACCGCCTCATTATGCCTTCGCAAAATAGATGCATGAAATCTAACACAAACATTAGAATCATATTCACGAGTGGCCTCATTCGAAAAACTGGAGATATATAGTTGTGATGACGACGTTGCGAGCGACTCCTAAAGGACTCGTCTATTCTTTCTGGACAATTTACAAGAGGATACTGTGTGACTCCACCTTCTCTTAATCCTCTAATTTCACACTTTCACAGGCATAAAAACCCGTGTGGCCCTTCGTACCTTTTATAAAAGCTCTCGCTGGAGTATCGCAGATAAAACAATGGATGCGAACACTGAATCTTTGATCCATAATTTTAATACCAATCGCCTGTAAAAGATTAACTTCAGGAATGAAGTCTTCCAAAAAATTGTCTAAACTAGCAGGTTTCGAATTTCCGCAGTAAATTGCAACTGCGAAAGGCTTGTAAATATCAGGTTTGTGATGAACCTTTCCTGAAATAGCCCAGAAACCCTTCTCGCCAGACTTGAACAAGGCGATTTCATCTGCATTAAATTGTACAAATATGGTTGCTTTTCGGTGTACATCAGGGTCAATACATTCTTGAAGACCCTTTTTGATCCCAAAGTAGACAGACTCTCCAACCGTTCCATCGCAGTGATTCATTTCTTTGATCTCATAGGTAGATGAAGATTTCCCTAGGAATGTTTTTGCCGCATTCGGTAACTGAGGGAATGTTCTTCTTCGCAGAATCTTTAAGAATCCATCAACTGTCTCCTGCTTCATTTCCTTCGTTACAGCCAGAACACGCAGTTGCCTAACTTCCTCTGGTTCATCTTCAAGGACTTCAAGGACACCTTTGATGAAATCATCTTCAGAATCTGTAGAATGATCACTGGAGTCCCCATCATCCGTAGAAGAACCTGATTCCTCAAAATCCGATGATCTTCTATCTGAGGTGCCACTTTCCTTCGCATCATCAGCATTCTCAAAATCTAAAAATATTAAAATTTTGCGCATACTACTATCCATTTTTTGTCAATAGATTTTATAATTCTAACTTTAAATTAACTTGAAAAAGCTTCAGATTTCAAATAATAATTGAAAACTAAAGAACTTGATAAATTTTATCATATAATAATATTTGAGTGATGTAATTGTAAGTCAACTAATCTTACCTGAAACTGCGTTGATGTCAGCTGGAAATGGATTTTGAAATGGATCCAAATTTTCTAGCTCGTTCAAATTCATAAGTTGAACGGTTTGAACAATATTAACTTCCGCATCACTTACATTACCATCTATAATCATTTCGTTTATATTTATTGAAAAAGGCAATTTAATCGATAATTAGTTTATTTGAGGTTAGGTTTCAATAAGCCGCAGAGCGTAATTACTTACTTTCATTCGCTTCACGCAGGTTTCGAGGTATACTGACTAGCGCTCGGTGCTTCCGAACACGTGGCGTACTTGCCTTAGGCATTTTCAGTAATTATTAGAATATTATAAACGAGTAATATTCGAATTTGACTGCACTATCAAGAAACAATAATCAGCACTAATTCTGTGGGCGCATAGAGATGGCGTTTCAGTAGGAAATCGGTCCGGCCCGGTCTGGCCCAAATATGGGCCACAGAGTTCTACCGATCAGGGCCAGATCGGTATTACGTACTAAATCGGGTGATTTCTAATAACAAGATTTGAAGATATTTTGAATTCAAATTAGTTTGATGTCCTTATTTATTTAAAGACTTTTAATAACAAATAATCAAAACAAGATCTTACCGAAATATTAAATTATTTTATTTGCTCAAGTTATTATCAAATTGTGTGAAATTGTGGTAAATCTCACGGTCCAATAAAAATCACATACTTTAAGATTAGCATGTGATTTTATTGAACATTGTTTACCTCCTACTAGAACAAAACAGGCTTCTATTTCTTTCAGTCCTATATTTGCAAAGCGTTTTCAGGTTTTTAAACTAGAATTAAGGTTGGCGGGTTGTTTTCGGGTTTGCGGGTATATTGGGTTCGCGGCATATGGCATGTGGAAAAGAGGTTCAATTCTTTAAAGGACGTGATTTGGGAAAATAATTCTTATAGAGAGAATAAAAGCAAAAATTTGTTCCAAAACATACACCTAGATTCTCGAAATCTCTAGTCACAAGGGTGTCTTCAATATTTTTAAATTATTTTCGCAAATGACGTTTATGACTTTTCGAAAAATTTATCTGAAGAAAAGTTTTTACTTAAAAAATCACAAGTGACCATAATTTCACTGGAGCACATTTTCAATCGTTTTGTAAACTTAAATTGTACTGAAAAATGTTTTGCAACATCCACCTCAAAAGTTGGACTCTATATGACTCCAAATCATGTGCAAAGTGTGCGCATGCGCACTTTAAAATTGAGAAATTTCGCACACTGACTATGTTAATATTTTTAAATTTCTTTTTTCAAATAATTGAAATCAGCCTCCACGTTTATATTTGTATACATTTGAGGGGGTTATTTTTGTAACGATTAGAGGTGAGAAATAAATTTGGAACGCAGGCGTATTCAAAAATACTGTCTTACTATTTTAGAATTGTATTCAAGCTAGATATAGTTTATTAAATTTAAGTTTACGCTCTTTTGCTACAAGGGCGCTGCATATTCTGAATAAGGGTTGATTTGAAAAAAGTGATTCATAGGCCATTGGGAAGCAAAAAAAGGGCAAAAAATTACCGGGAGGTAATTTTTATATGATATAGGGGAAAGGTGCCCATTGGAAGTCAGAATAATGTAAGCTCGAATAGATGATCATTTTTAGATGAACCTGAGAAGCTTGACATGTCAAAATAAGGTCTAACCCTAAGGGTAGTTAAAACTGGAAGGAAAAATGTTTTTAGTTGAACAGTTAAGAGTAATGACAGTGATCTTTGAGCTCCTGTGTACCTGTGTGACTACACGTGTACCTAAAAGGCATTCAAGTGATCATTTCTTGAATATTATTCACAATTCAGGAGTAAAAAGTCTTTTTTCCACAAATTGGATAAGTCTAATGCTGTCAGATTGTAAGCACAGAAGCGAAGAATTGATTAACTGACTTGTTTTTCTCAAATATTAGTAGAGATTATAGAAAGTAAATAATTTGTTATTGCGACCTGTCAAAAATTATTTCGTTAAGAAAAACTTAAATACGAGAGAGACATATCACTTCTCTCAAATACATCAATACAATAGAGTTATAGATATATTCAGTAATTATAACGCATGTCATGTAATAATTTTGGAGATATTTTTTTTGACTCCGTGTGCAAGCCGAACAACTGTGAGCACCTTCACTCGATTTATTTTTCTATTTTTTTGTTCGTGGCACCGCTGAGCTCTCTGACGTGTAGTGCAATGCTTGCTTCGCAAGAATACACGCAAAAACACAATGATCCTGTTGGTATTATCCACCAGCAGATTGCCTTAAATCTTGGCTTGCTAGAGAAGTGTAAGCCTTATTACAAATACTTCTTAGTGAGAGTATCAGAGAATGCACATCGTCTCCTATCCACTGGGACAAAACTATCCTGACAGTTTAAATGCCTGCGTTAGGTACACCATTCCATTCACGAATTCTAATCTTTCGAAACTTTTCCAAATCTTCTGCCGTAAGTCAATTTAATTTAATGGAGAAACTGTACTCTTGGATTATACTTACAAACGTCTCTGCACTTTCAATAGTTTCTAGGTGTGATTTTTTCCAATTATGAGCTGTGGCCAGATATTTGGCGTTGTCTCCGATACCATCGCAGGATCCTTTGCCGTGACCTGTTGCAAAATATATCCAGGTTTTAGAAACAGGTGACTGTGATACCTCGAGGAACTGATTCCCATTTTTAAAAAGAGCAGGAGCCCCATCTGATATGATGGTAATTTCCTTAGTAGACTCAGATTGAACGTGCTCTTTATAACTTTCGAGAATGCGAACCATCGCCAACAGAGCACGAGCAAAATTATGCCTCGTTTCATTGGTGACGTCTGCAGAACTTCGTGTTTCTATACCGCTATAAATATGAAAATCTGTTCGGTGGTCCAATACATACTTTAACTTTTGTCGTCAATTATTTTTTTCCAATTTTCTGAAAATTCGCCGTGCAAAACTAGTTTATCTGAATTGAGCTTTTCTTGTTCCTTCATTCTTTTAATCTCTTCTCTTTGAATATATTTTATATATTTGTAGACATTTGCTTTCAATGTGCACTCAGCTCACTTGAAAATGTCGTTTACGTCTGAGAAACGATTCCCTGTTTAAGTTTTTAATTTTTTGAGTTTTTTATTTTTTTCTTAATTTTAAATTTTAATTTTAAATTTTAATTTTTTGAGTTTTTTAGGGCGGTGGGCAATTATAAAAGTTCGCAAAGGAAATTCAGACTGATAATTCCTTGTAAGGGTTGATCATTACCTACCTTGGTCGTAAAGTATAAAATTTTGAACTACCAATATTTACATCAGGATTTGGTTCTCGAAAAATGCGATTTATTTCTCTAATTGTTCATGTTAAGAAACGTTTCACTACTTTCACTTTTTCGCTATTTATTTCTACATTTGATACGTCATGTAGAAATCAGGAAAATAATATACGTCATTGTCTTTTTCAAGTTTTTTCATTTTGTGAATCATGTATGTGTTCACTGCTGAAATTTTTGATAGTATTTTATTTTTCGAAAGGTTCTCGGGTGAATTTTTCGCAAAACGGATTTTCTCTGAAATTGTTTTGCAATTTTCCAAAGCTTATCTTCAACTAAATACCCATTGCTGGCAAAAATTGCATCTGCAAAACATACTTTTTTTTTGATTCTCTGCCATGTTTGAAGGTGGTTTTTGTAGCGGTGGAACATTTAAACGTAGTCCTAATGCACTTTCGTTTACTTCCTCAAATAGCGTATCAGGATCTAGCTCAAACATAGGGTCCTGCTCAAGTATCTCAGGTTCACAAATCCTGCTTGGCATTTCCAATTATCGTACTGATGTGCGACAATCCTTCTTCCGCAGAGACATTGTACTTTGCACAAGCAATATCTGAAAATATGTTATTATAATAGATTAGTCTGTATATAAATATAATATACTTTTCACTTGAGACTCACTCATACAAAAGATTAAATTCATACCTAACAAGCATGTGCAGAAGAAAAAATCTTTGAAAAGCTCTTTCCCTTCGACTCGTTTCACCGCAGTGAACATCAGTATTATATCTCTTGAAAATATTTTCTTTGCAATGACGTTCAAAGATTTTCGAATTCCATTGTCTCTGCTCATTGACAAATCCAGACCACTCTTCTATCAAATTAAAATTAAAATTGAATGTGCAATTAAACGTAAAAATTATAAATGTAGAAAAGAGAAAGAAATTCTTATATAATAAAAAAACTTACAAAACGATTACAGCATTCCTCATTTGTTTGTAGCTTTTCATTAGGATCTTTGAAGTCATCAAGATTATTTCACTCAAATTTGATATTGAATTCTTCTTCAAAACACTTTTTTCCAATGTAGCTGCAACTCTTATCAATTTCAATCATGGTTTTTATCGCCTTTTGATTTTCAGCAATGTCTCGTACTTCCATTCGTAAAAATTTAATTTCCTTTAAGTATTAAGTCCTGACTCAAAAGGAAACATGAGTATAATTATATAAGAGTAAGAAAAAGTACACATTTAATTAAATTTACTATAATTTAAAATAATGATCAAAATTAAAAAATAAAATAAAATTTTTTAGTGCTGCTGATTTTCTTTTAACATACTTGTTTGTTCCTGTGTTTTGAAATTATCATTTCGGCTCAGACCTAAGGTCGTGGGAACGTTCTTATTCTGATTGTTGTTAGGTTTTGATCTTCTTATTGTCTGTTTAGTTTTTGATTTTAAACTTTGCGACACATTTTCATTAATCATTGATGTTTTACTAAAGCTAGATCTGCTGGAGTGACCTACAATATTGAAAAAAAGATTGCACCATAAATTTTAGCAAAGAATTTAATTTCGAATGATATTTGTTGGAAAAAATCTAAATTACTTTTACATTGTCTTTTAATCGTGAAGGAAGAGTCTTTACTTTTGAAGGCTTATATCTCTTCAGAGGATTTATCAGTGTCTTTACTCCATGGATATGAAGATCATCATCTGGAGATACGTTGCTTTCGTTCTCTATGTTTTCTGTAAAAAAATATTTTTTATGGGAAACAATAATATTTTTCAAAACATATATTTTAATTTTATAAACATCGTTTACCGTCGTCTGTTCCAGTATCATAATTTATCTTAGAAGATGGATTTTCGCAAACTGCAAATAAAATTAAGTGTGTGTAAATTTTCATAAAAATAAAAATTATAGAGAAATCAAAATATTAAATACTATATACAGTGGTGTAGTCCTAGAAGAAAAAATGACCTGGCTGTACATTTCATGATCTACGTTACAAGTTTAAGGGGTGTGGAGGCTAAAAACCATGGTTGGTAACCAGGAGGAGGGGGGGGGGGGTTTTTATTTGGAAATAACATAACGAAAA
>JAUMHM010000005.1:48627359-48644066 GCA_032362435.1 Melikaiella ostensackeni
GAGCATTTGAATTTTCTGTGACGCCCCCCCCCCCCCTCCCTACAAAGTGAGACTTACTGCGCGGCCATTCGGCCTCGCTGAACTTACTTAAAAAATGGCCTGATATTCGTGCATTCGTTCTTACTTGAATAGCACTTTATGATGTTGTTTAGCAATATTTTCACAACCAAAAATTTCATTTTTCTCTGTGAAGTTCTTCAATTTAAAATGATTAAATTTTTACGGGTAAAGTGAAGTGCAGAACAGGAAGATAAAATTTTCTTATTTTTGTTTTATTATCTACGCAATAAGGTAACACATATGGGTATCCTATTGTATAAAATGAAAAAAATATATATAAACAAATCGCACAATGGCCTGAATGGTTTTGTTTATCATAAAAATAGTCTATGCAAAAAAATGTAATCAAATATAAGATTTAGAGGTCGCGCACCTTAAGAAAATAATCTAAAAAATAATAATTTTGAAGAATGGAATCGAAGAGTAGCCTAAATTGTTTCTTTTATCATAAATTGGATAAGAGAGGTTTAATTTATTGGAATATATTCTCATGATATTCCAAAAAAATTCCGCTATATCGCTTTTAGCGTCCACTGAACTGAAAATCGTAACTTTCAGATATTATAAAATGAGAAAATGTGTCCCAAAAATAAAAGGATGCAAAGGAAAGATACAGTTGGAACTAGGGGAGGGGCAGAATGAAAGGTCGAGGGGTGAGTTCCAAATCACCCTTCCGCCTTTACGAAGAATAAAAAACGCGTTCCCAATATAAATAAGAATTTTAGGCCGTTGTGCACATCGAAATCGAAAAATAATCTTATGAAAGAAAAGGATTATTATATAAAAAAGAATTAATAATAAAAGGATTAAAAAATAAATGGATGCAAAGGAAAGGTACAGTTAAAACTGGGGGGGGGGCAGATTGAAAGGTCGAGGGGTGAGTTCCAAATCACCCTTCCACCTTTACGAAGAATAGAAAATGAGTCCCAATATAAATAAGAATTTTAGGCCGTTGTGCACATCAAAACTGAAAAATAATCTTTTTAGACCATCCTAATGCACTTATACATAAAAGGAACAGTAATAACATCTCAAAATATGGATATGAATTAGGTTCCATTAATTTTGTTTGGATTCAAGGGAAAAGGTGAAATTTCTTCAAAAAATATGTAAAAAGGGTGTAAATAGGGGGTAGACTGTGAAACCTGTAATTAGCTATTCATGTTCTTATTAATAGTACTTAATACTCGAGAAAAAAATTGTTAAACGACATTAGCGCTTCTGGGGGTCCGCCGTAAATTTCCCACACATTTCTGGTTCTATCGCTACTTTGCGCGTCAACTATGAAGGTAATGGATACGTAATAATGCAACAGTTGGGAAGTTGGAACTACGCTCTGCTGCCTTTTTGGGCGTGCGCTTGTCGCTTTTAGAAGTCACCTATCGAGTGATTTCTCATGTGAGTATGCATGTGTCATCAGGCACACGAAAAAATGTTCAGGGTGAGTGCTCCTTAGGAATCCCATGACCATCGCTTATAGTGAATCCCTAACGGCGCGACGCGACACATCGAACCACTCTTTCTACGGAAACAATTTCACAATGTTCTTTTGCCTGTCCCGAGACCCTTCCTCTGAAACATTCATAATACCCTCAGAAAATAATTATATTTTGGGCAACAGTACACTTTCATTTCCTTTTCTTAAGCGGATATTTTTCTGACTTGAGTATGAAATAATGTTTAATTTTTGCTTAATTTTGCTTCATAAAGCATCTTTTTTTTAAAAAGTAAGGCAATTAATATATTTTTACGGAATTAAAAAATTATTTTTTAAGAAATAATTATGTTAGTGACTACTTGAGATTTTTAGTTTTAAAAATGAAACCATGATCACGTAGAAATTGGAACTTTTTTGACTCAGGTAATGAATAACAAACTTTGTAATTTTTATGCTGTCTCTGGCGGATATGAGAGCATTAGAAGTTATGTAACAACATTATTATTTTATAGTTAAAAAGCCACCCCTTAAAAATCAGTTGTTAATATACTATTTGCATTCTTACAGGTAATAATAACTCATACACCCCATGGTACTTTACACCGGTATTTATTAATATTATAAAACACATTTTCTACAACAGAGAAACGTAAATACAAATTTCCTTATCACAATATCTGGATATCTTAGAAGAAAGTAGTGAATTTATAACTTTTTGAAGTTAATGTGATAAAACCTGTTAAAAATAGTATAACAAAGAAAAACTTGTGTTTAATCTATTTGTTCCGTTTTCCTGGCTTCAATTAAATTAGATCTTTAATTCCAATTGCGGAAGTGACGTGATGGACGGGTGAACATAAGCAAGGACGTAGGATCGAAGGGATCAGAGCGAGACTGAATTTATAATTATATTGTGTATCTAATTTCATATCAACAATAATGTGTGAGGTGAACATCAAATTACATTCTAAAAATATAAAATAACTAGCGTTTATGATTTTCGATATTTCGACTTTTGAAAAAATTCGAAATTTAAACACAATAGCATTTTTAAACATTTAATGTAACGAGTCGCCAAATCTTTTTCACACAATACATGAAGTACAAACGATGTCAATTTTTTTTAATACAGAGTGTCAGTCTCAAAGAAATGTTTACATAGATTTTCTTCATTACGAGGTATGGCATATGAAATACTTTTACATATATTTATATTTTTAAATATATTTACATCCTCTAGAACTAAAATAGCGAAAAGAATCCTTGCTCATAATTTCTTTTAATCTCTAAGTAATTTATAAATTGAAAATTTCGCGTGAAATATGGCAACCTAAACCCAAGAGTCGGTCTCACTCAAAAAGAGGGAAAACGATTCAAAATGTATGAATTTGCTTGAGATAGATATTGCAGTGCATTTTGGATTCTAAGCCGTCCGCAGAACTGACTGATTCAAATAGTCGCAAACCAATTCAGTTTTAATTATATGAATCTGCAATTTGCAGATACGCAATTCACAAAGTCGACATTTTAATCGGTTCTTTTTTCCTGGGAGATAAGAGCAATTTTTGTCTACCTGTAAGAACAAATAGCAAAATAACAGAAATATATGGAAATATGCGTTTATTTAAGAGGTTGATTGAGGTTAGGCTGTGTTGGATAGTATCAAATCGATAAATAGTTTAGAAGTATCACCATCTAGCTTCATTTTTATTTCTTACCAAGTGAGTAAAGTCGTTCAATTCGCAATTGCGCATGCGCCGCCAGTTGTTTTTTTATTGCTCTGAAATCACCTATTTTGCATTCGCTCTACAGAGATGCAAAATCGCACTTTTCATGCCGATGTTATAAAAAAGTTTATTTAAAGGGTAGGCTGTCTGCTTAGAGAAAATACCTTTTTGACTAAGAAATGAATGGTACTTGTGATAAATTTTACTCATTTTAGCTGTAATAAACAAATTTATTTCGAATATAATATGAGGCACTGGATGGGATTCTGATTACATTGCAGTGTTAATTTGTACAATAAATTACTTAAATTACACCAGAAAGGCACTTAATTAGTCATCGCCATGGTTTTCGAACAGCTCCAGCGCTGGTACTACGTTTTATACCCTGGCCTATTAATAATTATCGAAAAATTATTACAAAGATTTTAATAGGAAAAGATATATACTATATGTGAGAAACTTTACAGAGTCATTTTATTTGAAGTATTAATTGAATCTCTAGTGTAATCATCACTCATTGTCTGTCCGTCGCACTTCTAAATCAAGGATAGGTTAGTCATGATAAAGTCAGTCAAGGAATAATCTAGTTACGATTAAGTTAGTCACGATTTCTAAGTTTATAGGTTCATATATATTTGAAATTGAAAATTATAAAAGTTAAAAATTTTCAATACTAAATTTAAATAGGCTACGAAACCCTTTTTTGTAGGAGCATGTCCCCTGCTTTTACTAATTTTTCTATAAAAACATATGCAGCAGGCAAAATTTAAAATAAACAACGGTCTTTTACTTACTTACTATATTTGGTGAACGTTTTTCTGTGGTGTTTTCAGTCCATGTTTGACATTTCGACCGTGCTGAATAGATTTTCGGATCCCAAGTTTTTTGATACGCACCCATCCTTAAAAAAAATTTTTTTTTTTTTAAATTTAATACTATCAATATAATTCATTTTGCAAGATGTAATTCCGGCAGCCGTGGCTAGACGTCCCAAAATTCGGTAAGCGTAGCAGAAATATTTTCGGTCCATTTAGGCACTTCGCGAGGCACTTCGTATTCGGGAACATTATTGCAGTTTAAAACATTTGAAAAATAAATAATGAAAGCAGGTATCTATTTCTTTTATCCTGAAATAGAGACAGTGCTACTGGTTATTCCGACATCAGACCACCGAAATTCATCAAGAATTTTGCTTCCTCATAGACGAAGCTTTAAATGGTAACAAGTTGAAAAAATTGTGTTGTTTGTGTGTTTATATTAATTTATAATATTAAAAAAAATGTTTTTTGATGGAAAAAGTTTCTTCATTAACATAATTCAAAGTTGATGCAAGAATAGGAAAGATTCCTTGATTCGAGACGAATCAAATAATCTATAATATTAATAATAGATTAAGGAAGTTATGGTCATTTCTGATATTTGAACAATCTTTTATTTTAATGGTAAAACTTTAGTCATTAACATAATTCACGAATGCTGGATTATGCAATAAAATTAAATTCACAAATTCTTAACAAATCTAACATCTAAGAATTTTTTTTTTTTGACATCTAAGGAAATTACATATTATTTGTCCAGAGTAACTACAGACATGTAATACATAAATCTAAAAAATCTTTTATACGATGATTACATAGTAAAAGTGCTGAAATTATGCAGGCATTGTGCGCATTAAAATATATAGATTTATGTATTGCTATGCACCGTAAACTGACTCGCGATCCTTTTTGCACATGCTTGAAAAAGTTATTCACATTTTCTTTACTTAAGAATGAAAATGTGTTTTAAAAAAATGTTTTCTTGAAGGTGCCATATTTTAGAAAGTTATTTGATTTATTCATCATTTTTTAATTATTTAAACAAATGCATGAATTCATCATTTTCAAATAGAGTGGTTCCGTGTTTTCAACGGAATCCACAATGAATATCTTGCTAATAGCTTTTTTGTGCGACTCTTTAATGTCTGACAATAGTTTTTAATTGTTCACACAAAATCTATAATTAAGTGCACAAAATACGGTCATTTTTTTACCCGGAATTCTTTTTTTTGCCAAATCAAATTAAACCAGTAATACTCTGTGGCTATATTTAACTATTATGTAACAATTTGTAATTTTTGGTAAAAGATTTGATGAACAAATGCATGATTTTTTCATTTTTAAGTAGATATACCCAGTGGGGACAAAAATAAAGGAACGTTATTAGAACGCCTTAGAAACGTTTTCTAGGCATGAAGGTCAAAGAACCTAATTAAAACGTCCTATGTCAAGACAAATGACGTTAGAAACTTCCAATGTCATCCGACAAGAACTGCTTATCATTTTAACTATTTTTTTTAAATATACCTCGATTTGGGTATTTACCAACACTTACAAACACTGCTTAAAAACAATTTTTCGACACTAGAATTTTTTAACAAACAGAATCATTCTGAATTGTGGGTGAACAATTATGTAATAGAAACACAATTGCTCTGACCATGGAAAGGCGGGAATTTCGAATTTTTTACTGTTTACTGTTATTATTGTTATCATTATCATTATTGTCATCATCATTGTCATCGTCCTCGTCGTCTATTATATTGTTGGTGTTGGCCTTATTATTATTATTATTATTATTATTATTATTATTGTTGTTGTTGTTGTTGTTGTTGTCATTATTATTATTATACCATCAAGCCAAATCCATTCGGGGTAAGCATAACTCGTTCGGTTCCAGCCTCGTTATACTACTTCACAGAGCTTCACAGAGCCATCATACATCCAAACGGTTCACACATAAATACTCAATTTGACTAATAAACCCATAAGAACTTCCGTACTCTTTACCCCAACCACACCGACTAAGCAAAGCTCTACTCGAGGGCCCATGAGTATCCAAAATCTTTCATTCCAGGCGAAACGCTTTTTGTTACAAGCAATTTTTCTCCACGCAACCCTATCCTCATATACACCTTTTGCTTCCTTTACATCCATACATTTTTTCATGCAAACTCTTGTATTTCTACAACTCTTTATATATCTTCGCTTTGAGTGTCTCATTCACACATTCCAATCATTCTTTCCTCGGTCTACTTCTGGGTATGCTACCACACACTTTACCTAAATACACTTGCTTGGTTAAACGTCTTTCATCCATTCTCTTAACATGACAAACCCATCTTGAAAAATTTCTTTCACTCTTGTCAATTGATATTTCTTCTACACTACATTCTTTGAGAACTCATTCATTACTAGCATTGTCCATTAGCGTTTTACCACATACATTCCGCAGGAATTGCATTTTAACCGCATTCACTTCACTCCTATTCTTTTCTTGGTACGTAAGGAGACCAAAGTAGTCGAACTGGAAATGAGCACTTTTTTGTTGCCAGAAATACGCACGCACACATGTATAAAATCACACTTACGTAAAGTAAAAAACTTCATGCGGCTTCAAAATTGGGTTGAATGGCCCAAAATATGATAAAAAACTGATATTTTATCACATTTACCACTTTTGAAAATTATGCAAATAGGCACTTGCTTAAAGTTGATATTCCTAAATATGCATGTTCCAAGATAGAACATTGTCATTTGGACACGTCGCTATCCCCAAAATTGTAAAATGCAAAATTTGATTAAACACTACATTTTGTTCTCATTTTTATAGTTTTCTTTATATTTCTAGACCCTTGTTCGATTAAATACTTCTTGATTCCTCAATGGACCTTTCATATCGAAAAATGGAAATAAATCATAAAAACCGGTGTCTATTTCTTTCATCCTGAAATAGTGACAGTGCTGCTGGTTACGCTGACATCAGACCACCGAAATTCATCAAGAGTTTTGCTTCCTCATAGACGAGGCTTTAAATGGTAACAATTTAAAAAAATTATGTTGTGTGTGTGTGTGTTTATATTCATTTATAATATTTAAAAAATGGTTTTTTTATGAAAAAAGTTTTTTCATTAACATAAGTCAAAGTTGATACTCCGATGATGTTCCGAGATAGAACATTGTCATTTGCACACGTCGCTATCCTTAAAATTGTAAAATGCAAAATTTGATTAAACACTACACTTTGTTCTTATTTTCATAGTTTTTTTTCATATTTCTAGACCCTTGTTCGATTAAATACTCCTTGATTTCTCAATGGACCTTTCATATCGAAAAATGGAAACATAATAACTACATTTTTTATCAAGGACTCGACCTATGATGAGAAATATATACTATAATAAATTTGTTTTGAAAATATATGACAACAGAACCTCGATGAATTCCCATACTCTGTCCCATTGATAGAAAAAAATATGATACTTACTCTTTCAATTTCTTCCTTGCAAGTGTTTGCTGTGTTGCAAATGAATATGATCTTGATGAGTTCGGTTTCTCAGTACGTATTTTTTTTAACTCGCGATCATGAGCTACAATTTCCATTCTCTGGGCAGGACTTCGAGCAAATATATCCACTATATTCATTGAAGCAGCATCACACTGTTAAAAATAGAATAACGTACATTTATTACACCAAATTTTTGTGAATATACGTAAATGTGAGTAAAAGATGAGCTGGTATATAAGAACACAAGAAGAGCATTATGAAAAAATTACAGTGAACTTCCGTTTCAACTTTTAATACCACCTGAGAAGAAAAACATTTATTGAAGTTAGTTATAGAATGCAAAATTATCAATAGGTGTCGTCCTTAGAGGAAAAGAATAATAACGGTCGTTCACTATAAGTGTGACTTGACGTAAATTTATAAAGGAAAACTATATTGTTAATGCAAATGCATTAAATATATTTTTAAACTATATTGTTAATTGAAGCACTAAATGCACTCTAGAAATTTCAATACGAATATAGTTCAATTGCGTAGCAATTCAAAACTATTATTTTTAAAATGGTTGATTTTCATTATTGTACCTAATACTATATTGCAAAACAGTGTTGTTCCAGAACTCAGATATAGTTTATTAAATTGTTGGTTCTTCTAGTAAAGAACTTCAAAAAACTGTTAATAATCTAGTTGAAATAGTTTTTAATTATTGTTGAGTATTTTTAATTCAATACTATATTTTGCATTTTTTAGTTTACACGCTCAATTTTCAATAACTGGTTTTTTAAACTGCATAACAAAAAAAATGTTTTCACAAAGTTTGAATTTTGATTTGAACATAAGTATTTAAATAATTTGATTTTGATTCACGAAACAACCCTATGGAGTACTATGATTTTAGATTTTGAAATATCCCAGTTTAATTAGAACCACCGGAATTCATACATATTTGATCAATTGTCTATCTATTTTGTCAATCGAAGCACTATTGGCTATCTAACCAGGTATTTATCATCATATTAATGACTCGGAAACTTGACCGTCTTTGAGGTCAGGTGTGAAGTTATTCCATGCGGTCTGCGGTGGAAGTTGTGCTTAGCTTTAATTCCGGTAACGTAAACACTGCCCACTGCATCAATGCTTTAGTCATATTAAACCAAATAAGTTCAGATTAAAGTTACTTAAATGAATGCTGTATGCAGATAAATGTGAAAAACATACATAATCTCTTCAGTGAGGTAATTGCTATATTTTTCCTGTTTGTAGCCTCTACAAATATAAAAAGTTAAAGGTACTTTCAGATTAAATACTGTTCCTTTCTTTTCATTGTTTTTGTGCCTGAAATATGTATAATGGACCAGAAAACTTCAAAATACCGTATTTACTGTATAGCATATACCACCCTCAAACATAGGCATTCAAAAAAATATATTTTCACCTCCCTGAACCTTTGTAAATAATATAATTCTTCTATAATGTTGATTAAATTTTCTACCATGTGATACAGAAATAATTTGTATTTTGATCCTTATCCTGTTTTCATTTTCAGCATATTTTTATAAATTATTAAAATCCAGTGCGAACATTTTTCCAAATTTTGGCGCATCAAAAAACACATATATTGCACAATAACAGGCTCAAAAAAATCCTTACTATATTTTCGTGATTTTTCAAACGAATGAGCAGTTATTAAATTTATGAGGTGGAAAACTGGATAAAGACCATTTTATTTTTCTCCCCTTCCACACACAAAAATTGTTTCCTAAAGTTTTCACATCTTCAGTGTGGAGTTCTCTTTAGTTTTTTACCTGTAACTGCAAGCGTTGATGAAATTTCAATTCTGATAAATTCAAAGGTGCATCCACGTGAAGTTTAAGCATACACTTAATAGCTTCTTTGTAAGTATTTTTTAGCGCATTTACATGTTCCGTCTTCATTAACCTTCGCACCAAATATCCTCTGCCATATGCGTTTATGGTAGTAGCAGCCTTCACCTATTTCGTCAATTTAAAACAGTTTAATATTATAACCTCTATAGGTAAACTCTTCATGAAGGGTGTTCTATGAATTTTAATTAATTAACATTTGTACATAAATTAAATGGAATTCGACGGCTTACAAAATTTGATGTTTTCCAGGATCTATATTAACCCCGAGAGATAAATACGAAGGGTACATATAACATTTACAATTGATGTGCGTAAGTTATTACAATCAAATACAATTAAAATAATTTAGATGAATAAATTTTTCTCCTTTATTCTGATGAAGGGTTTCTCATTGCTTCGAAATCCACACAAAAAAATATAGGTAATAAAAAGTTGAAAATTAAGACAATGGCCACTTCAAAAGAAAAAATTTTACTTTCTGGACTTTTTTCCGTATCAAACACATTTAAAAAATTTGATTTTCAGAAAGACAGTCGTCTTTTTGTTCATTTTTCAACTTTTTAATATTTTTACGGATTTTGAAACAATGAGACCCCCACCACCTCCCCCTAATTGAAAAGAAAAAAATATTATCTTAGTTACCTATTTAAGAAAATACGGGATTTCAAAAAATAAGTGTCCACTAAAAAAAATGGGAAAAGTGTTTGGCACCTCATTTCAAAATTTTATTTAGACCACAAAGAACACGTGTATCAGGTTTAATTATTTCTTGACAATATGAGCTAAATGGGTATTCCGCTACTACTAAATACTGCTACTTTAGATGCATTCAACTCAATTTGAAGGGGTGCAAATTTCAAAATTTTCAGCATATTTAATTTATGTATAAACAGTATAAGTATAAAAAATGTATTTGAAGAATAAAAAATATATAAAAATATATCTATTTACAGAAAATAGAAGAATAAAAAATCCAAGTTTGAGATTGTTGAGTTTTGATTGTTTTCAAATTCCAGAGGTTCAATTTCTAACATTTAAAATTGACATTGCTCAAATTTGAACGCCATCAATTTCAAATTGAACAACTTTGAACACCTACTTTTTTTAAACGTTCAAGTTTTTAAACACTTATGAAGTTAAAATTGTTTAATTTCAACTAGTTGAAACTGAACAATTTGGATTTTCTTTCAATCACAGGTAGTTATGTAATATATCATTCAAAATTTTGATAAAATTATCTTTGAACCTTTTGCTCTTAATCCTTGCATTCGTCAATTCGGAATATGTGCATGAAGAAATACTTTTATTTAATTTAGTAATGTGTCAGCGATTGCACATTTTTCGTCATTACGGTTATGTGTGATAACAGCCAAAAATAAACTAAAATCTACAAATTTTACAGAATTCCCCATTCGTAAACGTTGATGAAACATCCACTGCTCCATAAAATAGATATTTTCTGTAAATTTTTTACCATTTACAACAATATTAACACAAACTAACAACAATTTTTGAATCTGATATGAAAGTTCCTCGGATATTAAAAAATTACCTATTTCGAAGTGTTATACTTCTAAATTGAACTAAAAATTATTTGTATATGTACCTGTATTCATGAAAATTTTAATTAGTAATTTTCATCAATTACTTACATTTTTATTAGAGAAACAGGATTCACTAACCTTACCAACTAACCTTGCACTTTTGACAGATTTTCGTATTTCACAATAGAAAAAAACAATTATCACACTAAGCTCAAATCTGATATTTAATTATCATGTAATCATTTACAATCAAAAATAATAAGAATCTAATTTTCAAGCCAAACAACGGGTATTGAAGAAAAATATAGTATCTTCCTTCATTCCTTACTGTTGTCCTGGAGCGAGTTTTAGTGTTTTCCTTGTGGTATAACTGTGTCCTATCCTTTAACATTGCATTTCAATTCCGCTGCCAACTGCACGCGATCAAAATTTATACGGGTTTTAATTCCTATTTCAAGCGAGATTTTTATTATTTTTTAAAGATATTGCGTTTTAAATTCATTAGGCCTATTCGCGGACCATATAAAATTCTTTAATATCGTTCTTAAAAATATCGACAATTATACGCGTAATTCTTGGCAACCTCGCTTTCGCTGGCTCTTTTTGCTCTTATGCTTACTGCATCGTTCCCACTCAGACTAGTTGCTTGTATGTACAGCAGTGAGCGAGCGAGTGTTTTTAACCTATAAAACGCATAGAGCGACGTTGCCATGATTCTCGAGTACAAGTGTCGAATTTCGTGAATTCGCCAATTTAATCCCGTATAACTTTTCTCCTGCCGACAAAATCGTTCTGAAACTCCGCGTACTACATTTCGAAGTTATACTCTACAATATACTTGATTATTACGTCGATCCTATTACTACAAATAATTTTTTCGGAGGGGAAAAGAGTCAAAATCCACGCGCTGCCATAATAGCCTATGCATTTCTACTAAACTTTGAAAACTTATAACTCAACACCCAGCGACCAGATTTTTTCATAATTTGATAAGGTGGCGTAAGGCACCATAAACTACATGCATATTAATTTTTATCAAATTCTGATCACTTGGCTCTCGCTCCAGGACAACCTAAGAGTGCATTTTATTTTTTTATTTTTTGCATTTTATTGCTATTCAAAGTTTTTGTATTTTTTTAAAACATTTTTTCGGATTTTTTCTTTTTTTTAAGAAACAGTTATTGGCCTTTTCCTGAGTAACAAATTTCAATAAAAAAAATCAATTGTGTAAATGGATCAATTCCTGAATATGGAATTTGTATATAGTAGTTTTATCGAGTTTTGACCATGAAAGCGACATTGGCGCGTGATTTTATGGTCATCTTCGTAATCAGCGCGTCAAAATACATAGGTATAGGGTGTTTGGTATCAATCGGAGGTAAGCGCTTTTTGGAATTTTATCCTTGAAATTATTTCTGGTCTAAAATTAAGGGTGATATCGACGTAGACAAGCTCAAAATTATCAAAAAATTTTAATGAATTCTGAAATCAAGAAAAATAAGCCCTCAATTACTTCTAATAAATTTCGAAAGAGAAACTTGCGGGTAAATTATGAGAAAATAATTTTTGGCCTTTTTTAAAATTAAAAATGGTTATTTCGTTGCTCGTGTTTGCTGTTTCGTTTCAGAAAAAAATCATCATTTTATAACTATGTTGATTTTCAATAGCTCATTTTATGCCTCAAACGAATCTAAAAAACATAATTTTTGACATTTCAAAAAATTATAACTTGATCAAAAATTAACTTTTTGAAAAAAGGATTTTATAAATATTATTATTTTTCATTAATAACTTTAAACACAAACAATTTGCAATCAATTTTGCACCCAGGGATTTTTTTTTAGTATTTCAAAATTTAAAAACTTTCAACCCCTTCGTAGTAACCAAAAGTGATATCCAAAAAAATTAAAAGAAAATCGCGGGTTATCCTGACAGGTTACCACAAATTTTCGACATACCCCGAAAACAGATTTTAAACAAATAATTTTTTTACTCCGCCCTACTGTGAAGTAGGTTGACTGTGTAAACTGCTTCCTTCCCACTTGTTTTCAAGTTTTTTCAAGGGGGTAGTCTGGTGAAATGGAGTCTTTTTGGGGAATTTTTTTTTCATAGTAAAATTTTTTTATGAACTTCAATATTTTCATGCAGAATATCGGAGGTCTCAAACTGATAAGAAAAAAATTTTTTGGTTTCTTGATTATTCATTCCCTTGGTTGAGCCGCCTGAACAGAGCCCTGCTTACATCTGGTTGACATGATACCTCGACTTTGGAGCATCTGAAAGAAAAAATTCAAGTCGATTCTTGAAATATAGTTGCCGCTACCTTCGGTACTAAGATTTTATACTTACGATGAAAAAAAAATAGCGGCCTTTTGAAATCTCCGACCTTATTTTTGCAACTCTAATTGTTTAAAAATATGGTTTAATATTGATGAATAATTATATAGCTATTACCGACGATGGCGGCAACAACAAAAATCGACTTCAATTTTTGCCTTAAGATGCTCCAAAGTCGAGATATCATGTCAACCAAAAATTTTACTCAGAAAAAAAAATTCCCAAAAAAAGGCTCCCTTTCATCAGACTACCCCCTTAAGCATACGATATAAGAATTTCATAATTTTACGATACATTTCGTAATATACTTGCTAAAGTTTGACGTAAATCAGTTTGTAAATATTTGATGTGCTATACACATCGTCTAAAGTCTAGACTCAATAACAGATTAAAAAAATGTCTTATTTACGGTGTGACTTCACGAAAGAAGGTTAATTACGAAACTGGGGTTTAACGTATGAAGAAGCCACACTCTTTCAAAATCGTTATCAGTTGTTCACGAAATCAAAATGAGACACGTTATTTTTGCTCTGCTTTTCACATTTGCGGTTTTACTTAATTCAGTCGGTAAGTATAATACTATAATAATTTTAAATTGTCTTGCTCATTTTATTATATGAGAAATATTAAAATTTTGATAACATATATATATAGTGGTCACAAATCTTAATTCCTGAATAATTTTTCTATGCTCTTCTTCAAAATTTTTCACAAGTGAAAAGTTTTCTACAAGTTTTTTTCCAAAATCGTATTTTTTTCAAGTTTTCCCAGCAAACGATGCTCTATACAAAGAGTATAGACATGTTTCATAGAAGATTTTTTTTGAAAGTATAAACTTTTTTCCCCACATTTTTTCATATGTCCACTGTTTTCAAAAAAACAGGGATTACAGCAGTTCAGTAGCTCAATTTTAGGTAAAAGGGCACTTTTTCCCAGAAAAGGGGATTGAAAGCTGATAATAAAATCATGGAAATAAGACATTTTTCAAATATGAAATTTGCTAACTTATGTTTACCTAATGTTTACGACTTTCTTGACGTTTCTGGGAAAAAAGCATTTTCAAAACATTCCAATTTCAAGAAGTCAACTTTCGACTGTATAAAGTGGTTTTGATTTTCAAGATTTTGCAAAAATTTCGAAGACTTCAAAAGATTTCAAATTTTTCTTTTTTTTTCTTATAAATTTTTTCCAGTGTATTTTTTTCTGCATAGAATCCTGAGTTATTCAAACTATTTTCCTAAGCAAGGTCGAAAGAAATAATTTGAAAAAACAAAATAGATGTTCAAAACCTTTTTTAATGTCAGCTAAAAAAAGTTTCTAGTGTAAAAAAAAGAAATTTAACAAAATTATCAACAAAAATAGAAAAATTGTGAAAAAAAGAATTTTTTAAATATGAAGTTTGCTAACTAATGTTTACCTAATGTTTACGACTTTCTCAATGTTTCTTGGAGAAAGACATTTTTTTAAAGATTCCGATTTCAGAAAGTCATCTTTTGAGAGTATAAAATGGTTATGATTTTCGAAAGATTTGACAAAGATTTCAAAGATTTCAAAAGATTTCAGAGAATTCACAGGGATTTCAAGCATTTCACAAAGATTCAAAATATTCCAGAAGATATAAAAGATTTTGCAAAGATTTCATTGATTTCATTAAATTTCAAAAGATTGCGCGAAGATTTTAAAGATTTCATAGAACAGAATCTTTCTAAAAGCGGCTTGTTCTTTAATATCATAAATTTCTGTTTATGATTCTTGACAAATGAATCGAAATTCCCTACGAGAAAAATCGGAAAATGGGTAAGAATTTCCGATTTTAGATGTTTGAGGGGATTTTTGAAATTCAAGACGAAAAATAGCGGAAAAGAGGATTAGGTAAAAATGATGTTAAAATTTTTTATCATGAAAGAAATCGAAAAGGGAGAGAGTTCATGAAAAGGCTATTTATAAAGAGAGAAGGTAACAAAGCTATTAATTTAAAAAGAGATCTTGTGAGATACAACAGAGTTTGGGATGGTGTCAATAATTGGATACAATGACTTTAATTTTGTGTCAGAATTTTGAATATATGTAAATCAGTTTCCAATTAAAAAACAAAATAATTGACTTTGGTTTTTATTCAGAATAGTCCGCCTATGTCAAAGTCAATTTGGATCAAGGAATGAAATGTGTACCAAAATAACAATTGCTATCAATTATCTCTGTTTTATTTTCAGGTTATTATGATTTTATAATTTAACAATGTTTCCATTTTTGTACCTGTTGTTTTCTTATAAATTACCCCTGATGAGAAAGTCTAAATTGGCTTCGAAACATGTTTGTCGCCAGTAGTATAAAAAAGACGGAGAAAAGAAAATGTTCTTGAAGTTCTGAACGTTCAAGTGAACGAAACTTTTTATTGATATTTCTTAAAAGGAGAAATAGTGCAAAAGTTGTGGTTCATCACATTGGAAATAATACAATTATGAAAGAAACTTATAATGCATATTTTTATTTGCATTGGAAACAATATTTCTCAATAAAATGAAATTGGGAAACTATATTTCGTTCATTTGAACGTTCAGAACTTCAGGTACATGAAAAGAAAGAGTGTGAGGTTGGTTTTGGTTGACCCTTTCTTTTTCTCCCCTTTTTTTTCTTTTTGTTGTTCATTTATTATACATTTGTCTCTAATGAGCCGAAAAGCGGGTATTCTCAGAGTCTATTTTTGATTCGTAAACTTTTTGGGACTTCTTTTTTAGTACACAAAAAAATTTTCATAAGGAAGTAGATTTTGTTTGGATCTTTAAGAAATTATATAAATTCTTGGGACGGAGTCACGGTCATTCGAGGTCATACCCGAGACCATCGCTAAATGGGGGTTTCAGCCTGCTTTGCAGATTTCAAAAGAGGAAGATAAAAACTAGAGTTTGAAAAAAATGGTCGTTTTTTGAAAATTATACTAAAAAAATCAAGTACTCACAATTCCGTGCAAGTTTTTTTCTGAAGCGAAAAAACTACGTGTTGATGCTCCACTCCCTACCCACGCCAAAAAAAAAAACATTTCAACGACGCAAGTTTCTGCAGCTTTAAGGGCAGAACCTGTAACATATAAAATTAAGTCGGCCCGCATCTTTCTTAATTTTTTTTTTAAAGTGAAACAAAGATATAATTTTCTTTGGTGCTATACATTTAGACCTTCTACAAAATCTGTAGTGTTTGTTTAATTATATTTTTACTGAAATATGAATGTATAAGACAACGCCTGGCCCCCGAAAACTGACTCAACTGATTTAGTGAAATACATCGTAGAATTACCTAACTTCAGACACCTACTTTTCTTGGATTGATACTCATTTTTGAAAACAAAATTGATTTCTTACGTCATTTCTAACTCTGAACTTCAAAGTTAA
>JAUMHM010000005.1:48649735-48663172 GCA_032362435.1 Melikaiella ostensackeni
AGATTCGTAGTTTTGCACACGATTGAAACCCGAAACATCTCCTTTTCACTATAATGAATCATCGTGAAAGCATTAAACCTATTATCGATGTGCCTGAATATTTAATTAAAATGCGCGTGATTGGCATTAGGCGATGCGCGAAGACAGTAAAAAATAACGTCTGGACAGTGACCATTACTGTCCGCGCAGCGTTTATTGCTGTGCAACACATGATTCTTTAATGTTTCGTTATTCAACGTCCAAGGCAATGAAAAACGATGCGCGAGACATTGGAAATCCATTTCCAGACATTGAAGTTTGATGTCTGGACAGTAAAATTTGATGTATTTAAATATTTTTTTCGCTGCACAGCGCTCAACACTGCGCCGCGCAGTGATTTTCTTTGTACCGAGCTCTCCGTATAGAAAAATTTATCTTTTTTGGTTAAAAATTATATTATGTCATTAAAAATTCAATTATTTTCTTGAAAATTCATTTTTAGGTTGATGATATATCTCATTAGTTGAAAACTAAAATAGTTTGTTGAATATTGTCTTTTTTGGTTGATTTAAACTGTTTCTGTTTTTAATTATAATCCTTTTTGGTTGAAATATCAACTATTATATTTTTTATTGAGAATTTATCTTTTTTGGTTGGTATAACAACTGCCACTCGACAGATATGAAAGAAGTTGTGTAAACATTAATTTTAGAACCACAAAAGTGGATTATTTTGATTTGAAATTGATAATACGACTGGTATGCAACAGTTTGATATCCCGGATTCACTGTAAATTAGCATTATGACTTGAAAAATTTTTATTCGAATCAGTATAGCATTTCATTTCAAGACGAGAATAACTGTAATGCAGCATAATTTGCTTTTCAATGTGGTAAATAAAATACGAACAACAAACCTCTATAATTTTTGAAACTGAACAGAGCAATATTACCGGACATAATGCAACCCTCCAAAGTCTCTTGTCCTAGGCGAGGCTACTGTATAACCCTGCTTCCCAGGTAACCTCGCAAACTCTATCATGAAAGGGTCAATAAAAGTCATCCTAAATTAACAAACTCTAACTAATTACACATTATAACCGAGTGGTTAAAGCTCAGCTCTGTATCCACTCCAATATAATGAACACAATGCAAGAATGAAAATGTGGTACAGTAGAGATCTGGATTCGAGAATGGTGATCCTTTATCCAAGGCCCTCACCCGCGTAATTTGCAACATAAGATTTTAATCAAAAATTCTCATAACAAAACCAAACCAGTTTATGAATGTCATTGCCACAACATTTGCTTGTATTTGACCTACAAAGAAAATTCTCGGGGAGAACTTTTTTTTAGAGCTATTATTTCTATCAGAATACGAGGTGTGGATATTAAATAGCCGGACTGATGGTTTAACAATTTTTATTTACCAAATTATGCGATGGAGATGTAATCTTCTTCAATGTAGTCCCCTTGCCGAGCCTTACACTTCTCCATACGAATCTCCCATTGTTTGAAGCAATGTTGCAGGTCCTTTTCTAAGAGGTCTTTTACGAGCCGCGCCGCTTTTTCCGTCGAAGTTGAGCAATGTAAATTAAGGCCGCCATCACTTTCGTTCATTCAATTAATGACAAATTTGCTCCTTTTTTGATTTCAAGTGCGATCGCTAGGACCGCTATCACGAGTTGATGACAAAAAATCTTCGAATTTCGTATCGAGAAAGAATCATGGTTTTTTATGTTTATTCAAAAAAAAAACGCGAAGGCGCAGGAAAAAATTGTAGTTTGTATTTTTTTATTTCGATTTTCAGAGATTTTTCATTTGACATGCTTCGGGCATCATCGTATCTCGGAAAAAAAGAGACATCCGATGCTTCCGAGCGCCAACGTCGGTTCTGCAATCCACTGGTTAACAGTCTTGAATTTTCATAAAATATTTCGAGAGATTACAAGGTCCCTTGTAATCTTAGAAATCCCTTTAAATATTTTTAAATTCATTAAGATTCTTTCAAATCCTTCAAAATCCTTTATAATATTCGGAAATCCTTCGAAATTCCGTTTGATCTTTGCAATCGCTTAAAATCTTCAAAATCCCATATAATCCTTGAAACTCCGTGAAATATGGCGAAACATTACGAGAGCCCTTGAAATCTTTAAAATCCCTTTGAACTACATTAAAATCGTTCAAATCCGTGGTAAATTTTCTGCATCTCTTGAGATGCCTTAAAATATTTTCATATTCATGAAAATCTTTTGAAAGACATTAAAATTCCTCGAATTCCCTTAAAATTCTTTATAATATTTAAATATCCTTTGAAATACCGTTAAATCTTTTGAATTTTTGAATATTATAAAGCATTTTAAGGGAATTTGAGGAATTTTAATAACTTTCAAAAGATTTTAATGGGCTTGAAAATATTTTAAGGTATTTCAAGAAATGCGGAAAATTTACCGCGGATTCGAAAGATTTTAATGTATAATAAAAAAATCTCATATAATTCTTTAAAATTGGTGGAAATCCCGTTAAATCTCTAAAAATGAGCTAAAATAATAAATAAAAATAAAATAAAAAAAGCCAGGCTCGGGACTCGTTTAGTGAATCTCGACGTTTTGCGAGCAGTGAAAGCGACGTTGCCATGACTCAAGAGTACATGTGTTGAATTCTGTGAATTCGCCAATTTAATCCCGTATAACTTTTCTCCTGCCGACAGAATCATTCTGAAACTTCGCGTACTACATTTCGAAGTCATACTTTACAATATACTTGATTTTTACGTCGATCCTATTACTACGAATAATTTTTTCGGAGGGGAAAAGAGTAAAAATCCACTCGCTGACATAAAAGCCCATGTATTTCTACTCAACTTTGAAAACTTATAACTCGACACCCAGCGACCAGATTTTTTTAGAATTTGATGAGGTGGCGTAAGGCACCATAAACTACATGTATATTGATTTTTAATCGAATTCTGATCACTTGGCTCTCGCTTCAGGACAACCTTAAAAACAATGCATCAAAAGAAGCTTTTATGTAGGAGAAATTCTATTTTTAAAAGCAGATGACACAATTACGAATTGTAGTTCTCTAAAAGCACCTCTGTTTTCTTTAAAATAATTAATTAAAGCAGTGACTATTGGCAGCCATCTTTTTTCTGCAAATAGTTAGAGATATAATCATCATGTAATATAAAAAAAAATATAAGAATTGATTTGCTTTCCATTTCAAATTTTCTCTTCATCACACTAACACAGTCATCACGCTTACCCGTATTGACCCTATCTAAAATTCCATTCGCTGAAATTAAACAGATATTTTATTTACAAGTTATATTTTTCTAATTTCTGATGCATGTTAAACATTTTGGTATGAACCAAAACTTTATTACAACCAACTTCATCGAGAGGTACTTTTAGTAGAAAACTCTGCATCTTCAGCAACTATTTGAAAAAATAGATTTTTTATTTCTTCGATTTAAAAATTCAAACACTAATCTTTTTTTATATTTGAACGTTCCTTTCTTAAAATTGAAAATGAAGAATTTCAATAAAAAAATATTCACTCACATGCTTATCCGTATATAATGTATTATCCACAACAGGAACATGAGTGCTTTTACTTTCTAGAGGAAACAGCGTGCGACTAACTGCAGAATGTCGTCGCTGTGTAACAAACTCCTCTCGACTGAAACTCTCTTCTCGACTTTCGCTGATTTGCATTCTTGAAATAGGGCTAGAACACAAGGACGGACTTTCGCTAACAGCAGTCTGAGTACATCGATTACTCATTTGATGGCAAGATACGCTTCGGAGAAATTTATTTGAAGAAATTCGCTCTAGTGGACACCTTTCAGCGGCAGAATGAACACTTCTAGAGCTAACAATTTTTGAGCTCAGGGATGAAATTACCTTTGCTTTTGAATAATGTGGTGAAAGTGATTTGTTTGAAGATGGTGAATATGATACCTTTGAACATGGAGATTTCGATACTTTTGCATAAGGTGAATTTGAAATCTTTGAATGCAACGAATTCGATTTCGCTGTTCTCGTAGTTAGAGGTGCTTCATTTTCAATATTCGAATAACAATCCAAAAGCGAAGATATCGACAATTCCGGAAAAGCTTTCTTTATCTCTGCGATTAAACGCTTTTCTTGTCTTTTAAAATCCTCTTCTAAGAGTACTTGTTCTCTGTACTGCTGTGCAATGAGAGCCGACATTCTCTTTTTATGCTGTTCTTGCACTTCCTTGAAAATGCATACGATCTTTTCAAATGTCACACTCGGATTCGATGTGTTATTAGATTGCATTCCGTTTGATTTCGGTACTCGGTAATCGCAAGACTCGCTACAAGAACTTTCATTTTGTTGCAAACTATCGTCTCTTGTAAAGCAATGGGATTCCACATTATTGAGACTCCTAAGAGATCCTCCTAATTTGTCATGGTAAGTTGCTTTTGAAACGTTCGATATTCTTCTATATAAAGCATCGCATTTTCTCATGCTGGAAGCTATGTTATACCTGAGAAATTAGAATTGAAATGTTATACGATACATACTTATCATTAGTACGTTAATATTCAAGGACAAATTTCGGAATATTTTTATTTTTTCTCAATGATACCTAAATTAAGCATTTATATAACTTTGCAATTCTTTTCTTTTGGCCGGAATGTGAATTCGAATTTTTATGATATTTTCAAAAAATAAACCCGCATTCGAAAATTTGTCGTTGACTCCTTGTGCATATCCACCCTTTATTTTTGAAAAATTTTCCTAATTTTTTTAAACTGAGAAACATAATGGAAAAGAATGGTCTCAAGTATAGACAAAGAGGTTCTGGTTTTACTGGAAATTGTCGGATTTGAAACAGAAACTCATTAAAAATAAATGCATGCATTGTCTTGTGTCACAAACTTCTCGATAGTCTAAGCTACAATCAGCTAAGCACATAAACAAACAAGAAAAAACTTCCTCTGCAGAAGGAGAAGGATTTGTTACACAAGAGTACTAATGATTTATAAATACTTTTTACTTTACATATTTATTTTTTTCGAAGCCTTCAAACAATAACGGGTCATACATTACTTGAGAACGGAGGTTGAGTTAGAGTATTTCAATTCAATTTACCGCCCATGAATCGAGAGTGCTTCAAAGCTTCGATTTAATGAAATAAGTAATATATAAAATTACTTAACAAATGATTCTTAATGGAATTTTCACTCAATACAGCTAAATTGAAAGTGCTTTAAAGCTTCAATTTAGTATAAAAGTAAGACAAGCTATTTAGGCACAGGGTCGAAATCAACAAGAAGTAAAATTGGGCCTCCTACGAATTCAATTTCACCATTCTGTGGTCCAAGGAACATAAATACTTTTTCACTCCAAGAATTCAATTTTCAAGAATTTGTGAACCGGTTTCCAAATATGGCTTAGGGGAGCATTTGGGGGAATTTTTGTAAACACGTGTTGCTACATCGACGAGAGAAGCTGTTCCGTTACAGAGGCAACATTTTGGCATTTACTATACGTATCAGTCGTTTCTCTCTAGAAAAATTTCGAAGCTTCGTATTACACAAAAAAAGTTAAGCCCTCCAGAGTCCTTACAACTTTCCAGTTCTCTCCACGGTTTCAGATCGAACGGTTCTATCTCGGATAAGTTAGTCCTTCTAATGAGGAAAAAAAAAGGAATTTTTACGCAAAAATTTAAAAAAAAATAAACTAAAAATAAAAACATTCTAAGAATTGGAAAGGCAAAAGTTTTAATTGAATAGTTAAAATTGTGCGGGTGTAGTGATATGTATTTATTAAGTGTTGTAATGATTAGTACGACTGTGCAGTGATGTTTTGTTCCATTACATTTATGGTCCTCCTGTAGTGGCAGAGAGTGGTGGATGAAAGAAGGAGAAGGAGAAAGACGAGTTTCGATTCCTATCCGCAATCTGAACGTAGAATATTTAGGTCATTTAAGTTGAATTTCGGTCCATATCCGTGACCGAAATGTCTTATATTATATTTAAAAAAAATTTTAAGCAAAGAAAAATTCACAAAAATTGAAAATTGATTGAGAATTGATTGAGGTGTGGGAAAATAAAACAAGTCTTACAATGTTTTCATAAGTTCCGATTCCTATCCGCAATCAGAGCATGTAATGTTCAAGTCATTCAAGTTGAATTTCGGTCCCTATCCGTGACCGAAATGTCATATAATATAATTTTTTTTTACATTACAAAAATTATACATTAATTGAAGAATTAATTCAAGTGTCTAGGGCAAGGGCTGATTCACATTGCCTTACTGGTGAGTCTGGTGAGTCAGCCTAGGACGAAACGCTTACTATTTGAAAACCTTGATACTTATAATAATTAAAAAGATTTATAAAATGTGTATATGTGCTAGAAGTTTAAGAAAAACTGAAATGCTAAGAGGACTATTGCATTAATTAAAAAAAATTAAAACGCGAATATCTCGAAACTGACCCATTTTCTGGGAGAGAGGGGGCACCATACTTTTTCGTAATCAGCACAACATTTCATGTAAGATTCAGCAAAAAAATCCGACTGACCTAGAATGGCACATGAAATTACACCTTGCTCCTAGAGTATTACTACTGCTCTACTTATTTTTTAAATAGTCCGTATTACGTCTCTGCTTATGTTGTGTGTCAAGACTGACAAAACGAGTATTAGTGTAATTCTCTGAAAGGAAATTAATGACCAAACACGTCGTAAAATCATAACAAGGTGTAGAGCGTTAATGTTACCATGAGGAAAAATATAGTAATTGGGTAGAAATATTTCATTGTTCGTGATGGGCTACCAGAATTTTTTTGTGAAAAAATTACAGGGTACCAATATTGAGAAAATCAAACAATCACAATTTTCTGTGAGAAGTATGAGTATTCTTTCGTACTAATGAGGTAAAGGACCGAGAGAGTTCTTAGTGAAAAATTGCGTTATGAAGAATTAGTTAAGTATCGCCACTGTTTCCGTCGCAAAAATGTGCGCATTACGGCGGCGCGAAACAATTTTTTTTCAAATTCGGCGGTGATCCAAAAGTCGTAGTTTGGTACCCGAATCTCCCACAAAAAGTTTTGGATAAAAAAAATATATCTTATGTTTGCGCATCAACAGTAAAACTTGAAATAACGAATTATACCGAATTTTCAGTTATTTTGGAATGAAATCAATTTTTTAATACATGAAAAGGTTGCTTAAAATTAGTATATACAACTATAATTATCCTCCGGAAACTATGCAGCAATGAAAAAATCCGTATACATCGTAGATTGTCATTAAACTTGAAAAAGGAGAAAAGTCGTGTTTTACTTGACTAAATTACATTATTTTTTATTGGTAAAGATTTTTTCATTGACGGAAAGCGTTCTCAAATTTAAAACATACACAATGAATCCCAGATTTTTTTTTAAATTTGAAGTTTGATAAGAACGTTGCATTCAACTGACAACTACAGTTCGACAATTATCCGACGTGGGATAATTTTTATCTGGAGAAGGATTCACAACCACATTCACAACTTTATATGTAGTTGTCAAATGTTTGCAACGTTTTCATCCAACTTCAGATTTAAAAAATCTCTGGGATTTACTGTATATCTTCCAAATGCTACCCTGGCGAGTGTTTCGGATAGGAATTCATTCTAAATCATTCCGAACTAATCCGAATTATTCCGTAATCTGTATCCGAACCAATCCGAATCATTCCGATCCTATCCGAAAAAAGTTCTCAATTTCGTTCGATTCAAATCAGTAAAAAATCACTTCGACTCAATCCGTTTCAATCCAAACTTCCAATCCGAATCAATTTAAAGCAAATTTTCAATCCAAATGAATCCGAATCAATCCGAACTAGAATTGATACATACTGAATTTTCAATCAGAATGAATCCGAGTCCAGATTGAATAGGATTCATTCAGGTTGAAAGTCGGTCTTGGTCAATCCGAGTTTGGATTGATTTGGATTCATTCCGACTGAAAATTTGGTTTAGATTAATTCAGATTGGAAGTTCGGATTAAATCGGATTGAGTCAGATTGATTTCTGACCGACTTGGCTCTAACGAAATTGAGAACTTCTTTCGGATTGGTTCGGATTGATTCGGATTGGTTCGGATACAGATTTCGAAATAATTCTGAATGATTTGGAATATAGTCCTATCTGAAACTTTCGCGAGGGTACACAGCAATAAACAAATTCTTATAAATCGTAAATGGTCATTATATTCAAATAAATTATATAAAATAATGATTTTCGACAATTCAAGACTGCTTTTCATTGAATTTAAAACCCGAAAAGATGAATTTTGAACAAAAAAGATCATTTTCAACCAAGAAAGATGAATTTTCAGAAAAAAAATTTAATCTCAAAGTTGCATTTACAACCAAATAGTTGAAATTTCAAGCCAAAAAGAGGAATTGTTTAGATGGCAGTTGAATCTCCAACAAAAAAGTTATTTTCAACCAAGAAAGATGAATTTTTTACAAAAAATATGACTTCCTTATCATAAAATATGAATTTTCAAACCAAAAAGACAAATTTTTAAAAAAGATCATTTTCAACCAAGAAAGATGGATTGTCAACCAAATAGTTAAATTTTTACCCTAAGAAGATGAACTTTCAACTAAATGCTCAAATTTTCAAACAAGAAAGATGAAACTTCACCCAGAAACAGTTGCATTTCCAACCACAAAACACGTATTTTTAACTAAGAAAGATAACTTTTCTACCATAAAAGATAAATTTTCAATCCAAAAAGATGAATTTTCATTAAAAGAGTTGATTTTTTAAGCTGAAAAGCCGGATGTTTTAGAAAAAAATTGATATTTGAACCCGAAAAGATGAATTTTTAACAAAGAAGATAATTTTCAACTAAATAGTTGAATTTTTCAAAAAAAAATGTCAACGTAACAGTTGCATTTACAACCAAATAGTTAAACTTTCAAGCAAAAAGATTAAACTTCAACCAAAAAAAGTTGCATTTTCAAGCCAAGAAAGCGAATTTTTTAGAAAACTGTCGAATCTTCAACCTTAAAAGTTGAATTTTCAACAAGAAAGTTATTTTCAACTGAAAAAAATGAATTTTCAACCCAAAAAGATGACTTTTTACCCGAAACAATGAATCTTTAACAAAAAAGATAATTTTCCACCAAGAAAGATGAATTTTCAAACAAATAGTTGAATTTAGAAAAAACAATAATAATTTTAAACCAATCAGTTGCATTTGCAACCAAATAGTTGAACTTTCAAGCAAAAAGATTAAACTTCAACCAAAACCAGTTTCCAAGAGGACGAATTTTTTAGAAGACAATTCAATTTTCAAGCTGAAAAGACGAATTTTCAACAAAATAGTTGAGTTTTGAACATACAAAGGTGAATTTTCCACCAAAAAGTTAAATTTACAAAAAAAAATAATGTTCAACCATGCACTTGAATTTAAACCAAAAAGTTGAACTTTCAAGCGAAAGAGACGAATTTTTGATCAAATGGTTAAACTCTCAACCTACAAAGCAGAATTTTTAACCAAACTGTTGAATTTTCCAGTCAAGAAGATGAATTTTTCAGAAGACTGTTGAATTTTCAACCTGAAAAGTTGTATTTTCTGAAAAAAAATATTTTCGACCAATACAGATGAATATGTAACCAAAAGAGATAAGTTTCATGCCATAAAAGATCAATTTTCATCCCAAAAAAGACGAATTTTCAAACAAAAAATTTGATTTTTTAAGCTGAAGAGTCAACTGTTTTCTAAAACATTCGACTTTTTTAGGTTGAAAAGTTAACTCTTTTGTTGAAAATCTGTCTTTTTGGGTTGAAAATTTATCTTTTATGGTGTAAAAGTCATTTTTCCAGGCTGAAAATTCAATTAATCAGTTAAAAATTTAAGTTTTAGTAATAAAAGCAATCGCTTGTTTCAAAATTATTTTTTCTTTTAAAATTCAACTCTTTTGTTGAAAATTCGTCTTTTTGGGTTGAAAATTTATCTTTTACAGTAGAAAAGTCATTTCTTTAGGCTAAAAATTCAAATATTTGTTTCAAAATTCATTTTTCTTAGTTAAAAAAGATCTTTTTTGTTGAAAATTTATCGTTTCGTGCTTAAAAGTCAACGAAAAGCAGTCTCAAATAGCTAAAAATCATGATTTAATATAATTCATTTGAATTTGATAAAAATTTACGATGTGTAAGAATTTGTTTATTGCTGTGTAGCTTTCGCAGGACAATTATACGTGTTAGATTCAACTTTTAGAAACCTTTCTATCGATGAAAAATCATTACTAATAAGAAAAGTATAATTTGACCCCTTAACAGCCGACCTAATTTCAAGAAACATGCCCAAACTGCCGAAAATTCAAAATTGCAGTTTAAACTTCTGAAGGGGATTTTCTGCATGTGGGTCGAGAAATGATAAAAAAAAATGTATGACAATCAACATTTTCCTTTTGTTATAAACAATTTAGTGAACAAATGTGGTTTTTGGGAATTGGCTACTACTGTTGCTTCAAACTTGACATTTTTTGGAGAAAATGTGCGTGTAATAAAGTTTAATTAGAAACTGAATGGAAATAAACAATATATAGTTATTATTTAAACAATTTTTATAGCAAATGCTCATTTGGACCATTTTCTAACAAACATAATGCGTTTCTTCTGAAGGTGAGACTGCAGATATCTTGTCAATGGTTCTCTTGAGTGATAACTTGATATTAGACAACAATTGTTAATGTTCAAACAACCTTAATTAAGAAAAGCATAACAATGCATTCCAATGAATATTTTCTTGAATTAAAACTGAGTGTTAATATATAAAACAATGAGTAAACGACTTTTCTCCACTAGGGGTAGTATCTCTGAATTCAAGGGTGATTTTCAAGGGTTGTAACTACATACTAATTTTTTTAAGAAAGCTGTGTGCATCAGCATACTTTTTCATTCATCATGTGATGTGTAAAATTATCGCAATTCGGGAAAAGAGCTTAATACAGTAAAGTACTTCATGGCAAATTTTTTCAAAAAAATGTGGAAAACGCGGTTTTTGAGTCGCCATATTAATTATAGTATGGAAACACGATCAGAATATCCAAAAATATTTATAAATACTCTTAATTGTTAATTAAAACACTTGTAGACTTAAATACACTAAAATATTTCATGGCGTACGGCCGACTGTACGAATAGCAAAAGCACTGAACGCTTTCGGCCGAAAGGTACTAGCAAAGCGACTGACCGGATAACAAAGATACTTTTGCTATTCGTCCGGCCACTATGTCCTTTAGAACATAACTTCGGTGCATAATTAAAAAATAATAAATTTTGTTGCAAATAATTATTAATTAGTATTAATGGACTATTAAGGGTATATTTTAAGTGTGTACTTTTGGGTTAAAAAGTGAATTAAACTTGCACAGGTTCTTGAACAAATGTTTAGTTTCGCGGAAATATTATAAGATGAAATGAATTACATAACTAAACAATTTGTTAATGTAGTCATATTTTTATTTCCTGCTTAAAATATAGATCCTCGCTTGCAATTTCAGTATAAAATAAAATCTAGATCCTCACTTCTCACTCACAGTTTCAGTATAAAATATAAAATGTCTCACATTGACTGTAAACGAAATGATACGTATATAATATCATCATCATAATCTTGAATATCTCAAATAAAAGTACGGGGCACGTACGAAATCCAACGTATCGATAAGAAATGGTATATTCTATGTAAAAAGAAGTTGAATTAAATAAAGTTGCTTAAAAATACGTAGTTTGAATGTCACTTTTGATTGTAGTCGACCAATCAAAAGCAAATTTCAAACAGCAAACATTAGTTTCTGAATCGAAAACCAGTATTTTAATTTTAAACAATTTTTAAATGAACATAGTACCCAAGACAATTTTGAGATTCTTATTATTTAAATTTTCAAATGTTGATGTTATTTCATTGACCAGGGTAATTAATTAATTAATATTTTTGATGTTCTTGTATCGATTACTGGTCAAATTGATTTTTCGAGAAATGAGAAGATACTGAGTATTGAGTATTGAGTAAAATATTGAGAGTATAAATATTTTGTGGGGGAGGAGGCAGTACTCGTGATTGCTGTTTAGGAGGTTGAGAGGCTGGGTGAAATCTTACGTCAGATATTAGAGAGCATCTATAAAATATGTTGGGTTTTTTTCCAGGAGGACGAAGTTCGGAAAATATTATGAAATATTACTTGGGGGGGGGGGGTTCAGAGCATTTCTTAGATGATTTTCCTCTTTCTAATTATTTTCTTAAATATGTTCACTCAAACCTGCTTCGGCTGCTGAAATTACTTTTTATACCCTACTTTTACTTTTCGTATGTTTTATTTATTTCTAATTATGTAATCTACTATTTCTGATTTACCTTCTCAGAGTTTCTCCCAAATTTGGTTCAAGTTTCACTGTAGACTTCACATTTTTCAAAACCAAATTCTGCGACTAGAGTACGAGGTTTATGATTTAAAATTCAAAACCGCCTATTCCATTTTATGTTTTTCAGTTTTTAGCACATTGTTCGCATTCAGAGTTTTCCTCAAGTCTTGTACAAATTCCACAAGTGACTTGAAATTCTGAATTCGACGACTTAAGTACAATTTTTATAATAAAAATTCTGAAACTACAGTTTCCATTTTGTGCATTCAAGTTTTTATTTCTGTTTTACTTTCTCAGAGTTTCTTCCAAGTTTTGTTCAGATTTCACTGTCGACGTCGCATTTTTCAAAACAAAATTCTACGTTATATGCTTAGAAGTTCATGTTGATTCCATTTCAGTATTTCATGTTTAAACTTAAAATCAAGAGAAAAAATGTGAGATCGAATGCAATAAAAAATTTGACTTCTAAGCGCGAAGTTCCTTCATAAGTTAAGTTTGTCTTATATAAGGAAAAGTGGTTCATCATGTGTTTAACATGTTTTTTTTATAATTTCATACAACTTTTATCACATTTCCGTTTGTTCTAGATGTCACTCGAGGGTCACTCAACAAGTACTCAGCCTCACCGCCCGATGGCGCTGCTATTAAGAAAGAGTTTCACCATCGTGCAGTACATTCTTTAGTAGCCTACTGTCAAAGTTTCAGTCCATTCCCTTCATTGGTTTTGTTTTGATAGCCTTTGGAAGCGAGCGTTTTGGTCAGTTTTACAAAAATGGAAAAAGAGCAATATCGTTCGGTGATTCGAATCTTGTTTTTGGGAGGGAAAACGCGCTGCGAAATCAAAGGTCGCTTGGATGCTGTGTACGGTGACCCTTCTCCTTCGATTGCGACCGTCAAGAATTGGTTCAACGACTTTGTTCGTGGCCGCACATCGGTTTTTGATGAGCCACGCCCAGGTGCCCCGAAAACGGCTACTACAGAGGAAAACGTAAAAAAAATCCACGATCTCGTGTTGGCAGACCGCCGATTGAAGGTTCGCGAGATAGCTGAGGCTGT
>JAUMHM010000005.1:48674017-48699832 GCA_032362435.1 Melikaiella ostensackeni
TCATGGCAACTGGCATATGATGTACTGTTGTAGAGTACGCTCCAATTTATAGATTTAACAGAAGTTTTCGAAAATTTCGAAAAATTTTTTATTTTTATTTTTTAGAAATTTTTAGATATCCTAAATTTTCGGAAGTTTTCGTTAATTTGATGAATTTACCTGAAATTTCCAAAATTTTTTGTGATTCATGGTATTCAAATATTTCCAAAATTTCTGGAAAGTTTGTATTTATTGTTTTTCAAATAGATAATACCCTGCATTTGTTACAAAGATATCAGGTGAAACTGGTGCAGAAAGTAAGCAGTTAAAACAGTATAGTCTGTTATCTGATTCAAAAAATTCATATATATTCAAGTTCAAAACATGTTCAAAAGCAATAACTTTTAATACTGAAAAAAATATGTTAAATTTTCCATCTTAGAAACCTCCCTGGCAAAAGTTTCGGATAGGAATTTAATCCGAAATCTATATCCGAACCCATCCGAATTAATCCGAAAAAAGTTTTGAGTTTCGTTTGATCAAAATCGGTTAAAAATTAATCTGGCTCATTCCGGTTCAATCGAATTGGATTAATACGGATTGAAAATCGGTTTACGTCAATACATATTCAAACGTAAAGTAAGCGTTAAATAAAGCCAATAAGAAAATGAGTGTTATAGAAAGTTAAGTGAATTAGACATTCATATAAAGCTGTAAAATCACAAATATTATTTATCTTAGAATAAGAATTAATTGACAGCTTATGCTATAACTTACAGGTTCTAATCAAGTTGGGACCCGTGTTAGAAATCACGCATCTCATATGTTCTTACACTATTTTCTTAAATAATATGGAAATTAATAAAAAGCACTTCACAGTTTGAAAGCTTAAAAAATTATCTATCAAAAATAAGAACTACTCATAGTTTTGAATCACAACAAACTGTGAAATTGAGACTTGCAAAATAGGCAAGAATTTATAATCTGAAGTACTAAAATAATTTTTACTTTCTGATTTTGTTAGTTCACTGACAATGTTAAGAAAAACATTGAGTAACCTACTGGAAGGGTATTGAGCACGAATACACGGACCTATTCGATGAATTTAATATGTTCACACGAAAATATTTAGGGGAGCCCTTGTTAGGAACCTTTCCTTGTAGCAAACTTCACACTAGTGTGGAACTGCCTACTTTGCGCACTTGTAGCACAATATAATATTTTTTAAATTTTATTTTTCAGAATATTGACTGATCCGAATCTGCGAGAAAAATTAGCTAATAATCTTGAGTTCGTGAAAAAATACAAATTCGATGGTATTAAGATCTACTTGAAAGATCCAGTTCAAACCGAGGCTCGAAATAAACGACTTGCCTGTAACAAGGAGAATTTTGTTTTGCTCTGAAAGGCGTTCAGAGAAAAACTTGATAAAGACGATCTCATTTTATCTGTAACTTTTGGTGCTAGTGAAGCGATTGAGTATTTGAGCTTCATAAATTTGAAGATATTTTATTCTTACGATGACTTTAGAAAAGATATGAAAGTTGGTCATAATAAATGAATGTATCTTTTAAAGAATAAAAATGCGAAGGAACGCAAATTGAACATCGTGAGTACTTTGATTGGCGGCGAAAGTTCTACAATTAGTCGAATTTGCCGTAAACAGTAAGACAAATGAAGCAAAGTTTGACTTAGTCGTTTCCAAATCAATTCGAAAATTCACTGTTTCGAATGAGAGTATAGTTTAATATTTAAATCTATTTTATGTAACTTCTAAGCTCACATTTTGAAATTTTCGAATATTTTTAACGTTCATTCAAAATCTGTCAAACTTACACGCATTAAAAAACTTTTGATCCGCCTTTAATGATTCAAAATAAAATTGTTAAGTAATCTCATAGATTTTCAATTTTTCGATTTTGAAGACTTTGAGTTGTTCGATTCGAAATATATTGTACAATAGGGTGGTTCAAAGAAACGAGATGTCCGAATTTCGTTCAGGGGAATATCTCATTTTGGGAGGTTTCAAATAAAAGTGAGTACTTATTTTTCTCATTTTTCAATCGGACAATATTAAATGGTGCCGGCAGGCCATTCTACATCCCCATAAGAATAATGTGGGAAAACCCCCAATATCTACGAATATGAGACTGAAAGGCGTAATTTTCAATGAAAGGAGTGAAAATTACAGGGACCTCTCAACATCACTTCTCTCAATGTGACATACGCATTGATTTTTGATTTGAAATAATTTTCACAACCCTTTTCATCTGTTAGAAAATTGATTTCGTACAAAAATAAAAAAAGATTCGCTATTATTCGTTAGTTTGAGCCTAATCGTAGATGCGCGAACATAAGATATACCTTTTATTATCTGTAACTTTTTGTGAAAATTCTGGGTACCAAACTACAAATTTGGACCCCCTACGAATTGAAAGAAAATATTTTTTTGCGCAGCCCTAATGTCTGTAGAATACATTTTCCAAACTTTTCATTTGCACTACTAACTCCATTCAATTTGAAGTAAAAACTTTTCTAAAACTTTAATATTTTTATGAAATATGACATCAAATAATAAATAATAAACTTTTATATCTGTACATAACAAAAACATTTATTCATAAGATAAGCATGCACTTAAGTGCAGGAAAGCTCCTATTCCTAATTATGCGACTTTTTCTTGTTTGTTGTTATCCTAACCAGGATACACCTTTATAATGAACAATTTTCCAATTTTCGCTGTTTCGGCTGTACAAATTTAATACAGCAAGAACTTGATTCAAAGATTTGAAAAATATTCAATAATATTTATAATGCTTCAATAATTTAAAACGGTTTTCGTTTGAAGTAATATATTTGCTGTTTAAAATTGTGGACTCTTAAAGCTTCTTTGAATTTGTCTAAACTTGAATGCTTTGGCTTTTAATTTTTCGATATTGATCATCAACATTTTTAACATTTCTCAATTCTCAAAGACTTGCAGTTCGAAGAGTTTCTAGTAAATTTTGATAAATACTTTCTCAGAAATATTAATACTTCACAGCTTGGCCTATACTGGTTTGGCAAATACTGAAAAGTCAAACCAACAAAACTAAGGTATCCGTAGTACTCAAAAAGTCAGACAATTTATCCCTATGACTTTTTCGATAAAAAGAAAATTTTTAGAGTTATAGGATTTACAAAATTTAAAAAAAAAATCAAAAATGAAAATTTTAAGCCAAACAATGCACGATATGAAAAAAAGTCAGCAAAACAAGAACGTTGCTTTTTGGAAGCCGTACAAGATTGTCATAATAACTTTCTGAATTTTCTTTCATAATCAAAAATTAAAATTTTGATATAATAAACTATATATATATATATAGAATATTTTTTACTTATTTGTAACTTCTTGTGGAAAATCCAGGTACCGAAATACAACTTTTGGATCAACTCCGAATTCCAAAAAACTATACATACTTATTCACTCTGCTCTATTTATGATTCTCAAAATTTGCAAAAAATAGTAAATGCTATATTTTTACCATATTAAGAAGTTTCAGTCGACAATTTCAGGAGATGTTAACAAGATTTACAAATTCCAAAAGTTTCACGATTTTAAGAATGTTCAAAAACTACCAAAAACCAGTTTTTTGATGGGACCAGAAATTTAAGCGCAGTTTTTAGTACATGTCAAAAATATTTTTTCTTTAAATATACCTTGCAATATTTAATTAATGTGAAAATTGATCAAAACTAAAACGAACATCTTCCTGCTACTTTTTCTCATTTTGTCTGCGTCATCTTATTTTTCAAACTAACGACTCGATCGCAAGTGTCAATATAAGAATGTTATTACTCAAAATCCCTGGTGTTTTGAGAACAGACCTAAAATTGATTCAACTGAAAAACAGTTTTTAGTTTCGATTTACGACTACAGTTTGTAAGGAGTACAAATAATAATTTCCTATCTGAGCTTTAATATTATATTAATAATAGATCTTCATATGTATATAAACAGGATGTCAATAAAGCAATAAACTTATTATTGAAGAATTTTCTCGTGTACGGGAAAAAATTCTTTTAATACCTTTAGATTATTTTTATAGCTTTGTTAACATCGTTAGATATGCAGATGAGTCAACTTCAATCAAAATAATTTCACGAGTGTATTGAAATGAATACTTAAACTTATTTTCAAATATTTTTGTAATGAAGTCTTCTATTTTCCGACTGGGTTGAATAACCTTTTAGTAAGTAATCAACGCTTTCTACCTTAGTTAAAAAAATGTCAAAATATCATGAAAAAATTAATAATTTAAATAATTGCCGTTGATTTGAAATAATTTTGATGTTGAGAAAATATTCTTTTGTGTCATTTATCATAAGATTTAAATTAAACTGTCAAAAGTCAAAATACGATATAGAGAATTCTGATTTGAGAGTTGATTGTTAAGACTTTAAACGAATAACACAGGCACACAAAAAAAGTGTGCGGAGCCAAAAAAGCGACCATCGTGAATCAAAGGTCTTCTTCTTTGTCGCTGCAAAATGAATTTTTAAATAGCCCTCATATTTAGAAAGTTCCCCTCAGGTGTTACTCACAAGAAAAAATTTTTTGCAAAAGTTATTTACAATGAAAATTTCATGTTACAACATGATCAACATTATTCTTGTAAACGGCTAAACAGATTTTGATGATTCTTTTGTTGAAATTTTTGTTTAAAAACGTAAGTTCCAGAGACTTTCTTTTCGAACACTGTGAAAAGTTTCACGTTATTTTACCACAAAGATCATAGAAGGTGAAAATTCCAGAGCTTATTGTGGGAAATTTACCAAAATTATGTAGAAATAACACGAAAGTGTGAAATCGCACACAGGTATTAAAAAGCACTTTTGGAGGAATGCAATTCTACATTCGTCTTGTGAAATTCCAGTGCTGCTGTGAAATACCAGTGCTGCTGTAAAACGCAAAGAAAAAGGTTGGCGCATGCGCAATAACGAGCCCAGGTATTTTTAATCGCTTAATGTTTAATTAAGTGTTCACATCGCATCAGAAGAAAAATAAGATATATACATAAAAAGATTCATTTTTTTATTAGGCAGAGGACATGTAAAACGTTTTGTTTGGTTTAAAATTACAATAAAAATGTGCATCAAACGGAGATAAATCTTCATTCGAATTTGATACACAAATAAATCATTATAAATATGGTTTATGAGATAGAATGTATTTTCTTCGGAAGAATAAGATAGTTTTATTAGGTATCAATCATATAAATAATAATGAAGAACCATGCATTGCATTTTTTAAGGCCACGGCGACGTACGAGTAGAGTATTTTGAACTTGTGTAACAAAATAGATTATTATATCTTTTTGAGAGTATTTTTGAATGTTTTCAAAAAAATCACGATCCCTATGAGAGAACGAACGTATTTCGTAATAGTCAGTGCCTATAACAAATAGTACATGAAGGAGAAAACTTCACGATACTAATAAATATGACTATAATAATATCCATTATTTTGGAAATGAAATGCATTTTTTCAGTCATAAAAGTGTATCTACTTTATACCATATAGATTGGCGAAGGCGAAGTTACCAGCACTTCAATTTGTTATGAGATCATTTTCTACAAATCACTTTCTAAAATTGTACTCTCTTTTAAGGTACTAGTGAAAAATTTAATTTTAACTTATTACAGACCACGTAAATTTGTCTATATAATAGACTCGCAGAGGAACGGACGGTTATTGGCCTCACGCGATCTTCCCATTGTTTGAGATCAGACACAGCTGAGAAAAATCCAAATTTTGTACAAAATTAAATAATTCAATTTTAATAGACTGCATTAGCCTCGTTATATTATTACGAGTAAATCAAAAAAAGATTGAAAAAAATCGGTTAATATTTTCAATCCCAGTTGATCTTCAAAGATTTATTTATATTTTCTTCAATTGTCTTTGAAGATCCCTTCTACCTTATTCATTTACGAATCCAGGCATACCACATGATGCATGTAATAATATATAATGATAATAATATATAATAATATGTGTCAATATATACATTTATTTCTCGCATTAAAGATTAATTTTCATTGCCACTTTCTTACAATGTAATTTGCTCCGTTATATGCGCGTCCGATATGCGTATATATTCCTTTACTGAACTCGTTCCTGGGCAAACACTTCCATTTCTTTTCAGTATCATGAGCTTCTTCACACGCGTCAAAGTGATCATCATAGTAAACATTTTTTAACTTTTCTGTGACAGAAATAGCTCCGCAGTTATCTTGTACAATGCAATAACGCACAGTATGAAATTTTGGCCTATTTTTTGCTGCAATCATTATTATAACACCGGGTTTCACATATTTATCGCTAAACTTAGTCCAGTTGACAAGTTCAATTTTACGTACAGCAGATTCCCTTTTCCAGAAAGGAGAACATTGAAGTCAATGTCTATCTGTAAATCAAACATGAACAAAATATAATACAAATGGAAGAAAAATAAGAATATGTAAAATATGTATAACTTTAATTTTCTCATAATTACCAAGTCCGAGCTTTCGGTTAAAGCCAAACATCTATTCGTCTAAGGAGAAAAGGATACAAATTTCATCTATAAGCCTATCTATACCAATACGAAGGTTGTTTTGAATGAGACAGAAAATTAGTATTGATAATTTGAAAGTACCTTGCAATTCGATTTGTGTTGGCTGTCGCGCAATATTTTGTCGTGTAGTTTTTTCGTCTTTCAGAAGGCCTTTTCGACGCATAACACCCTTTCCGTGGTTAAAATTTTCCCAGAGCTTCCCAGTGGCATTTAGCTTTGTTTTATCATCACTTGCATACGGTACGAAGTATATTTCTGGACAGTCTCCGAATAGTCTATTGAACTATTGTGCCCAATAGGCGAACTATTTCCGATCAATGCTAGAAAAGATTTTAAAAGCTTTGAAATAGTTTTCCACGAAAAAAATTATTTTCTCTTTTATCACCGATAAAGTATAAATGTTACCCATCAGAACTTATCTAGCACTTGGAAATTATCATCAAAACATTTAAAAAACCAAGAAATAAAGAAAGAAAGAAAAATTAGGTCTACAAATTCTCAACACATTCGTGAACTGAGACACGTGTCATTAAATCATTTAAGCAAATGAGAAAGTAATTAAAAATAATGAGCTACAATTTTAAAATACCTTCACATCGTCTTCGGTTGCAATGTTCCCTCGTATGCATTATTAATCTATCAATGCTCGGAAGCAATGCAACAATGTTTGGTGCAGTAATATTACGTGTACTATTAATGTTAGCGTCGTCAGCGAGCAATGCCGGGGATGATGATGCAGTAGCAGGAGTATTTACTATTATTGGTTATGCAGATAATTGAGTTGCGTTCAGCAAGGTGGGACTTGGTACAACATTCATATATGTGTGACTGTCAGGAGGCAATGATGATGGTTCAGTTGAAAACTCATGGAAAACGGCAGTGGCTTGTGTCACAGGATGAGTATACAATCAATCTTGCGGACCTGAATTAAGATGTTCTGTGCATACGAATAAAGTATTAAATAATGCTGTAAATTAGCAGCAGGGACAAAGCTTATAAAAACATTCTGTTTGTACCTTCTTGCTGATTAGTAATTGACTCTAAAATTCTGCTACTCTCGCTCAGAGATTGGTGAAGAGGTCGATTAGACTAAAAGAAACAAACGTGTTGCAATTGAATTTTAAGGAATATATTTCAAAGTGTTTATATAACATATACGTTAACGAAAAAAGAGAAATAATACCTTTTAAATAAAATCAATGTGTGTACTATATTAAATTCAATGTGAAACGCTTCAAATCCATGAAATTTCTATTTAAAATATTGCACTTCCAGCAAAATAGATTAATTTTTAAACAAGTAGTTTTATTTTATGATTAATTATAAATTGAAAACACCTGCATTTTCAACCAAAAAAGATTACATTTCCACCATGTTATAAGCCACGGCTCAGAAATGAGAACCAACGAGCGAATCTTGAACTCATTTCCGTTGAGCACCGCTTGAAAATTCGTTTTCGAATTTTCGAGCGACGATCGACGGGTCAAATTTTATATTTCTCGGTACTAAGTATAGGTACAAGTTTGCTTACAACCGTGTCTACGATTCATTCTTCATGGGAACTTTTTCCTTAAATCTGGCGGCCATCTGCTTTGAACGGCGATGTTTTGCTCGCCGAAACATCTACCTGACTTTCTTTGTTTAAGACTTAGGAAACAGTCTAAGCTGTATCCTTCATCTTTTTCTCTCTCTCTCTTTCCGGTGCTTTCACTCGCACTTTAAAAACTCAAGCAAATTTATATTTTTCGGTCTCCATGAGTCTAGCAAATTTTCCTATTTCTTATTTATTCCTCAAACTCTGATCAAGTTTGAAGAATATTTTGAAGTTGGAAACTCTGATTAATTAGGAATAAGGCGTGTGGATGTTGAAAGGAAATATGTAGCGAATTTTAAATTATTAGCCTTGAATAAAAATTTTAACTAAACAGTTGTCGGGGATTAACTTAGTTTCCGTTTAATATTTTAGATAGACATAGGCAAACACTTCCAATTAGAGTATTCTGATCATTTATACACGTACATTACCTCGAATTAATCAAATATGTTGTGATCCGCGGATTTTTCGATAGATATAGTTTAATATATTTTGTATTTCATTTTTCCTGCAGCAGACTTCAATAGTTTGTGATTTTGACCACTGTATCGATATTTTTACTCCAACTGTTTTATTTATTATAAAATTTTATTTTTATTTTTTATTTTTAAGTTTAATTTTTATCATAGGATTTTACTTAGATTCAGGCGCTCGGCGCTCGGAAGGACGGTGGGAGCCTCGCCCACCACACGTTAATCTCTCTCTTCTTCTCGTAGCTGGCCAATCAGCGACCTGGGCCCCACGCAACCTCCGAACAGACAGCGTCCTGCACCGGAGTCTGCTTGCGTGCGGCTGACAACAAGACAGTTGATCTTCGACTTATAATCCAGCCGATTAAGCTTTTCTCTCTGCGCCACTACACCGTGTATTAGTTCAAATATAAAACGAAGTACTTTCTCAAAGTAAGAGCATTATTTCTACGACCTGGACCCTCATCCAGAGCTTCGCTATCATCGAAGGATTCCAGTTTCTTTACAGATCGAAGCGCTTCTTCCAGTGTCAGGCTAAGGTTCGTTCCCGTAGGGGAATCTTTTTTTTCTCGCTTGTTTTTATTATTATTTTGTTATTATTTTTCTCCCTTTCCGTTGTCTCTTTCCCATTCTAACTCCCTTTCATTGTTCCATCTAATGTGTCCACTTGTCGTACCGTCTCAAACCTGTTAAACTGGACCACCGGAACAGGATAACAGGGACCTGGCATAATTAGTGATTTCACCTTCTTATACATTTCATTATTGTTCTCACTCTGCATTTTTCGTTTGCTGCCTCGATCGTCTTGACATGTATTTGGAATTGTGCTCCTTTCGAACTGGCTAAACAGAACTTCTTGAGGGCAGGATAACCAGGACTCGAGTCTTTTTCTTTTATGTGTGTGCAGGATATATTTTTGTCTTATATTTGTTTGTGTGTTCTTTAATTTTATCAGCCGGGAAAAACTATCGCCTTTACGTGACAGTGCCCCCACCCCCTAAAACATTTTCCTTCATTTATTCTTCTTTGTATCGTGCTAGTGTTTCGTACCGAATTAATGGGTCTTATTCGCGTGTCCTTTCTACTTCGTAGATGTTTACCACGGCTACGGACAATGTAACTCGGGGACAACCAAGACGGCTTAGTTTAAATGCGTATCAAGAATATCGTGCCCAGGGTTCGGTTACCCCATCTGCTTCTGTCGGTTTTCCTCAACACCTTAAACTGCACGCGTACCGCGCGCGTCGTGCCCTTGAAACGGATCGCCCTGTCAACCCCGTCATTGCGGACAATTCTGGGACTAGAACTACGCCCATCACCATTAAACGAAAACGTCTTGGTCAGGTAGTCCGGCAACGCGCTCGTCGTCGTGAGAAGAAGGCCACCGCCTCCGCCCTCGCCCGTGAGAAGTCTGTCGTGCACTTGAAGACATCCCAACATCCCTTGCCTCATAACTTGGAGATACCAGCGCAGCATCCGCCATCTGTTTCCGGTTCACCTCCCCTCTCCCCCTTAATTCCATCAGTAAGACCTTTCCACCCCTTGTCGGTCCCAAAACTGATTTTTAGTGCCATGAAAACATTACCGTCTCCCTCTGTACTATTCGCTGAAGAGGAGGACTTTCTCGACGTCCCAACCGCAAGCTCTCCGGGAAAGTTCCCAAGCTCCCCTACGCGGCTCCCAGATCATATTCGACGTGTTCTTTTTTAAAACTATTCTCCCCCCTGCCTGTGCTCTATTTGATCCTTAAACTATTTCGGACGTCAATAAAATCCATCGAACTCGATCTGGAGTCCGAGGACGATCTTCTTTACAACGCAGTCACCGCTTTCGCATCTCATACCTTACTTTTGCTCAACTCTTAAACACAACCGGGGTTAAAAAGGAATAATAGTATTCGACGTGAATTTCTTTTAAACTCCCCTCCTCCCCCGCGTTTTGCTTTATCACTAAACACAAACAGGGTTTAAAAAAAATTTGGCGGCCCATACGTGGGGCTTGATAAATGCATCTCTGAAATTCTCTCATTTTAACTGAGTTTGGAAACGGTCCCATTGTTCCCCCCTGATGATTCGCTCGCCTGCGACATTTTGCCGCAGCCCGGGTAGACCACCTACCCGAACCATGTCCACCAGGCAAAACCCTGTTTCCGGGTGCGAACCACAAAACCTTGTGGCGCCCCACAATGAACACGCGGAAACCGAACTTCGAGAGGCAGCTGCCTCCACACCTGCTCCTTACGAGCCACTTCCATACTTGCCAGCCAATAGACGATCCCGGCAAAGCGTTTTAGTAGCGACAAGGTCCCCAAGAAGTCGCTCTCTACCCGAGAGGTCGGAAAACAATCCACACGGTGATGTTCAGGAACTCCTTCACGTTAGCTTTGATGCAAATCCTGTAGCTGGACCCAACTACAGACCGGACCCAGTGCCTTACGTCCCAAACGCCCCCACATCCAGCTGCAGACCGTATCCGGTGCCTTTAGTTCCAGAAGTTCTCGCAGTAGAAACGACCCACAGTCGCGTGAGAACCATTCCGAATCCATCTTCGGCTGCTCGACCGGAAATTCCAGAATATTTCACAATGGCGAGAAGTGCGCTCATCACCGATTGGCGCGCCTTCAATCGCGCCTTCCGTACCCCGGAGGTTCCACTACTCACTTACGCCGGAGCAGATCACGAGGACTCTAAAGTATTCTCCACCGAATGGGAGGCATTTTCCAATGTAGCTGCCATTGATCCAGCTATGTGGATGCGAATGGTCACGAAAACCCTTACGGGAACCGCCACTGAATGATATGAACCATACAAAATTATATCTTCAACCTGGGCGAAATTCAAAAGTCTCCTCGCTCAACGCTTCGCAAACATTACTGATTTAAATAAACTGCATGTCCAGTTGTATTCAGGAAAGCAGGAGGAAAAAAGAACCATGGGTGTTTTTCTGCAACGGAAATTCCTTTTGGCTCTACGACTGCGACCTGAGGCAAACGAGCAGGAGAATGTCACTCTCTTACTCGAATCCTTGAAGCCCTTAATCAAGAAGATTCTGCCTGCAGCCACCTTTGAGAGCTTCGGGGATCTTTTCGAGCGGGCCGTCCAAGCTGATGCGGATGAGGCAGAGGAAAACCGCGCAAAGAAATCCGTGAGAGCGCGAAAAATGAAACGAATTCGCCGGTCACAACACCAACTACTCCTGCCGGAACTTCCTCTCAGCGTCCACCCCCGCAGTGCCACTACTGCCCCGGTAAACATTTCCACCGAGATTGCCCCGTAATTCTTGCGAGACGTAGCGGAGCGATTCCGGGAAACTGGAGAGAGTGGGCGGCCAAGAACAGGGCGACTTCCGCCCCAACGCTCCAAGCACACCCCTTGCTTAAATTCTACGTGTTTCGATCCCAGCAGCCTACCCCGAGTTTTTGAAGTCAGTCCAAATCTGCGTGCGGAAATGATTTTTGGACGACCTTGGCTACGAAGCCAGCACGTGATACATGATCACGGCACCGACTGTATTTATCTCGGAACTAAGGGTCAACAACGCGTCTACCTGGGACTGATCGCGCCCCCGTATGAGATATACGCGGAAATCCCTGAAGTCGAAGTTGAACATAATTTTCCCTCAAATTGTCACGGGCGTTTTGATAATCTCATCCGTGTTCACGCTGCCACCTTCCATGATGGTGGTCCGGTCAAACAATCACTCGCCGCGGTAGAGCACGAGATACGGCTCTCAGAGCCTCGCCCCTTTCGGGAACCCCCGCGATGCTATTCCGAAGAAAAGCACTTGTACATTGATTCTCAAGTTCGAGAAATGTTGCACGACGGAATAATTGAACCTACAACCTCCCCTTTTAGCTCCGCCGTCGTTATCGCTGGCAAGAAAGACGGCGACTACAGATTTTGTGTAGATTACCGCCGTGTGAATAGCGTAACGGACGATGCACCTGAATGCCTCCCGCGAATATATGAGACCCTGAAAGATCTCGGAACCGCCACATTATTTTCCACTCTTGACCTAAAAAGCGGCTATTGGCACGTCCCTATGTCCCCTGCTTTACGCCGGTATACGGCTTTCTCTACGCCCGGCGGAGAGCGATTCTAATTTCGTGTAATGTTTTCGGCCTGAAAAATGCTCCAGGGACTTTCCAGAACCTGATGCGTCAAGTCCTGGCCGAACAATGGGTCATCTTCGCGATCGCGTACCTCGATGATATAATTGTTCACTCGCAAAGCTGGGAGGAGCATCTGCTGCACGTTTCTTTCGTATTTGAACGACTGTCCATTTATGGACTTACTGCTGCCTCCAAAAAATGCAGTTACGGACAAACGACCCTCCCTTGCCTTGGACACGTGATTGGTACTGACGGTAATTCGGCTCAAACCACGCACATTGAGGCAATCCGTAACTCTACTCCACCCCGCACGCGAGAGGAGAGGCGATCTTTTCTCGGGATCTGTAATTGAGTCAAAGAATACGTACCGAATTCTTCGGTAATTCTTGCCCCTTTAACCGACCTGCTCTCCACGAAATACCAATATAAAATGACACCGGAGGAACTGCAGCACTTCGAGGCTGCTAAAGCTCGCATTTCAGAACCCCAAAACTCTCAGTCGTCCGGACCCTGCATTGAAAATTATCCTGCAAGCCGACGCAAGCGCACGAGGGATGGGTGCCGTCCTTATGTAGGAGGAGCCTGATGGGAACCGGCGCATCATATCTTTTGCGAGTGCCAAGTTCTCTGTTACCGAGGCCAAGTATCACTGCAATGAGCAGGAGTGCCCCGCAGTCGTTTGGGCGATAAGGCGATACCGGCCGTTCCTCGAAGACCGCCCCTCCACCATCCGCACCGACAGCAAAGCCATAACGTGGTTAGGAAAACAAAAAGACACTTGCGACAAGCTAACCCGTTGGGATCTGTTCCTCAATCGATTCCCACGCACGTTTGAGTACGTACCCGGAAAGAGAAATGAATTGCCAGATGCCCTCTCACGTCATCCTGATTCTCAGGAACTCTCTCCTGGTGAATCGGATATGGAGCAGATTTTATCGCCTACTCGTTTCTCGACAAAACCAAACACAAACGCATCCATTCCGGTACTCAGCGCCATCACCGACCCACCCTTAATCAAGGCAGTTATTGCAGCTCAACAAGAGGACCCAACCATCACCTGTGACGTTCTCCGTTGGCTGGAGATTCGCGACGGCCAACCTATAAACCCGGAGAAAGAGGCATTCCTCAGCCGTCATCGGCTGGACGAATTTGGTTTCATTTAAGTAGTGACCGATCTATTTACGCGTTGGGTTGAAGCCTTCCCCCTTTGCGCCTCAGACGCGCCGCGCCTTACGAAAATCCTTGAAGGGGAAGTCTTCGCGCGTTACGGATATCCGAAACACGTCCTAAGCTAAAATGGAACTCAGTTCACGGGCCACGTGTGGGCAGAAGCGAGCCAACTATGGGACTGCGAACTGTGGACCACGCCCGTATAACATCCGCGCGCGAATCCCACCGAACGCCGGAACAAAGAAATCAAAAAAGGATTGCGGCTCCGCCTTCACGCACAGAACCAACGATCTTGGGACCGGCATCACCCCAATATGCTTTTTGGTTTACGTCGGCGGAAAAACGCAGCAACGGGAGTACTTTCGAGCTACTAACTTTTCGGGAAGACTATTTCCGGACCGGGAAAATGGCATTTCCAAAGCCCCGACGAGCGAAACGAGACACAGGAGTATCGCCAGCGTCGAAACGAAGCCCGTCAACAACAAGCTGCGTATCAGGCCAGATACACTGGTGGCTCAGCTGCACCCCGGTTCGCGCCAGGAACCTGGGTGTATACCCGCCAACACAAACTATCCAACAAAGCAGCTGGCTACAACGCGAATCTGGCAGAGATTTGCACTGGCCCCTATCAAATTTCAGAACATATCTCGGGTGAAGTGTATTGGCTCGACAAAGAAGGTGTGGCCCAGAAGGTCCACGGTAGCAGTTTATTGCCAGCACCATCTCACTTCGGGGCCAACCTGGCGCTTCCCAAGACACTACCACTACCGACAATCGGGCAGGAGCTCGACGGTCAAACAGAGGTCAGGCATAATGACCCTCTCGTAACACTCAGGGTCTGCAGAAAACCGACTTACAATTGCTTTCGGACCTTGAGTACTTCAACGAAGTTCCCGACGGGGATGACGTCATCAGCGACTTGAGTGATGACAGGAAGTCGCACTCAACCAAGGACGCCGGTGAGCAACCGCGCCTACCTCTCCAGGAAACAGACGTGTTTCACCAGGAACCAGCTGACTCGAGCACTAGGGCCGTCCCGCGTGCCCACATTCCAATCGAAGTACCAGACGAGTACCTAGGTAACGCCAGGAGGCCTTACTACCTGCAACAACGCGTGCCAGTCTACTACCGCGATGCACGAGCTTACGCACCTCAGCGAAGGTGTCTTCATCAGGATCCAGAGCACCCGTGAGCAGGATCGGGTCGCTGCGAGGTACCACTTAGGTGACTTAGGAAACAGTCTAAGCTGTATCCTTTATCTTTCTCTCTCTCTCTCTCTTTCCGGTCCTCTCACTCGCACTGTAAAAACTCAAGTGGATTTATCCTTTTCGGTCTCCATGAGTCTATCGAATTTTCCCATTTCTTGTTTATTCCTCAAACTCTGATCAAGCTTGAAGGATTTTTTGAAGTTAGAAACTCTGATTAATTAGGAAACAGGCGGGTGGATGTTGAAAGGAAATATGTAACGAACTTTAATGATAGATATAGTTTTATATATGTTGTATTTCATTTTTCCTCTAGCAGATTTTCCATCTAATGTCCACTTATCGTACCGTCTCGAACCTGATAAACTGAACCACCGAAACAGGGTAAAAGGGACCTGACATAATTAGTGATTTCACCTTCTTATAAATTTCATTATTGTTCTCAGTCTGCATTTCTCGTTTGCTGCCTTGATCGGATTGACATGTATTTTGAATTGTTGCCCTCCTTTCGAACTGGCTAAACTGAACTTCTTGAGGACAGGATAACCAGGACTCGAGTCTTTTACTTTTATCTGTGTGCAGGATATATTTTTGTCTTTCAGTTGTTTGTGTGTTCTTAAATTTTATTAACCGGGCGAAACTGTCGCCTTTACGTGTTCGTGCCCCCCCCCTAAAACATTTTCTTGCATTTATTTTTCTTTGGATCGTGCTAGTGTTTCGTACCGAATTAGCCCGTTGTGATCACACCTCCGAAAAATAACGAGACGGTCACAGGGGGTCCAATGGACCCCGCCGTAGAAAAACTGTTGCCATTTTCCCTCTTTTTGACGTATCGACTTGATCCTTGCGCGAGACTTTAGCTTGAGGTCTCTTCTTTGCAGTCCAATAGTTTTTTATTATTTATTCGGAATTCTTCATGTTGAAAAAACGTGAGGAAAAAAATTGAATAATTTGACTTGTTTCATTAAAAAATTCATAAAAAATTGAATTTTTGAGATAGCGCAAAAAAACTTACGGGGTTGTACTTTTAAAATAGTACAATTTTAAGAAAGAATTAGTTTTATAGCAAGCTTAGAAAAAAGTATATTTTTTTTTGAAGATTGAAGTGAAAAATTTGGACGAAATTTGTAAAATGAATGAGATAAGTTTGAGCATGCAAAATAAAATGACAAAACTGTTTCTTTTCAAAAATTTATTTATTTCATGCATAATTATGATAAAAAAGTAAAAAAATCTCATTTTACAGTTAAAAATTCTTTTCAATCGTCTCCGAGACCGCAGTCAGTGCAAATTGGCATGCGATGCTCATCGCACATAGGTCGAAGACAAAACGTACATTGGGTTTTTGTTTTTTTATCCTCCATCCTCTTGCAGGGCAGACACCTTTTTTTATCGTAAATTTATTGATATCTGCAAACAGGTGGTGCACACCTCCCGAAGATGGCATCGATTCCTGCACGTAAATTCGCGGTTTGCGTATTTTGTCACACTATGGTCACACGGGGTCTCCTGGACCTCGCAAAAAAAACGTCCGCACACCTACAGGCAGACTGAAGCCACGCCGACCCTCAAAACCCCTCGAATCTTATTGTAGTACCTTCAAACAACAACAAATGGCACCACAGGTTCAATTTCGAAATACCCCCAATGACCACAACGGGTTAATGGGTCTTATTCGCATGTCCTTTCTATATCGAAGATGTTTACCACGGCTACGGACAATGTAACTCTGGGACTACCAAAACTGCTTAGTTTAAACGCGTATAGAGAATATCGTGCCCAGGGTTCGGTAACCCCATTTGTTTCTGTCGGTTTTCCTCAACGCCTTAGCCTGCACGCATACCGCGCGCGTCGTGCCCTTGAAACGAATCGCCCTGTCAACCCCGTCATTGCAGACAATCCTGGGACTAGAACTGCGCCCACCACCATTAAACGAAAACGTCTTGGTTAGGTAGTCCGGCAACGTGCTCGTCGTCGTGAGAAAAAGGCCGCCGCCGCCGCCCTCGGTTTCCGGTTTACCTCCTCTTTCCCCCTTGACTCCATCAGTGAGACCTTTCCACCCCGTGGCGGTCCCAGAACTGATTTTTAGTCCCATGAAAGCATCACCGTCTCCCTCTGTACTATTCGCTGAAGACGAGGATATTCTTGACATTCCAATCGTAAGCTCTCCGGAAAATTTCCCAAGCTCCTCTACTCGGGTCCCGAATCATATTCGACGTGTTTTTTTTTAAGCTCTTCTCCCAACTGCCTGTGCTCTGTTTCATCCTCAAATTATCTCGGTCCGAGGACGATCTTCTTTACAACGCAGTCATCGCTTTTGCACCTCATACCTTACTTTTGCTCAACTCCTAAACACAACCGAGGTTGAAAACCAATAATAGTATTGGACGTGAACTTCTTTTGAACTCCTCTCCTCCCCCGCGTTTTGCTCAACCCCTAAACACAAACTGGGTTGATAACAACCAGAAGAATTGAGTTTTTAACCATGAAAGACATTTTAATAAAGATAAAATTATATTTGTGACCAAATCATTAAATTTTCTGCAAAATAGTTCATTCTCAACCCAATAGTTAAATCTTGTCCCAAAGTAGTTGAATTTCCGACCCAAAAAGAAGAATTTTCCACAAAACAGTGGGATTTCCGAACAAAAGAGTTCATAAAATAGTTAAATTTTTGTAAAAATAATCACATTTGTAACCAAACAGTTGCATTATGAGCCAAAAAAGATACAAACGATGTATCCGAAGAGAGAGAAAATCAAATGAATCATAATCTTTAAAAAAAATTCCATTTCTTAGAAATTAGCTGAACATTGAAACGAATATTAATATAATTTTCAATTTGAAAAGACACATGCAGAACTAAAATTGAAAAGTTCAATTTTCAAAAAAATAATAATAATAATAATTTTCAACAACGAATGTAATAGCTGATATTTCTAAGAAACAAATTTTTCAATTTGGAATTAGAAACATCTGCATTTTCAACCAAAAAAGATAACATTTTCACCAAAAGAATTGAGTTTTCAACCCTGAAGGACTTTTCAATAAATATAAAATTATATTTGTGACCAAATTGTTGAATTTTCTACAAAAAAGTTGATTCTCCAGGCAACAGTTCAATTTTGTACGAAAATAGTGGACTTTTGAACCCAAAATGGCTAAATAGAAGAAAACAGTGGAGTTTTAAACATATATAATCAAGAATCTTGGTAATCCTTAAGATACCATTTTTGCTTATTAAAACCTTTTTTAAATTTTTGAATAAATTTTAACTTCTCACATTTAACATTCTTGTGTCTTCCATAGTATAAATATATTTTTTATTCGCAAGTGAAAGAAATTCAATCAGCCGAAAATCAGTAAAATCTCGGTTAACATATACAAATTTTACTGTAAAACGCGCACTCCAAAACTTAAAATGTTCCCTCACTCTTCTCTTCGTCAAAGATGAACTTCAAGTGCAAAGTGATGACTTTGAGAGGTATATTTGACATGACACTAATGAACTATCGACCAAAGAAACGATAGGGGTCTTGAAATGAACATTGTAAATGAGCAAACCTCTACGACACAAGAATTACCGAGAACAAGCCGAGTGAAAATTTAAGACTTAGAAATGAAGTACAATGGACAGAAGGGTTACACTTTCTCAGGATAATTTTGAGGTGGACGTATTTGTCCCCAGACCTTTTGGATAGAATATCTGTTTCAAACACAGTCATATTCCGCCTAACCCTGAGCCAGCCAAAAATTGACTTGCCCTATTCGATTTAACAGAACCGGTAATTCTACAAGAAACACTTCGATCTGAAAATATTATTCATCACTGACATCATTCATATATAAGATTCTCAAATTATAAAAAAAATTGAAAGATTCAAAATTATTTTATGAGAAAAACATTTTATACAATTGAAAAAAAAGTTGAGTACACGGGAACAAGTAAATGGCTAAATTTGCCATTTTGTCGCGCATAATTTGAATGTTGCACAATCAAATGGTAAATTTATTCATTCACTTTTTCACGTAAATGAACTTTTGAAAGTCCATTCATTTTAAAGTAAATATTTTTCAACTTTATTTGTATTCATTTCTTAAGTAATAATATACTACCTGTTCGAAAATCGATTTCCATATTATAGAGAGTTATTTGAGAATTCAAAATATGATTTTTTTATCATTCTCCTTTGGAAATATGGTTATTACCTCTAAAAGATAAGTAATTAATTTCTAATTTTTCACCCAAAAATAATTGACATTGTACTGATTTTTTTGGTCAATCAATTCGAGCAAAGTGAAGAAATATTTATAAAAGAAATACGAGTGTTCATGCGTAACCACTCAAATCATTTCGTTTTTGTGCGATTTATCACGTTGCTTTTCATAAAAATAAAATACACATGACTTTGCTTTTTATATTAGATTAGACTTATTATGTCCAATGTATAATCTATAAGAGCTCCTAAAGTATACTTATAGTTTAGCAATGTTTACACATATTGATTGTTTATATATAGTATGCGTCTGTTATCTACACTCTCCCCAAAACACAAATACACATATTTGAACCCTATTTTTTGTCTAAGATAAAATCTACGTTTTTAACAATGTGTAGTTTTGATAAGACATTTCACGATCATAAACATATACAAGAATTAAATGTACATAAATATGTCATGTCAGCATAACGATTCAACTTTTGGACTCGCGCAAAAGTCATATTAGAAAAAATTGATTCATCATTTAAACTGATCGTAATCTAAGATGTATAGTATAGAAATATTTATGATAGAAATACACGAGTAGGTACGGAACAGCTTTGTTCATTTCTTTTCTTATGATCTATTACGTTGTTTCTCAGAAAATCAATACACATACGACATTGCTTCATACATCACATTAGACTTATTCCCTCCGTTGTATAATCTATAAGAGCTCTTAAAGTATACCTACAGTTCTCCCTTCCTTAATATAAAATTAGCAATATTCACACATACTTATTGTTTGTATATGCATGTGTTATCTGCACTCTCCCCAGAACACAAATACACATATATAAACCCAATTTTCTGCCTAAAATAAAATGATAGTTTTTTCCAATGTGTGACTCTTATAATACATTTCACGATCATCAACGTATACAAAAACTAAATGTACATAAATACGTCATGTTAGCATAACGATTCAAGTTCCGGGGTCAAACAAACGTGATATTAAAAAAGAAAGATAAATGTGGTTTATCTAGACTAATCATAATCTAAGATCTATAAGGTCTAGGAATATTTGTGAGAGAAATACGAGTAGGTACGGAAACGCTCGAATTATTACATTTCGCATGATTTATTACGTTGTTTTCCAGAGATTAAATATACACACGACATCGCTTTTTACATAATATCAGAGTGATTAACTCCATGTATCATATATGTAATGTGTGATTGTATATATAAGAAGCTTCATAAAAAATTGTAGGTGTTAAAATTATTCTATTAAAGTGAAACTTGGTACACTCGAACCCCCATAAAAGCCCTTCCGGTTTACGCCTTCCTAGAACTGCTGGCCGACTGCTGGTCCACGCAGTTTCTCAGCGGTCGGGGCGAGAGACGGTGTTCAACCAAGCGTGAAATGCCAGTAGCGTATAGATAAAGGCACAGTGCGAATGTACTCAGGTTCGAACTCACGTTCGGAGATAGCGTAATATTAGGAAATGGTTCATACGTCCCTGGCTGTTTACGTTTCGAGAGATCCGGTTTAGGCCCAAGGCCAGTGCGAAGCAACTCCCGAAACTGGGCTTATATCGGGATTTGAGTGTACAGACATACCATAATATACTGGATATTTTTACACTACCTTTTATTTAACATACAATCAATAGCTTTAAAAATGAATAATATATCAAATTTGAATCATAAAAACATGCTAACGAAGTTTTTTCTCGTCCATCGTTCATCGGATGCAATCATCTACCTTAATCCAACCTTTTGGTGGAGTCTTTGTGTCCTTTGTACAATTTCCATTAGTCCATTTCGAGACCGCTTGAAAAATAACATAGTAACGATTATTATTCATTATTATCTCTCTGATATATTTGGATAATATTATTGTTATCTTCATTTAAAATTCATTTAAGATATGGGAATTTTAAATCTACTCTACAGAAATGAAAATATATTGCTGTATAACTTACGTCTACCACAATCATGGACGCATTTTAGTTCTTTATAACCGGAATACGAGCAACGATCATTTCCACAAAGTGGCCATTTTCCTGATCTCTGAAAAAATATAATTTTTTTAAATTAATTCTAGTACTCATTGAAGCATTTAAGTTTTCAATATGAAATGAAGAAAATGAAAATTATTTTTATACTCACTTCGCAGCGAGATTCACATAAGCTTTGTTGAATTGAAGGATCATTTTCTGGGACAGTCGGTTGTGGATCGCGTGGAAAATCGAACTGCGAAAAATGAGATAGATTTTAACATAAATGTAATATAGTGTTCGAACATTTCATTATTTTATTCTTTATAATTGAGCAGGAAGAAATCAAAACTATAGTATTTTGGAGTAAAAGAGGTAAGCCCTTCACGTTAAAGCTTGAGTTTCCACAAAATGGTGTCGATTTTCTTGAAAACAAAAAATTCTCCTTTTCTTCAAAAAATGCGCGATATAAAACAAAATTTCACGTGGCGAAGTTGTTTCTCTTCAAAAGAACTACGAAAAGCTCCATTAGCACTCCTTACGATTTTCCATTGTTACCTAAATATATGTCTATATATGCATTTTTTCAAATGACTGTTTTTGCTTTTACCACTATTTTTCGCAAAGTTCTCTAAATCATTTACTTTTCGAATAACGAACAAATTTTTTTTACAAAAAATCAAAAAGTGGTGAAGGAAGTCTTTGTAGTGCTTTCAAAGAGAAACAATTGTGCTTTGTAAGCTTTTTTCGGATCTTGCGTATTTTCGGATGCAAATTAGAATATTTGATTTTCACTAAATCACGGTGATTTCGATAATTTTCATCACTTTTCCAATTTTCCTATGGATTTCAAAAGAATATGGAATCTCTTACTAGAATCGAAAAGGAAAGCTTAGTATTATATTTAGTTAAAAAATACAGCATTTCAAAAAAAATCGTCCGGACTCTAATACTTCAAATTCTTAAATATATACATTGTGAAAGGAACATTCATTTCTGAACAAAACATTCACTTTAAAAACTAAAATATGAAATTAGATTCGATTTTTTACGGAGATAGTTGGTAACACTGAGCACAATGCCAAACATATTTTCTCGAACGGCTGCGCCATATTTATTGCGAAATTGAAAACAAATATAAAAAAATTCCCGGCGATTTTCCGGCTTTTTTCCAGTGCTCGAAATTCCAGGCGAATTTCCGGTTATCTCGGTCAGTATTATCTAATATTAATTAAGATAATTAACTCATTTTATTAAAGTACGACTCACGTCATGGTCATCTCTGGGATTGTGGGAAATTGCTAAGGAGATCGAGAATAAAGTTGCAATTGCTATAAAAGTAAAAACATAATACATGAAATTTTTCCCACTATAAAGGTTCCTCTCACCATCAGGACCAACTTGACCATTTTACAGATAGGCTGAATTGAGTAGCACAGAAAAAAAATGAAGGTCAGCAAAATTTGTCTCAATTTAAACAAAATTTGTCCAAAAGTAACTAAGTTAAAACGTCATCATCTGAATTTCATAATGGAGTTTAAAATTCCGTCCCATTTAACTGAATTTGAAGCCAACAATTTTGGGGTGTACAAATTTAAGTATACTTTTTGGCACTGACTAGTGTTACGAAATTTTACACAACAATAACCCGGTCAAGTATAGCGCTAAGGCTAGAGTTACGGAAAATTCCGTAACGGTAGAAAGTTCGTACTTTTCACTGTACAATCTTCTCCATTTATTCTCATTTTTCATAAATATCACTTACTTAGTAGAAGCGCGAATGTCACTTTTTCTCTCATTTTGAAGAATTGTTCACGTTCGAAATCTGAATATTCAAACAATGATAAAAGGTGCGTTAAATGTGGTATATATAGAAGCCGTAAGGTAAACATTTAAAACACGCGCATAATACCAAGGTTTCATAACACATGTTTATGATTCGAAGGCAAAGTAGCAGATGAAAAAAGTAAAATATTTTCATCTTCATTGGTATTTATTCCTTCAATGATGATAAATTATCTGTTCGAAAATCGCTTTCCACATTATGGAGAAATATTTGAGAATTCAAAATATGATTTTGTTACAATTTTTCTTTAAAAATAGGGTTGCTGCCTCTAAAAAATAAGTAGTTTCTCATTTTTACCCAAAAATGATTTGAATTTTACTGATTTTTTAGTAAATTAATTCAAACGAAATGGAAAAATATTTATGAGAAAAATACGAGCATCTATGCATAACAGCTTAAATTATTTCGTTTTTGCACGATTCATCATGTTGTTTTTCATAAAATGAGTAGACACATGACTTTGCTTTTTATATTTGAATAGACATATATGTCCATTGTATAATCTATAAGAGTTCTTAACGCATACATTTAGTTCTCTCTCCCTTGTTACAAAATTAACAACATTGGCACATTTTTATTGTCTACATTGCAAGCCTCCCGTCCTGTTGAAGAAGACTGTACCGACAGCACTCGACTCGGCCGAAACAATAGGCCCCCCGACGCGACGGCAGGGTCAAGGGGCTGGATGCGAACGCTGTGATAGCTTTTACCCGCTAAAGTACTCCAAGAACATCGGCCATCTTCGCTTGAATTGATGTATGACCCCGAATCAGATCACTATGATCTCAAAAATCAAACTTTCATTCCGGCTGATCGAAATGCACTTGATTTTGATATCATTTTTGTTGCATATCAAAACGATATTGATTTCAGTATAATTCTGAACATTATTCTTTACCGTGTACCTGTATAAACTATGAGAGACTGGAATAGAATTTGAACATTCTTTTCCCCGTTCCGTAATTGATGCATTCCAATATTTAGACTTCAATAACCTGTAAATATGAAGAACATCAAACGACGAAATAGGTATGCCGATTATTTCTTGATAACAAATATTAAAAGAAGCGAATTCTTCTTGAAAATACAAAATAAGAACCGAAATTTATGAGAATGGGGTTGTTGCATATTTTTAAATATATTTCTTCTCCTTAGTCAACTAAAGGAAGCACTAGAATTGAATTTAGTTCCTTTAGGAAAGTTTTTTCAAATAAGTTTGAATTTTTTGGTAATGTTTGAAAAGTATGCTTTTTGAATTTTTGCGGGAAAATCTGATTGGTTCGGCAAATTGCCGAAGCGAATTGAGAAGGCGGATTTTAATGAGTCATTTGAGGGATGTTAACAAAAGTTTATACAAAGAATTGTGCACATCCGCATTACCCAATTTCGGTACGATATTGCTTCAGATCAACCCAGCCGGAAAAAACGACGTCGTTAAAAAATCTCTGGGAGGAGTCTTACGTATTTAGATTACAATAAATTTGAATTCTTCATTTTTTACTGGAATTCATACCGGAATCTATGCCAGAATTCAACATTTGTTTCTCAGGACTCGGTTCAAAATTTTCAAAAGTTTGAATTTTTCTCCACTCCACTTTTATGGTATTGAAATGGATACTTCTTTCTCTGCCTGACACATAGCTCTGTATCTACAGACTCTCTGGGTAGGACTTTCTGAACACAAGAAATCATACCTATTCTGTAGAATTTTGAATTATTTTAGGAAAAGTCACGAGATTTCAAGAGATAGATAAGTATTTCCATGAATTTTGACGAATGTCAGGGGATTTCAATTGGGTTTCAAAGGTTTGAAGGGCTCTGAAGAAATTTCATGAGATTTTGAAGGATTGGAAGTTTGACAACGGATTTTGAGAGATTCAAACCGGTTTCGAAGATTTCACGGATCATCACAGGATCTTAAGGATTTTGAAGATTCCAAAGAATATCCACGAATTTTAGAGGATTTCGTGAAACTTCAAAACATTTTAAAAATTTTTTAACGGATTCACGAATATTATGAACAATTTCTAGAGATTACAAGGAATTTTAATAGCCTTGAAACGATTTTAATGGATATTTCTGAATCTTTCGAAATCGTTTGAAATCTCCAAAATCCCATATACAGGTTCTCATGATCTCAGGTTCTCATGATTTTCTACAATCTCTAGAAATCGGTTGAAATCCTTGAAATTCCGTGAAATATTATGAGATCCCTTGAACTCTCTGAAATTCTTTTCAAGTTCATAGAAATCTTTAATCTTGATGGGAATCTTTCCGAAACTCTTGAAATATCTTAAAATATTCTGAAATCCATTAAAATCCTTCAAAATCCTTCGAGCTCTGGTGACTTTTTTCGAAAAATTTTGAAATATCTTAAAATCCCTTGAAATCTCTTCAATTCTTTGAGATGCCATGAAATATTTTCAAATCTTTGAAATCATCAGTCTGTCTGTCTGTCTGTCTGTGAGTCTATAGATTTTTAGTTTGTGAGAACGATAACTTTCTAAATTACTTACCGACTGGATTGGCCTTACGTATACTCTTTGAGTGTCCTGAAACGAAGATCAAGTTCGTTAGCCAGCCATTTTGGACGAAAATTCAAAAAGGAAGAGCATTTTGAAAATTTTTAAGACTAC
>JAUMHM010000005.1:48699932-48712604 GCA_032362435.1 Melikaiella ostensackeni
AGTTGGACCATCAAGGGACGAAACAATTATTCTCAATGGATTATCTGGTTTATGTATTTTCGGTAACCCGTAAGCTCGAGGTAGGTTACAATAAGAAACATTGAGATGTCTGATGATGTCATCATTAATATATTCTTTTATTTTCCATCTCTTGACAGTCTCTTTACAGTTTTCTATTATTTTCTTCAGTGGATTTTTAATGATATTCTTATAGGTTTTAATGTCATTCAGTAATAATTCCATTTTGTCATAATGATCATGTTTTTCCATTATAACCACTTTGTTTCCTTTGTCAGCTTTTGTTATCATTAAACTATCATTATTTTTCAAGAATTTTTAAGTGAATGAGCGGTCATTAATTAAAATTTTGTCATTTACTTGTTTATGAATTGAATTTACAGCCTAAACCTAGAGTTTTCATAACATTATCGGGAATGCCAGTGTTCGAAGTATTAACAATCCAATTACAAGTGTTATAGTTCATTTGAAACGGATTATTACTTAAGCTATTGCTTTTTCCCCCTTCATAATGAATTCAAACTTTTTAAAATGTTGAACTTAGTTTGTAAAATCGAATGCGAAAATTTTCCTGCGGTTTACTATATGTGGGTCAAACAAAACGGAAATTAGCTACGAGGGTTAAAGAAAATAATAAAAACATATCACGTCGTTCACAACCACTTAATGTAGTTTCAATTCATCGAATGGATAGGAACTATAACTTTAAATGGAACGATGTAAAAATCCTAGATAGGGAAAAAATTGGCGCCATAGATTAGTCTTCGAAATGGTCCATATTCAATTACAACCATATAATATCAACAAAAAACAGGACACGAAAAATTTTAACTCAACATACAACCATCTCATTAAAAAAAATGCAGAAAACGCATTTGCGAATTTGAATTCTATTGAGTTTAAATTTTGTTTTTCGCGCTCATCTCAGTTACGTTAATCGTTTGCATTCGTTTACCTGACGATATCAAAATAAGTATAGTATCATATTGACTCTGACCACGGAATGACGTCTTATTATGCGTTTTTCAGTAATTACATTTATATAAGACATTTTCTATATTTTATCAAAAATATTACAACAACAAAATGAATTTATAAAAAATATGATACACTACTTTGCACCTATTTCAATCATCTCTTGAAAAGGACTCAATACTAGAGTCGAAAGCTCGAGCATTTAAATAAAATTTGCAAATCCTGATCGGATTGATGAATTTATCCTACTCTCTGTCTGTATATCGATTAAAGCAGACTCAATTCCCAAAAAATCTAAAGAGAAGATGTTCTGACATTAATAGGTTTCAAATTTTGCCATACCAATTGAAACACTTTTTGTTGAACATTAAGTTTTTTTCAAGCGTCTTCTTTTTGATGAATCCTACATCCAAATTTGTGAAACGTAAGCTCCTGCTAAATATACAATGGATAACAGGGATTTCAGTAGTTGCTCCTGAATCAATCGTAATTTTGCTTTTTCCAAAGCAGAGTAAACAAACCTTCTTTAGATTTTCATCGTGAGTTGTACGGATCTTCGTCATGATGATAAAAACGTTAAGTTTTCCACATAACATGACAAAAAACTATCATATCTAACCTTGAAAATATTTTCGTTACAAAGGAATGTTCAATTCTAACGTAGGATCCAACAAAAACAGGATATTTCGAAGAAATCTTAATATTTAATCAAAAGTGTTTCTTCTGAAACGCTATAACTTCGAAGAAGATCGTTTTTCTAAATTTTCTGAGAATTTAGTCATAGATCTTATTTGAAAATAGAAAATGAAAGAGCTTCAGCAAATACAGTTTCTCTATTCAAAGGTTTCCGCAAACCCCAGGAAGTTTAACACGTAATCCCCATGAAAAGAGACATTTTTGTAAATTTCATTCAGAATCGTTAATATCAGGTGTATCAAATTGAAACTCAAGATTCCTTCACACAATAAGCAATAGAATAGGAATCAAAAATCACGTTTTGAATTTTGCCCTCATAGATATATTTTATGGGGTCCCAAAAAGCCCTCATGAGTGATAAATTGGGTTTTACGAGTTTTTAGCGCTAATAATTACTTTTGTGCGGTTTCTCTCAGCACAAATTGTTTCTAATACTTAATGTATTAAATCACGCAGAGAATCAGAGAATCAGAAATAGAGTTAGAAAGTCGCGTTTTATTTCGAATTTTTGAACTTTCCAGTGAGAATGAGGCAATCATCAATTGATGTTAACCAAAATGATTGTCTAAACAATTGATTGATTATGTATCAAACAATTTGTACTAAAAAAAAAACCGCAAAAAAATTATTATAAGCGCCGAAAATTCGCAAAACCTTAGTTTATCACTTATGGAGTGAAGTTCAAAATGTAATTCCTAATTCCTATTCTATAGCTTATTGTGATGAGAAATGATGAGTTTCAATTTGGTACACCCAATATTGACGATTCTGAGTGAAATTTACAAAAACGCCTTTTTACATTCTCATCATAATGAGAAGGTATTTTTTATTATGTGAAAATCGACTTTCGCGGATTTCATGAAATCTCTGCATTTCGAGACCCTTAGCATCCGAGAAAACAGATTTTAAGAAGGTGTCTGTCTGTCGTTTATGTATGTATACTAAATAACTTTTCAAAGACTAATCGAATTGGATTGAGCTTTGGAACGCGTTTTTAGGGGCCAAAAAGATAGGTCGAGTTCGTTAGATAGCCTTTTTTGACTAACGGTTCTGCTTTTAACTACCGAAAAAAATACTTCTAATAAAAAAGTCTGTTTTGCGGTCAAACTGTGCAAGATGCGAGAAAAATGAATGACCAAAATTTCTTCAACAAGAAATGATCTAGGAATTTGTTCCTGACTATTTTTTGATAGGACGCGTGGTTTTTGTTTTAATCGTTAAAAATAACATTGACAATTAAGAAATTGAACTTTTGGAAAAACTGTATAAAATACAATAAAATGTTTCTCAACAGAATTATTCATTTAAAGGAGGTCTACAAATTTTATGCAAACCAATTTTTGATAAGACGCATACTTTTCATTGTAATCGTGAAAAATAACACTGAAAATGAAAAATGTTAATTTTTGGTTTGGTTTTGGTTGAACATTTATATTTTCCGGTTAAAAATAAAACTGTTTTGTAGAAAATTCGTCTTTCTTGATTGAAGATTGAAGTCTTTTTTTGAAAATTAACCTTTTTTGATAGAAAATTAAGGTTCTTCATTGAAAATTCATCTGTTTGGTTTAAAATCCATCTATTTTAATGAAGATTCATCCATTTTAATAAAAATTCACTTATTTGGTTGAAAATGCAATATTTTAACTTGAAATTTCAGGAATTTAGAGCGTTTCAAGTTAATTCAAGTTGAAAATTTCTTCTTTCCGTTTGTTTGCAAAAGAAAAACAATGCGAATGTCGGTTGGTAAGATCGTGAAGTTGGGCTAGTAGAATTTTTGGTACACTTGATTGGATCATTTTGATATTAAATGGAAGATTGAATAAACCTGCAGCACTTTATTTTACAGGATTTACTGTGACTCCGCCCTATACTTACACCTGTTTTATATTTTTTCTACTGTGTTTTCAAATAATTCTCTTAATTTTAACTTTTTTGTATTGATATTCTTCTTCTCAATAAATCTATACATTTCCATTCCGCTTCATTACTCTATATGCCATTGAATTCTTCAAAATTCCTCGATCCCTCCAAATAAATTAAAATCATTGGCTGTTATTGAAGGAATAAATGCGTTTTGATAAACTCTCAAAAGGATATTCGATCGAGTCAAAAAAATAAAAGAGTTTATTACAATTACTTGAAAATGGGTTTAAAAATTTATTTTCATATACTCGTAAAAAGATTTTAAATACAGTTGACCCATGTGCACATAAAAACGATGTCAACAAAGCCACAAATATATATTGATTTAAACATTAATAATACAAACATGACGCCGATTAGCATAGCGGAAAGCTATTAGATAAAAAAGCGTAACTAAAGGTATCACTAATTTTTCTGCGTCGGAAGAAAGAATTTTCGAATAACAAGTTTATGGCTTTGTTGACATCGTTTTTATGTACAGATGAGCATGTAGTATTCATGACACATTAAAAATTAAACAGAAAATTGTTACTCAAACTCCTGACAAACTATAGTCAAAAGTTAGAACTGAAAATTGTTTTTTAATTGGACCAATTTTGAGCCAGTTCACAAAACACCTGAGATTTTGAGGATTACACTCTCATGTTTACAGTCGCAATCGAGTTATTAGTTCAGAAAATAAGATGACGCAAAGAAAATAATAAACAGTAACAGGAAGATGTTTATTTTACTTCTGATAAGCCCTCACATTAATTAAATAATGCAAGGAATATTTAAAGAAGAAATATTTCTGTCATGTACTAAAAACTGCGCTTAAATTTCTGATTCTATCAAAAAACTGGGTTCTAGCAGTTTTTGAACATTTTTCAAATCCTAGAAATTTTTGAATTTATAAATCTTGTCAACCTCTACTAAAAATTTCGACTGAAACTCTTTAATTTGGTGAAAAAATAGCGTTGGTTATTTTTTAAAAATTTTGAAAATCATGTTTGGGCGTTCGGATGCAAAGGGCCCTTATGGTCTGTTCTAGTTTAGGAAATATTCGCATTTTTCTAAGTCAGGGTTAAAATTATCATTTTCGGATTCAAAAGGAGGATGATAGTGGGAACTATACTGAATCTATTGGTACTATACTCATGTCCCGGAAGCAACCGGAAGTGACTCGGTGACTCGTTTTTCAACTTAAGCTCTTCACCTTAGGCTTAAAATGCGAGGAATTTATCCAGCTATATGATATTACACGTAACTCCATATCGGCCATGAGGGGCCATTCATAAATTACGTAAAACATTTTTTCCCAATATTCTACCCCTCTCCTCTCCCATGTAACAAGTCGTTACAAAATAATTTGGACCCTCGCCACATATGTTACGTAATATTTTCAAATATTCTTAGCCATGTCTTGTTAGATACAATTTAGTGACATCTGAATTAACAAAAAATTAGAAGTTAATAAAATCACTTTCAGTCACTTTTTTAAGATAAAGTCACTAAAGTCACTTTTTAAAATAGAAAGATCACTTTAATCACTTTTCTGTGATTAAATAAAAACAGAGATCTCAAGGGTTAACCACTGTTGAATTCAATGGATCTTTTTTGGATTTTCAATTCTCTCTTAATTCACCGCCTGAAGACATAAGTTCCCTTCAAATTCCTATGAACTTTAATCAGATTCATATATCCACTAATTCCACCCATTCCGATTTATGTAAATTCAGTGGAATTTTTCAGACTCAAAAAATTTTGTTTTATTCACTCGAATTATTTTTAATTCATCCTGCATTCGTACGAGTTTTATCGAATTTATCTAAATTTACTTCAATTTTACTGAAATAAATAGAATGTTTTGTATTTTTCTCAATTTATTTGAATTTATTTGGAATTCTTTTGAATTATCTTGATTTTTTTTCAATTCTCCCTATATTACTTTTAATTTCATAGCATTTTTCTGATTTCTTCTGAATTCTTCTTAACTCACTCGAATTTTCTTCAGTTAATAGTTCTTTTCTTTGATTATTTTTGATTTCTTCTAAAATCTTAGGCAATTATCCCGGATTTTTTTAAATTACCTTGAAATCCGCTGAATTTTTAAAATTTATAAATTCTCCTTGAATTCTTTCGAATTTTATTAGAATCGTATTCAAAAATTCTGTTTACTGCGATGTACTAGAATTCAATGGCATTTTATAGAGTTTATTTGGAATTCTTTTGATTTTTTTAAACTCTCCATGCATTTTCTTAAATTCACTTAATGAAATCAATGAATCTCAAAAATATTTTTGAATCGTATTCAATTCACTTGAACTTTTATAAATTTTATCAAATTTTTCTCATTTTCCTCTAAATTCACTCAAATTTCATTTAATTCATTGTTTTTCTTTTTAATTTTTTTGTTTCAAGTCACCTAAATTCTATTGAATTCGCCGTAAATTCTCTTGACTTCATTTTATTCAATTCGATTTAAATTTTTTAATTAATTCAATTTTGTTCAATTCATTCAAATTCTTATGATGTTCATTAAAGTCTCTTGAATTCCCTTGAATTCTTCTAAATTCACTCCGATTTTTGAAATTTTAATGAACATTGAAATGAAACCTACTTTCTTATGAACCATTTCATGCACCAAAAACAGAACACAAATAGGCTCACAAATCGAAAATAGAGTTCCCTTCCGGTTCATTAGAGATAAATTCATAACGAATCGAATTTAAAATTTTAAAAAATTATAATAATAAAAACACAAATCTAATTTGTTAAGTGATAGGCATAATTAATTGAGAAAATTTTCTTACAGAAATTATTATAACATAAATTTATTATAATAGAGTTTTAAATAATATAGAAAATTTCACGAGAGAAGTGATGAGAATCTATTCGTTAAAATCGAAGATTTAACAAAAGAGAATTCATAATCACCAAATTACAGTTGCTAATAGTTTAACTTCTGAATTGAAAGGCTTCTGCTTTAAAATACGTTAAAAGGACTACGTGATTGGGCCTGCCGTAAATCGAGAGGCCTAAGTGAGCTCTTAATTTCTAAGAAAACTAGGGATTGATTAAATTAACAATTTTGAAGTTACAGGTATGGCGGTACTAGTTTAATTTAATGTCAACGAGAAAGCAGTTTTTTATTTAAAAAATTGCAGAGCCCAAAATTTGGCGGTTAGGTTTCACTTCAGCCCCTAATGAACCCTTAATATTAGTTTGAAACCGGGATTCATTGCAGTACTGCTTTCGGAATTATAGATGTGGCGGAGCCAACTTCGCATTTAAACCAGAGTGCGCACGGTTTTTTTTAAACTAGAAGAACTGCGTAATTGGTCCTTGCATAAATCAAAAGCCCTAAATAAGTATAAAATTGTAAAGCATTTTTTAGCTGGAAAAAGCTATTTTTAATTAAAATCTGAAGATTGCAATAATGTGAGCTTGGAAAAAACTGCATTGAAGCTATCTCGATTAAAAATAATTAGTCAAGGAAAAAACTCATTTTCTTCTTTCAACTTGAATTGGAAAAAGTCAAAAACAAGTGAAAAAAAGAGCAACTAAGTTTATTCTTTTTGATAATATTTTGTCGTCGATCTAAAAACTTTTTACAGTGGGCTTTGCGTATGCGTGTTTGTATTGTTGTGCGCCAATGTTTTATTTTTCCGTATCGACATTTCTCACAATTTTATGGATTTTTTAGACTGAATTGTAAATACTAGAATGTCTCATCTAAACCGTGATTAAAATAAACTAAGAAACAATCTGATGAAATAAAATTGTACTTTAATCACAAAAACAGTAATTTAACAATGAGTGGATTCCAGATCCTGCTCAAAAATGAAATTTGAATTTTTTGCTTCAGGGTGACAATGGAAAACCTAAGAATTTTGTTTTCACTCGGGCCACGCCCTCAAATTCCTACTTTCAGCAAATAAATGAACACGTGTTCTTTGTTTATTAAAATGAAAAATTCTAGCCTATCTCTTAAGATATTTTTATTTATAAAACCTCAAAAATATTTTCTATGGAAAAAAGAAAAAATATGTCAACAAAAAATTAACAAAAAGTTACCCTCAAATCGTTCTTTTCTTTCATAGAATTATTTTTGGCCTCGCTTCAAGCCTAATAAAAGAAGGAATTGTCTTTTAAAGCATGGAAAATTTTTTTTTTTTTTAAAAGAAAAATTATGGGGTGTTTTTTCTCATTGTATGAAGGAAGCTATCTTAAATAATCAATTAAGGATATCCTGAGAACTGAAATTGTAAGCATACCTACTCAACACTATATTTACTCTAGAGCAAGATTATACACGCGCTGTAATGCGCGGGTAACATTGCTTTGTCAATTAATAATAGAAAAATATAACACAAGATTACTATGATTCCAAACTTAAATTGTACAACTTAATCACGTTAACAAAATAATAATAATTTCAGCGGCATTGAGTTTGAAATGTTCAATTTGGAACATTTTCAAATTTAAAATAATTTAATTTTGAATGCCTAGTTCTTGCATTGTTTTATTTTTAAGTCAAATTGATTTCTTATTTTTTCACAGAATAATTTGGAAGAGGCTTGGAAAATGTGGAAGGCGCTTTAAAAATATTCAGTTTTTAATGCGTTCGCGGATTTTTTCTGAATGTGCATGATTTCAATTCAAAGTTATTATAAAGTGAAATAGTTCAATCTCAAATATGCATCAGTGTTGAATTCGTAATTTTGAATGTTTCATTCCGAAATTATTAGTTTCGACATTGTGTTTCAAATTTAAAATGTTTTTTCAGTTCTGTAAATTTAAAATTGAAGTTTCCAATTTTTAAGATATCTAATGAATAATATACGCCCTAAAACGTTTCCACTTTGTGTATACAATTTTTAAAGTTTCATTTTGATTTTGCCAAATTTTCATTGCTCTTCATATAAAATTCTTAGTTGTAAAAAAAAAACCTAAAAATTTTTTATTTTTACGTTTTAAAAGCTTTTACGATACGAATCAAAAAATTTCATTTTCAAACGCTCTAAATTTGAAAATGGTCCACATTCATGGTGTAAAATTGATTGATTTTCAGTTTTAAGTGCTTACTAGTGAAATTATTTAATGTGTGACTAAGAATGAAATTCCTTCTATTTTTATAGCTGCCAAGTCTTTGAAATTGTAGAATTTTGAATAATCCCCACTTACAGATTGTTTATTATCGAAGCTTTGAAACGGGATTTATTCAATTATTTAAAGTTTTTAATTTAGAATTGCTCAAGTTCGAACGTTCAAATTCGTACTCTCCTGAGATCCTTTTCTTCATCTTCACATGCCACCGCCTAATCAATGTGCTATATATTTTCATCAACAAAATAAAAATATATTAATAATATATAATATAAAATAATTGACTTATTAATTATAATTTATTCATTAATTCATAATATAAAATATGATAATATAAATACAAAATTATTTTGTATTGCCCTTATGAAGAACTATTATGGAAAATTCACGATAGGCTTATAATGACTTTCCTACAATGTATTTCCTATACTTTTTTCGTGAATATAGGAAAATATCATAGGAATTCTTATAAGAAAATCATTACAGGAAAATCAGTACAGAAATAAGTAATATTAAAATATTGAAAGAATTATTGCATGAAGTTCAGAAACTGTAAATAAATGACTTATTTTGGACCACTCATTTGAAAGTATATACGAATTGTAATATATGAGAGAATTAACTAAATTCAAAATATATTTCTTTGACAAAGCTATAATGAAACTGAAATGCTATCAGTATTTTTTAATACATAATATTATGTATTTCGAAGGAAACTAAAAATATATGACGCACGAATTAGTGACAATCTAGGGAAAGAATGGTCAAAAAAAGTTTATATACTTTAATATACTGCAAAAATCTCAGTTTACTACTCAGGCTTCTAGGAGATGGTCTTGGACAATAACTTTAATCAAATTACGAAGATTTAAAAAAGCCGCGATATTAGACATTTACCATTTTGTACAAATGTAAATTTGAAACAATAAAATTTTGGACACTTCAGGATAAAATTATTTCTTTGACTAAGCAGTGATTTAGTTATTCTTTCAACTACAAAATATAATTATTGAAAATTTTTTAATTTATAGTTTCAAAAGATTTAAAAAAAAGAGAAGTCATACAACTTTCTTAATATTAGAAAATATTCTGACTTCTTCATATATATACTAAACTGAGGAGGTTATAGACTCCACTCATGCTTCAAAATTAAAGTTCTGTAAATATAATAGATTTGAGCAAATTCATTATTTTTACTGAAACTGATATCAAAAATCAAAAAGGTTGGACTTTTTTATGTCATGAAAAAAAGTTATGGAAAAATGAATATCTTGATAACTAAAAAGAAAAATTGAAGAAACTTAATAAGTAAAACTTGACAAATATTTATTTTAAAAAAATTAGCTTCCAATTATTAATTTCATTCTTATCTTAAATTTCCATAATTCAAGATTGATCTCAAATAATTTCATATATATTAAATTCGATATTATTTCACTATTTAATTATGTGTTTCTAAGCTTTGAAAAATTATAAAAAACAAACGCTTGTAGATTATTATTAGTAATTATTCTTTCATAATATTTTGCCACTTTTATTTAGCCAAAGTATAAGGTGTTTTAATGATTTCTCGAAAGTTTATTTAATCCAGTCAGAAAATAAAAGATTTTAATACAAATACCTAAAAATAGGTTTAAGTATTTATTTGAATATTGAAAGCTTTTGAACTCTACTATATTTAATTCTCTTAGTTTCTCTTCGTACTGGATTTTTATATCGAAGTTAATTTCATTCTTATTTTTATCTTTCAACTCTAGACTTCGGATCCTCGGGACTGAGAAATAAGAATTCTTTTTATTTAGAAGATAATACCAAATGTTTATTCTTAATGATTATATTCTTTTACATATAAAAAGTAATCTGTTTTAAATTTGTTTATAAGTAACGCTGGAAGGAAAAATCGTCGTTCTATATTCTTTTAACCTTATAATTCTATTCGTCTGAGCATCATTTCCTTTATTCTATTGCTATCTATTTCTATTACTTAGGCAATGTTTTCTTAATTCCTATTTCGTACTAAAACAATAAAATTTTCTATAACAATTTCTTCTAAGACTTTATTTTATTTCAACTACTCTATCATATTCAACGTATTTTATTTTATTCTTATTTTATTTCATACATGAAAGTCTCTCTTATGCGAAAGATCTTTTATTGATGGTTAGACAGGTTGTGTACCCGATTCTAAGAGTGAACTCTTAGAGTCTGTTCACCTCCGCTGGCTAACAGGAGTTTCGTTTAAATGGATGACGATAATATTGTCTTCAATTTAAACTAGTTCTTATTTTCATCAAATAGAATTTCTTGCCCACAAGTCACAATATTCCTCTGGAGGGAACAAGAGCTGGTTGGCGTTTGTAGAACGCGTACTCGGCTTCCAGGGTGAACCCTATGGCCTGTTCGCCTGCCTCCAAACTTTGGAGAGTTTAAGACTCGGTTGCCGGAGTGAACTCCTTGGCCTGCCCCAAGACTCTCCCGAAGCTTCTTGCTCGCTCGCGAGCTCCCTAATGCTTAATCTGGGTCCAGCATCCTATTTCATCTGCTCGCGGTCCTGACTCCCCCACTTACAAAACTAGCGTGGGTGGGAAATATTACGACCGTGCGCAGCCCTGGCGTCTGATGCTGAGGTCCATTTGCTTCTACGCTATACTGAAACCTAATGTACAGGGGCTATGCTTTGTACAGCTCACATCTACCCCCCACCCCCCCCTCCCAATTGAATTTGAATCTGTTTGTTTTTTAAAAAAAAATACGATTGAAATTGAAATTTTAAATATAGGTAATCTTCACGATTGTTATAATTTGGTTGTCTCATTGTACATACGTTATTTTTTGAGGGTGGCCATTGGTCCTGTGGTGTCCAGTTCCTGAATGTCGAGGTTTGATTTTCCCATGATCTCCGCATACGTTTTCTCTTGATTGAATCCTCAAGTTTAATTTTCTCTTGACAATCCCTCGAAGAGGTTTATCCATTGCTTGGTGTATTTCGGCATACAATCGATCCTGGTTACTCACTTTCGTGTCCCTCTTTTCTTCCTGGTTCTCTTTGTTCTTGGTCTCACTCTTGTCTTCATTTGACTCCATAAGTTCCAAAGGGTCTTTGCTATGTGGTCTTCCAATACTAGCACCTTCCTCTTCTTCGCTAGTAACCTTGGTAGTTTGAGATTGGCGGATTATAGGGGTGTTGCCTCGTTATGAAAACTTCAAAGTATTGATTTGCTTCACTTTTATGGTCTCTTGAATTCCAGTATCATTCCCTAGCGAGATGTTTTCGTTAGTTTCCATCATCCTTTGACATTCTTTTTAAAGTGCTATCTCAATGAAGACTTCCTCCTCTGTTTGGGTGGCTGCTTTTCTCGTACGTTTGATGGTCTTGATGGTTTGAATTTGAGTATCACTTTTCCCTGGCTTTGATGGTATTTTCTTTTTAAGCTTGCTAAAACGTCTAGGCACTCCGGGAATAGTTCTATTACATTCCTGGATCGACACCGTATGACATAGTATTTTTCCTCCAATCGGTGTTTGCGTTGCAACGCTTCGCCCGGTGTGCTCCAATCTTGATGTTTGCGTATCTGCATCCATAATGCTTGCTCTTGACAGCTTTCTCGATTTTCCCTAGAAAAACATCCATGTTTTGATAGAAGAAAGATTGCATCCACTAAGACATGGTTACACAACCAGATAAAAAAAATAGAAACAAGAGCTAAATGTTTGATTTTTAACCTTTTTATATATTTATATATGCTTGATATTTCCCAGATCTAAATGCTCACGTAATTAATGTAACATAATAATCTAATCAGGTAATCTAATGTTATTGTAGAAATAATAATATAAATGTTAGTTTATATCTTCACGAAATGAATATTCAAATTTTTATTTCTAAAAATATGGGTAATAGTTTACTTTAATGATTTTTCTAAATTTTTGAGTGGATGATTTGAAACCTTTTAGAAAATCTTCTTTGTAGTT
>JAUMHM010000005.1:48712614-48741596 GCA_032362435.1 Melikaiella ostensackeni
CCCCAAAAAATTGAGAAATTGAAAATCTGTAAGAATCAGACTCAACTAATTTTATCTGGTTCTGTAAAACCACGTATACTAATATATTTTGAGGTGCTGATCACGAATATAACTTCGAAAATATTCGTAAATGAGATTTCCGAAGTCAATTCGAAAAAATGGTTATGAAATTGACAAAAATAGCAATTATTGATGATTTTTCGAGCTGGAAAAGGGATTGGATGTGACAGAACTTTCTTTTTCCCTTTTGCAGCTTTATAAATTTGAGCTGAAGGAATAAAGTTGAGCTGATAATGGGTTAGTCGTACAGAAAATTCGGAAATGGTAGGCAGTTCGTGTTTTATGAGTAAAAAAGTATTACATAGATTATTATTTTCAGACATAAAAAATATATTCAAAATTATTGTATATTTTCTGTAATATTATATGTATAATGATTTGAAAATATAGGTCAATCACTTCGTCTCGAATCAAAAAGTCTTTTCTACTCTTGTATCAACTTGGAATTATGTCGATGAAAACATTTTTACTGTAAAAACAAATTTTCCAACTATTATAAATGACCATAATTTCCTTACTCTTCAATAAAGTGTATTTATATTAGAGGTCTATCGATTTGTTTAGAATTCAGGATTCGTTTTTATTCTTACATCAACTTTGAATTACATTAATAAAAAAAGTTTTACTGTAAACGAAATGTTTCAGATATTATAAATGACCATAGCTTCCTCACTGTTCAATAAAATTTGATAATATTATATGTCAATCGATTCGTCTCAAGACAAGGAATCTTTTATATTCTTGCATCGACTTCGACTTATGTGAAAGAAAAAAGTTTTACTATAAAAAAACTCATTTTTAAAATATAATAAAGTGCTAAAAAAAATTAATTACTATTTTAAATAAATAATCGCAATTCTTTTCCCTGAACAAAAATATTCCCAGGAATTCTTGTAACGACCGATTCCGCTACCCTGTGGTTTACTCAACGACTCCTGGCACTTTTAACGATTTTTAATAAAAAATCTTTTGTAATTGTGAATCTAATTTTTTTATACTGCCGGCATAATAATCACATAATTTTGATGAAAGTCCGAACAATAAGGGCTTGATAGCTAATTTTACATTTACTGGTTCACTGTAATAAGCACAAAAAAGGTCATAAATAAAAAATAGCCTTCCAACTACCTCCTTTCCGGCTCATGAGATACAAACCTATAACAAGAGGAAAAAAGTGGTAGAAAAAGAAAAGATTCAACCAAAACCAACATGTTTCGAACCGAATTTAGACTTTCTTAATGCAGCTAATCTCAGGTTTTTACTAATCAAATGAAATTCCTCAATATATTTACCGGTTTCCAATCACATTCATCCTATTCTTCCAATTTCTATTAAATTTCGCTAAAATCTGTCTACGGGTCGAATCTATCACGTGGTTGTTTCAATAACTAAATGAATTGAATGATATAAATCAAAGTTTCTTAAAGAATAAATACAATATACGACTCAAGAATGGAGGTTTACTTTTTTTATTAATTTTGGAAAGGATTTTTTAGATTACGAATTTCTACAAAAAGAAATACTTGAAATGTGTCAAACCTGGACTTGTAGTTTTTCATAGTTTTTTAGAAAGAAGAATATTTTTTTCGTCGATCATGCCTGAGGGTCAAATTATATAACATTAACAATATAAATTTAAAAAATGTGAAGTATTTTCAGAGTTATTTCAATTTCACAAAATCATCGAAAATTGACGTTTGTTGGGAATATCTTTTTATAAAATTGACATTTTGCCTTCAAGTTTGGCGTCTTAGACGCAAAATTTACTTATCTTTCGTGGTATCATGAGAAGCGAAAATTCAGATTAATATAGAACTGAATTCACTTCAGAAACAGCTGAGAAATTAATAAATGCATGCTTGATTTCCAGAATTGCCTAACACTCCTTCCCTTCATGCGTCTTTCATATAATCTAAATCATCATCCTCAGACATTCTGACATAATCTTCATTATCATCTTCGTCATCTTCTCCAACGTTAATGACTAGAGATAAATTCTCAATAATTGATTGTGCAATTTCAGATCGATCTCCTCTATATTCTTCCTCAATTTTCTTCGCACGTCTCACACAATTTTCCCATAAGTTTGGCGGTAGATATTCCATAGTTTTTTGGGACAATCTGAGAACGTCGTGTATTTCGAAATTGTTGTTGGCATTTTCGACACCCTTTTCCCCGTAAGCCAAAATGAGTTCTACAGGATTCAACTTGCAATGTGCTACTGCAAGCCACAGCAACTGAACTACGCCATTCCTCATCTCTTGTGCTATCGTATCCAACAGACAGACTTTCGGATGTAAATACTGTCTAGACAGGCTGAACAGTTCATCCCTCTTCATTGCGTGGAATGGTGTTTCCCCTGCAGAAAGGTCAGCTCCCCTTTTAACGAGCCAATTGCATTTTTTCTTCAATGGTTATATTATTCTGCTCATCTGAATGGTTACCATTTTCCATGCCCTGAACGGAAAAATTGTCTTCACGTGGATTAGTATGCGCGGGTTCCATTCTATGTGCAAATACAGTTGCTTCCACATGCACATCAGCAGTTCGTACGAGTAACTGAAAATGTCCATTTGAGTTATTTCTTCCCGTGAATAATAGCCAGGTTGCAAGCGATTCTCCACTGCACAAAAAATCTTGTAGAAAATAGCAGTCATTATTAAATAATCTAATAATATGAATGTTTCTTTGATACAGTTCTAAAGCTGCGCGACATTTCAGAGAAGTACCATTTTCTCCAGTACGATGCAATCTCAAGCTGTCATCAAAACGAGTATCGATATGAAAATCGTGTTTTGTCCAGAAACTGTAGAATGGCCAATATTCCTTTGACGTAATTAGATTGACGATTTCTCTACGAACTTGTATGTGATTGCTTTCTTCAAGTGCGACAGCCAACGATGAAAACAGAGAGTTGCTCTGTCCTCCAGTATCTTTCACTAGAAATTTCTGTCCACTTTTACGTAACAATAAAATGGATTCCATATAGCACTATTAAACAACACTTTAAAAGAGACGAATTTTCTCAAATAAAAACCGGCTGAATCACTGGAATACGAAAATGTTGAAATTTGCGGTTCATGACGAGGTTACTGAGCTGGCAGTGCAAAAGGGACTGATGGGACAACTTAGAATGAGGACTTTTGAAATTTTGTGACAATATGACTTCTGACTTTTCAATTGGCAAAAACTTATACCTGAACGCAAATTGACCTTCCATCAGGTATCTTTTACACCTTCAGAAATATATTTCTTGAACCGAGAAAAATGTTTACTTTCAAGTCAATTTTTAAGAAATAATATATATATATTGAACACATCTCTATAATTTTTTTGAAAATTTGAGAACCAGCGAAGATTTTGACAGTTTCTTTATCTAATTTCAAACACGATATTTCAAGGTTTATTTTTTCTTACTGTCAATATTTCAACCTGATTTTTCTAGATTTTCCCACAAATCAAAGTTAAATCATTAAAATTACCCAAAATCAGAAATTAAACAGATCATCTCTACTCACTGACTCGGTCTCTATTATTAAAAAATCTTCCACGTCATGAAAAGAGAAGCCGATAAACTTTGAGGTTTACTTTTTTAGGTTTATTTTTTAATTGGCCTTAAAGTTGAAAAAAAGTTTCTGTTTTTGCATTTACTCAAATTGTGTGGGCCAGAGTCAAAAATTTGGTTTAAGTTCTTTCAGTGGTTGACCAAACACATCTTTTCTTGTACTCGTATATTCAATTTCACGGTACACTCAATGGCTTTCGATCAGATCTATAACAATTGAGCTAGCGAACCTAAGTTGTATTGCACTGAAAAGTAGTGCTTAGCGTTTGAAAAGGTTAAACGTTTGAACAATTTGAATAAAAATATTGTGCTTTCAACGAAATAAATGAATGTTTAACCAAATTGTTCAATCTTCATCTAAAAAATGAATTCTCAACCAAGAGAATTAATTTTCTACCAAACAGTCAAATTTTCAACAAAGTATTTGATTTCTCAATCCATCCGTTGAATTTTCAACTGAAAACATGAATTTTCAACCATAAAGATTAATTTTCTACCAAAAAAGTCAAATTTTCCACAAAATACATGAATTTTCAACCAAACAGTTGAATTCTCAACTAAAAGAGATTATTCTTCAACTATGAATGGAATAATTACACTTCTTATTAGGAAGATCAATTTTTAACGAGAAAAAAATTTTTTCAAGAGAATCTTGAATATTGTACTTTTAGATCAACAAAAGTTGAATGAAACCCAAAAAAGAAAAAGTTTTCAAGAAAATAGTTAAATTTCCAACTAAGGAAATGGAGAAACAAAAGAGAAGGAAACAAAATTTCTAACAAAATTGTTGAATTTTCTACAAAACAGTTGAATTTTCAAGACAAGAACATCAATCCCTAAGCACCAGTCAAATTTTCAACCCAAAAAGATTCTAATTTTTAAGAAAACAGTTCAATTCTTAACAGAAATATACATTTTCAACCGAAAATATATGATATCTTAACGAAGAATGTAATATTTCATGTTTACACCAGAAAATATTGTAATTTTATATCATCAAAAGTTAAATTCAACCAAAAAAAAAAGAAGTTTTCATAAAAATAATTAAATTCCTAAAATCGAAATTTTAAATCAACAAAAGTTAAATTCAACCAGAAAAAAAAGTTTTCAAATAAATAGTTAAATTTCCAAATGAAGTGATGAAGAAACAAAAGAAAAGAAGGTAACAAAATTTCAAGCAGAATTGCTGAAATTTCTAAAAAATAGTTAAATTTTCAACTAAAAAAGATTATTTTTCAAACAAAAATAGAATAGTTTCATTTTCAGTTACAAAGATCAATTTTCAATAAAAATAATCTCTAAAAAAATTGTAAAATTCTGAACAAAAACAGATTGATTTTAATCAAACAGGTGCATTTTAAACCGAAACAGGTTATATTTCTACCAAAATTGAGTAAGTTTCAAACCAAGAAGATGACTTTTTAACTGTCAAGATCAATATTCTATCAACATTGGAATAGTTAAATTTTCAATTAAAAAATTTAAATTTCACCAAATAAAATAGTTTAATTATTAATTAGAAAAGATGATATGTCAAAGAAAAACGAGAAAAAAATGTCCGAGAATTGTAATTAATAAGCTGGAATTTAATGCTTCATTTATAATAAAAGTGTAATCTATCGTTAATCGCGATAAGGTGACAATAATAATATCCGTAGAATTTTTGAAACATTTGTTATACGCGGCTCGCATAGAGCAAGACTCTTTTTTTGCTAACCTCAAAAAACCCTCTCGCAGACGACGTTCATTTACTCAGTAGACAACCTTTTAAATATAAGCCATGTGTAATATTAAGACTAGTAAGTAAGTTACTAAGTAAGGATTCATCTGAAACGCCCCCTATCATGGGAAAAGGAAGGCGCCTTCTTTGCCTTGTGATGGACACACCTACTCACGTTGGTATATCCTTGTCACGGTAAGGCAGGTTTGCTCTCCTCCTTATGTCAGCGGAGTAGCAGAACTTTGGTGCAGGCAAGGACCGTGCGTACAGCGCCCGCGAAACTCAACGCGCGCATCTCCCTCCACCAGATTTCTGCCCTCTCTGCGCGGCCTCCCACGCACCTTTCACGCAGCCGTCGCGATGAAAGGGTGCGTTTCAGCCAGAATTTTTAGTGTGTTCACGGCTGGTAACCAGCTCTAACTAAAGCTCCTACGGTGGGTAGCCAACTGTAGGTCCTTCAAAGGTTGGCTCCCAACTTTAGAGACATCACTAACGACGAAACGCTGCTCAGAAGAAACTTGTCACTCAAACTGTCATCTTGAATAAAGATCACTGCACCCGTTATAAAATGGTTAGAAATTTTCATTTATCCTAAACTGTGTACTACCTGACTTATCTCCCAACTACGAATCGGTTGGAATACCATCTGATTCGTTCCACCGAGGCGGTTGGAATACCATCTGTCCTCAGTAGGTCCTCTTCCCGTACAACAGACTTACAGACGACTTAAACGACACAAATACGACTAACTTGTGACGTCACATCCGCCATTACTGGGGAGAAACCGATCCACAATCTTCCCGTTGATAATTCATCGGATCGAACTTTCAAGCTATACTTACTACCTTTTCCTGACTTATCTTCCAATTACGACTCGGTTGGAATACCATCTGATTCGTTCCACTGAGACGTTTGGAATACCATCTGTCATCAGTGGGTCTTTTCCCCTCACGAAAGACTGACCGACGACACGATACGATGACGACTTACTCATGACGTCACATTACGTTATTTCTCCCTCTCACTCTTCCCACTGGTAATTCTCATTCATTCCCCTGGACACCTACAGTACGCGGCCTAATAATTCCCCACCACCCCACTCTCTAGTGATACTTTCAATTATGGTGATTCCCCAGATCCAATTTCCCTCCACCTATATCATCACTTAATTGTCTTCTACTTACCAAGATAAATTCCTTTTAGGCACCCGCAATATGCGGCCTATCAACTCCCCACCAACTCTTTAGTCACACTCCCTCTCACTCTTCCTTATGGAAATCCCCAGATTCACTCCCCTAATCATTCCCTCTTTCTCTATCATACGGGATAGACATCAACGCCCATCCCTCTCTCTCTCTCTTTCTCTCTTACAGCAGTTAACTACTGCCACCCCGCAGAAAAGTAAGGAGCTTATCAGATTATTCCGGAACTTTCGAATGTTTCAAAATGAAATTTTGTAATAAATTGTAATTGAAACTTTATAATATTGAAGATTCATAAAGAATGTCCTAGAGTAGTTTTTCAGGGGTATTCTTTCATTTCTGTAATTTTTTAAAATTCTAAATGATCTGCACTTTTTTAGAATATTCGAAAATTTTCTTGATGAATTCTAAATCTTGTGAAATACTCTGGAATATTTTTGAATTTTCTTGGATGTTCTGTAATGCATTTGCTAAACTTAAAGAGATTTCTAGAATATTGTAGAATTAGCTCTATTTTTCTGCACTTTATATCTGATATGCTATATGTTAGGGCGTAGCGTGAAAAAATGCTGTCTCTTATTATGTCACTTATTCTGTAGCTTATTCTTCAAATTTCTCAGTGTTCTCAAATATTCTTTGCGTATAGTGAGAAATACTTCTATCGACAGCACAATTCACGATGAGTATTTCATTATTAGTATTTCATCTGCTATAAAAGAGGAATTCCCCAATATTTTTCTCATTTGAAAATTCTGTCAGCTTCTTCCGCGCGCTTATTTCTTGATATTCTTCAGTTTTTTTTAATTGTCTTTACGTGTAGTAGGAGATTCTCCTGTCTGCTACACAATTCACGATGAGTATAATATTTGTAGTATTTTATCTGCTATAAAACAGAAAATTCCTAATATTCTTCTCATTTAAAAATTCTGTCAGCTCCTTCTACGCGTTAATTTTTCGAAATTTTTCAGTGTTTTTGAATATTCTTTACATGTAGTGGGAGATTCTTCTGTCGCCAAACAATTTACAATGAGTATTTTATTTGTAGTACCCTATCTACTATGGAATAGGAATTTCCTAATATTTTCCTCATTTAAGAACTCTGTCAGCTTCTTCCACGCGCTTAATGCTTAATATTCTTCAGTGTTTTTAAATATTCGTTACGTGCAGTGGGAGATTCTCCTATTCACAACACAATTCACGATGTGTATTCCATTTGTAGTATGGCATCTACCAAACAGAAATTTCCCAATATCTTTTTTATTTAAAAAATCTGTCAGCTTCATCCACGCGCTCATTTCTATATATTTTTTAATGTCTTCAAATATTCTTCACGCGTAATGGGGATTCCTCTTATCGACAACATAATTCACGATGAGTATTTCATCTGTAGCATTTCATCTGGTATAAAACGGAAATATCCCAATATTTTTTTTGTTTAAAATTCTGTCAGCTTCTTCCACGCGCTTATTACGCAATATTTTCCAGTGCTCATACATTCTCATCTCAATGGGAAGGTATTGGCTTTATGTGAAAATTCACCTTCGCGGATATCACTAAATCCCCATATTTCGAGACCCTCTGAATCCGAAATTTAAGGTTTCACGATGGTGTCCGTATGTTGTTGTCGTTGCCGTTGTCATCTATATACTGGATAACTCTGAGAAGGCTGATTGGTTTGGATTGTACTGTGGCATACGTTTTAAGGGACCAAAAAGAGAGGACGAGTTCGTTAACCAGCCTTTTTTAAGCAAGGGTTCTGGTTTTATCCATTAAAAATGCTCAATGAAAAATGAAAAAATCTATTTTACAGAAAAACTATACGAGATACGAATAAAATTTTCAAGAAGCAAAACTATTCATCTCAAAGGGATCTAAAAATTTTCTGCAGGATATTCTTCGACAAGACGCATAGTTTTTCTTTTAATCGTGAAGAATGCTATCAAAGTAAAAAATTCCACTTCTGGACAAAACTATTTGAGGTACTAAAAAAATGTTAGAAAACAAAATTGTTCTTCTCAAAATATGTACAAATTTAATGAGGACAATTTTTTTGAAAAGATATGAAGTATTTGTTTTGATCACGAAAAATTTTATTGAAAATTCCATTTTCCGGTCAAACTACAAAAGTTTCGTAAAAGTGATACCAGGTGAAATGGTTAATATCAAAATGATCTACAAATTTTCTTCAAAACATTTTTTTAAGAATATCATACTCTTCACTATCGTAACTAGCAGAACAAATCAAGGTGTATTTCATTGAAACAACCTTCCGACCCTTCTAAATTGAAAATTATGATGAAAGAGGTTTCAGTGTATTTCCTCATAATTTAATGTAAATGGTTCCTCAAAGAGTACTTTTGGACATCTGAAAATTCCTCAAGTTTCCACATTCTGTTAATTTAATCTCCCTTCACTAAACACTGAATGCGTTGCATTTACGTGAACTTGTTACGTATCTTGTGTTAGGAATTCTAACAAGTCCAATTCAAACAATGAATTGGCGCATGTTACATAGCAAACTTGCAATAGCAAGTATCCAGTTTGGTATCCAGTTTGAGAGGTAAATTAAATTCACCTTGTTCATTAGAACCATTCATGGAATTTATTCGGCTTCTATTACAAAAGCTATAACAAAACTTTAACTACTTCAATCATAATAAAGAAGTTCTTCATTTAATAGGAAGGTAAAAAACAATAAAAAATGTTGCTCAATCAAACTTGGAGTTTTTGTATAGGTACGGCACTAGTCTCACATATAATTCGCGAATAGTCTTTTAGAATAAAATAAAGGCGACTCACCTAATATTTTGGATTGTATAAAGTACTGGGGTTGATATATCGTGCAGTTGCACCTTTTTATATCGGGGAAATTATTATTTTAGGTGAAAATATTCATTTTCTGGAATGGAGAAATACCCCGAGAGCAGACGAATGTCGAAAAAGAGAGGGTAGAAAGCAGTTGCGTTATAGTCACATCTTCAAACTTATTTTTTTACACAGAACTCTGACGTGAAGAGAGAAAGAGAACATATATGACGTGTGGACGTGGTGTTCTCACAGTCGCCAGCGACTCTCACATGCAGCCCGACTTTGTGTACAACTAATCTCTCCGCGTTACCTGTCGGCAAGGTAGTTTTCACATTGGAAATAAAACTTAGAATAAAAGCAACCTTAGAAAACTTATCTCTTTTTGGGCAATGAGATATTGAGCTTGTTGTTTTGCAGAATTGACTTTTGAATGTACAAACTTCTTAAATAAATAAATAAATGTTGAATTTGGGGCAAATGTGAAAATTCAAACATTTCTAATTTTACCGAATTACACACTCGAGATTTCGAAATTTTTGACTTTTCGCGAATTTACATATAAATGCTAAATTCATCGAGTGGACAAGAGATGAATTCGAAAATCACTCACTTTAGTAAATTTGAGATGCCTAAGTTCCAAAACTAGGTTCCTTGCAAATTTATTTATAAATTCTAAATTTCTCCAGTGACCAGAAAAAATTTCAGAATTACCCACTTTACCCAATGAATAAACACATTTGCAAACAACTCAGTTTTGGAATTTTGGAATTTCAAATTTGGTAACTTCAAAAATGTATTTTTTGGCGAACTGATAAATCTATAATTCCGAAATGAATTTGCAAAGAACCATGTTCTGGAACTCAAGAATTTCAAATTTGTAAATTGGGTCATTTTGAAATTTACTTTTGGTCACTGGATAAATTAAAAATTTATAAACACATTTGCAAGCAACTCAGTTTTGGAATTTTGGAATTTCAAATTTGGTAAATTTGGTGACTCCTGAAATTCATTTTTTGGTGAATTGATAAATGTATAATTTCGAAGTGAATTTGCAAAGAAGCAAGTTTTGGGATTCCAAATTTGGAATTCATTTTTTGGCAAATTGATATATCTATGATTTCAAAATAAATTCTCAAGGAATCGAGTTTTGAAATTTCAAATTGGGTAAATTTGGTAACTTTAATAATTCGTCATTTGGCGAATTAATAAATGTATAATTTCGAAATAAATTTGCATAGAGCCAAATTTTGGGACATTGGAATTCTAAATTTGACACAGTGGGTTATTTTGAAATTCATTTTTAGTCACTGAATGAACTAAAAAGTTATAAACAAATTTGCAAACAATTTTGGAATTTTGAATTTGGTCAGCTTAGTCACTTCAACGATTTATTATTTGGAGAATTGATGAATATATCATTTCGAAATCAATTTACAAAGAACAAAGTTTTGAAATTATATTTTCTAGCGATTTGATAAATAAAAAATTCCGAAATAAATTTCCAAAGATTCTAATGAACTTCATCAAATTCCTTCGAATTCAAAAGAATACTTGTCACACTATTAATGTCCATTAGTCACTGTCAGTCAATTTTAGTTACTTTTTGAGTTAGAAATAAGTCACTTTTGGTCACTTTTCTGGTTTGAATGAGTCGCTTTTCACTTTCCTCAAGTGAATTAAGCTGTGACAGCCTTGAAGATTCCTTAAAATGTTCGAAAATCACTGGAAATCCTATGAAAACCCTTGATATCTTTAGAAATAAGTTAATTTCATTTCAAATCCCTTGAAATAATTCGAAATACTTCGACAATCCTTAAAATCTTTCAAAAGATTTTGGGGTCTCTAAAAATTTCTTAAAATCCCTTCACATCTTCTGAAACCACTTGAAACCTTCAGAATTTTTATAATATCCTATGAAATATTCTGGAACTGTTTGACAACTTTCACAAAATCATCATAATCTCTTTAAATTCCTTGACATCTTTCAACGTGAGCTAAAATCCATAAAAATGATGTGAAATACTCTCATGAGCCATGCAATCTCAAATAATCTTCGAAATCTCTGAAAATATTCTTGAATCAAATAAAATTCTTAGGAAATCTGTGAAATTCCTTAAAATGTTTTGAACTTACTTGCAGTCCTTCTGAAAGTGTGTGAAGTCTCTTGAAATATTTTTAAATACTTCAAAAATCCCTACAATCTTTTAAAATACTTTGCGATTCCTAAAAAATCTTTGAAATCCATTAAATCCATTGTGATATGCCGTAAATTTTTTCAAGAATCCGTTGGAATTGCTTTAAATGTTCGAAATCCCTCGAAATCTTCTCAAATCGATGAATAACACAGGCCGACAAAATTCGGACAAATTTCAGAACCGGAAACCAGAGTATACTTTTTCAAAGGTTTTTGGTGCGCTGAACAAGAATCTGACCTCAGAATTGTTACATCACGTCAGGTTTTCGAGATATCCTAAGCTAAATGGGCGAAAATCGTGGTTTTTGCCTATATTTGAGGTTATGTAGCATAACGATTTTAACTTTTATTGTAAAATTACTATCAGCATCTTAAAGTACAAGCTTTGTCCTTTTAAATGCGCTTTGGTTTGTTCAAAAATCATTTTTTCTTTCTTTGAGATATCCAATATTGAAGTTTGGAATACACATGAATTTCTCAAGTTTTGTACACCTTCACGTTTAGTAAACTTCAATATCGGATATCTCAAAGAAAAAAAATGATTTTTGAGCACACTAGAGCACATTCAAAAGGGCAAGGCTTTTACTTTAAGATGCTGGCAGTAATTCTGCAATAAAAGTTAAAATCGTTATGCTACATAGCCTCAAATATAGGCAAAAACCCCGATTTTCGCACGTTTAGCTTAGGATATCTCGAAAACCTGATGTGATGGAGCCATTCTGAGGCCAGATTCTTGTTCAGCGCACCAAAAACCTTCGGAAAAGTATACTCTGGTTTTTGGTTCTGGAATCTTGTCGGCCTGTATAATCATAGATACCTGTATTCTGTTAAAGTCTTCGAAATCTTTCACAATTTTTTACAGTCTCTAGACATTATTTGAAATCCCTGAAAACCTTTTTGAATTCCTTCAAATCCCATAACATTCTTTGAAATTCTTTGAAATTACTTGAAATTATTAAAAATCCTTTGAAATATTCCGGTATACATGAAATTTTGTGAAAACTTAATATCTGGTGTACACTCAAAATTCGAAGGATCAACCACTCGGCATTAAAGAATTATTGGAAACGAATTCTTTTCATTTAATGAAATTAGGTTTTATTCTCTTATCAAAGTATATAATTTAGGAGCTGTTTTTGTAAGAGCAGTGAATTATTTTGCCACGAAAACGATTCAAAATTAAATTGACAGTTGTAAACAAACTAAAAGTCAGCAATCATAAATTTTCAACAAAATAATTAAATCTTGAACCAAGACAGATTAATTTCCAACCAAACAGTTGCATTTTCAACAAAAAAAGTGAAAATCCTACCAGAGGAGATGAATTCCCAAAACAAAGAAGATGAAATTCCTATAAAGGATTGAATTTTTAACCAAGAAAGATTTCTTAGTCAATGAAGAAAAAAATTTCAAACAAATCGTTGAATTTTCAAGCCAAGAATACAAATTTGATACAAAACTGTTGAGTTGAATTGTGAATAAAATACTTGAATTTTTAACGAAATGGCTAAATTTTCAATTAAAATTAGAGGAGGTCAATTTTCAGTTGTAAAAATAGATTTTGAACAAACAAAGACGAATTGAAATACACGAATTCCCAACCAAATAATTGAATCTTCAACTTAAAAAAATATATTTTCAACAAGAAATAGAATAGTTAAATTTTCAGTTAAAAAAAAAATCAATTTCTAACTGAAACAACACAAATTTTCAACAATGTTGTTACATTCTCATACAAGGAATGAATTGAAACATAGCATTATAACATATTAGCAGTTTCTATAAAAAAGGCGGATTTTCAATCAAAAAAATGAATTTTGAACCCATAAAATAATACTCAATTTTACAACCAAAAATAATTAAAGAATTTACTTTCTACAAAAAGAGAAGATTTTCTTATTGTGGTCTAATAATTCAGTCCTCATTCAAGTGGAAATACGAGAAAAAGATCAATCTTAAAAAAAAAAACATGAATTTTTGACTAAGAGCGATATATTTCCAAGAAAAAATGGAACAGTCAAGTTTTCATTTGAAAGAAATTAATTTTCAGCGAAAAGAAAAAAAGAATTATTCGAAAGCAGTTCTATTTTTAGCCAAAGAGATGAATTTTTAACTAAAATTATGAATCTTCAACTAAAAAAATGAATTTATAGCAAAGTAGTTCAACTTTCATTTAAATAATTAAATTTTGAACTCAAGAGAACAATTTTTAATTTGAAATATCAATTTGAAACAAAAAATAGAATAGTTACATTTTTAATGAAAAAAAAATAACTTTCAAAACGAAGGATGAATTTTCAACTAAAAAGGTGAATTCTCAACGACAGATATAATAGTGGATATTTTAACCAAAAAGATTTTAACTTCAAATCAAAAATGGTTTAGTTCATCGAAAAAAACCGAACATTCAACAAAATATCTGAATCAATCCTCAACTAAGGCGGATACATTTCTACCAAAAAACAATGACTCTTCAATAACTGAAGAAAGTACATTTTCAACCATATAATGAAATTTTTCCACCAGAAAAAGATAAATTTTCTACCAAAAATATAGTAGTAGACTTTTCAACCAAAAATAATTGAAAATTAACTTTCATCCAATTTCGGCATCAAAGTGATCAACTGGCATTAAATGTGTCTTATATGTTTTAGTTTGATTATCAAAGCCAAAAAATGAGGTTTTTAATTCATGGGAAGAAGAGCTAGGAGATGCGAAGAATTAACTATGGTGTAGTTAGGCAATGATTTTCCAGCAGGTAGCACAGTCTAACGAGAATTTAGTTGCACTTCTCGTTCGTCGCTGTGACATATTCATTAAACTGGTATGACGTGAATTAACGAGAATGAGAAGCGACGAGAATTTAGGTACATTCCTCATTCATCATACAATGTATTCATAAAACTGTTACGTCACTTGGAGCGAGCTGCCGTGGCATAACTTACCACCAGAAAGTATGTACTAACCGCCAGAGAAGCGAAAACACGTGCTTCCTGGTAGTTACTTCCATCATTGGTAAGTTAGTAAAACTTAGAAAGTGCCTGTTGATGAAGAAAGGGGTGTTATAATCAAAAGCGTAGAGAAACTCCGAATAAGGTTAATAAAAAATGAAAATCTTTCCTTTCTCTCCCTCTCTTATCCTTTTGTTATACATTTGTCTCTAATGAGGACGAAAAGAGGTAGTTGGAAGTGAACTTTGGATTTTTGTAACTTTTCGTGCATTGTTATTGGGTCATGAAAAGGATCATAAGGAAATTGATTTCATTTCGGTCTTAATAGCAAAATTTTAAATAGAGACACTGAGCTCAAGATTTGCTTCAATCTGCAGGGTTGCCTATGTATACAATTAAGATACAATAATCGAATGTGCGACCCAAACTCAAAAATAGTTTGAACACAATATACTGTAATAGCAAAATGTTAATAGCAGGTTAAAAGCTGCTTTCTTTACCTTTTTGTTGCACAAGCTAAGCCGTTCCAAAGCAGGAGGTTGACATATCCTTTTAATATGTGTAGCTCAGAAATTACATATTTTTCTACTATGAACATCTCATCATCTTAATTGAAAAGAAGCGGATTGATTGTGCTATGACATAGCTTAGCATGTTTCTTGTTTTGTCCCATACAGCAAAACATATTATAGTCCCATTCTATATCTTCATAAGTTTTTATAGCCATACAATCACTGCCAATTTCTAGAATTTCTGCATGATTTCTATTGAAAATATCATTCTGCTCATTAGCATACACTTGTACCACTCTATTCTGACCATCTCTTAGAACTCTAAGTGTGACAAAACAATAAGAACAAGGATACATTAATGTTGCAGTTTGCGTACCTTTAACAATGAGTAAAAGTTTAAAGTCTGAACCAAACTCAAAAGAAATGTTGTAGAGGCTAGTTAATTTGGATAAAAGATCAATATTCTCATACGTTTTTTTTTTATTTGGGGTACTGCACAGAAAAAAGTTAGGCTTACTTTTCCTGCGTCTTGTTCGTTTCAGGCCTTACTTCAACTGTTGCCGAAGCAACTTCATGTAATTTTCTCTTCTTTAACGATTAAATTTAAGTCCCTGTTAACTGAAAAATGTTGCGTTTCAATTAAGGGCCATATCCGACTCTAAATGAGATCAACTTCTTTCTGTGTGTGCAAAGCATTATCAACCTATGAACACTGGTCAACTTTCCTTTTTTACCAGTACTACTACCTACGGAGTATAGACTTCTCGTTTTCGTAGGAAAATTTGACTCTGTTCCTCGAACTGTCATCAACATCATAATCTAATTCGAATGAATAGTTTTCTGGGAGAACCATTGCTTATTTCTGGAAAATACTTTTTTTAGATCTGAATCGATTTTCTTGAATCATCAATTACTTTTTTAGTTTTTGACTGCTCTATGATACTTGAAACACCATAAAGTCCATTATATTCATTAATATGGATAGATACTTGACGTCTGTGATTTCTGCCTTTCTCTACTTTGATGTGACCCTTGAATCTTCCTGTTAGGCATATATAACAATTTCATGCATTGTTTTTGGCCCTGGGTTGTTACTGTAATTTCATGCCTTTATAATTGGGCATGGTTGGTAAAGGAGGCAGTTTTTTAACTCATGTAAACATCGACTATGATATGGTTATTTTTCAGCTATGAAACCTCTCTGACCCTACTCTGAATCGTTGGAGTCTACATTTGTCAAACTCAAGACCTTACTTTGAAGTATTTTAACCTCTGCTTCAATGCTGACCCTGTTTTGAATCTTTTGAGCCTACAGTCTTCGAATTGAAGACTCTACTTTGACGCTTCATAACCTCTTTTCTGTTATATGATAAAAAAAATTAAATAACAAATATTTGTTACTTGGATTAAACTAACTCATTGGTCATCATAATGAGTGCAGTTACACTCAAGTAACACGAATATTTAGTTCAAAATTGAACCTAATTGTCACAAATTAATTATATATTCAAAGTTTATTGCCAAAAAGTAGACCATTTTAGAAAATGATATTTTTCGAATAAAAAGAAATTTCCAAGCCGTCTTGACGCGTAACAAGACATGCTACTATGATAGAACAACAAAATTGAAAAAAATTAAAGTATATGCACATATATGTGTAGAGCAGATAAAAATATTTTTGAGAAAAATCACTATTTTCACGATTTATTTAATTTTTACTCCACTGTGATCATTATTTACTGTTGTTTGGAATCAACGTTGATAGTTCGATTTTTAACTGTATTAGAATCTTTGTAAGTATGAAATTAGCAATTTTAGCCTGCATTATGAATAGTTTGAATAATTACACTGTTAAAAATGTTCGTGATTTTACGGTACTTTAAAATTACAAACACCGTATTGTGAAGTAAAATTGCAATAAATTTATTTTAAAATTACAACACAAGTATTGTAATTTTCGATAATATTTATCTTTAAACATAATTTAAACATTTCGTGGATTACTACTGAAGTAACTTGAATGAAAAAGTCGTGAAATAACATTTGCCTAACATGCCGATTGTAACAAGAATCTTTATTAGTGGAGAAATCATAAGGAAATTAAATAAATTACATGCTTAACCTAAAAACAATTTATCATGTATGAAATTTTCACCTTTAGAATGAGTTTCTGGGTATTGTTTCTCTATACGTCATACTTAATTCTTGATTTACGTACGATCAAACTCTAGGACCAGTAATTTTTTATTTTTAATAAAAATATAATACAAACCATGTATGCAGGAAACTTTCATTCTTCTCATAATTTGTTGTACAGAATATGTATTATAAAATTACATCACGTTTTGGTAATAAACTTCCAATACATTTATTGTGAAATTACAACAGAAATTTTATATATAATTAATAAAATTTCTAATTTTTTACAGTCATGTAGTCATCTTCCCATAAAAACAATTTATAGTTGGTTTAGAAGCGATTGAGAATCAAAAAAATATATTTTAAACAAATTTGCTTCTGTTAGGAACAAATATTATGGATAAATTGAAAAATTAGACATCTTAAGTAGGAAAAAAATTGCTTGTTCTACTATACCATGCGACAGTCATGCAAATATTCATATTTAACTAGGAACATATGCCAGAAACTCTCAGTTATTATTGCTCAGTAACCAATATAGTATTATACAAAGTTCAAAGGTCAGGAATTTCATCTTGGTAAATATTAATAATCTGACCAGAAATTTCATCGGAAACTGTTAATTTCTATTGTTAATAATTGATAAGAAAGATTATAAGGAAACTGAAAAGTAAATTCGACAATTAATAATCCAAAGTTACTCATTATTCTTCATTTTGCCTGTTACATTATTACGGTTTATTTATTCGCAACATAGTTTCGTAGGAAAAATAGTTCATTTCCAAGGAAAAGTACTACTTTAAAAAAAATATGAATAATTTTCCTCATTAAGCAATAACAATTCAGAGTTTCTGAAACATTTTTCTAGAGACATGTTACTATATTAGTGTCTACCACTTGATTAAGTAGAAAAAATCATTTCTTAGCGTGGAAAACTGTCTACTACTTTAACTTCTTCATAATATTTGATGTTAAAAATAACAAATATTTAATATTTATAATTCTGTGTAATTTTGAATCACTTTTAAACAAGTTATGAGCTAGTTTTATGCAAAATTCGACACTGACTGTATAAGATTTGTAATTTGGTTATTTATATATTAAAATATTTATAACCACAGTATTTGTTAATATAAACCACTAACTTATTTCCTGAGGAATATCAATCTCATACAAATTTTCATAATTTTTAGTTAAGAACAATCTTTCTCTGCGGTTAAGCACTGCAAACAATTGTTTCTTATAAATAAATTGAAATTTATTATTATTAATTTATTATTATCAATGAATTCTTATAAATAATCAATTTCACATAATGAAATTTGAAAATCTAGCCTTAAGTTGTTCTGAAGCTTGCAATGATGAATATCTAAAAAAAAGGAAACATCTATATTGAACTATTCCAAAATAGTTTCAGATATTCAACGGCACAAAAAGTTTTAAAATTAGTCATTATTTGAATAATTGTTTAAGTATTTAAAAGATTTTCGAGTATAGAGTATTGCATAAGTGCTAATCATTTTCATGGCATATATCTCAATGTGCTCCATTAGCTTAGTCGGTTAGGCCTTCGGCGAATAAACTCGGAGCGTGCTAGCTCGGGTTCGATCCTTTGTACTCGTACTTGCGGATTTTTCAATGTACACTTATCTCGCAATTCGTAGTCTTCCCATCTGTGGCCGGCCTCACAGTTTTTCACGCTTGAATGCTCCTGTCTCCCCGCTGAGCGTCTCTTGATGGCCTATACTCAAGGTCTTTGCTCGGTCAGTCAGTGCCGTATCAGAAGTTATTTATATTGCGATTCTCTGCGCACATATTTTCGAAAGTGCCGGGTTCAGAGATTATTATTCATGTGGCCCTAAGTGTTCACTCACTCGTCGCGTTAAATCCGGTTGAAACTAGATTTTTAATAGCTTCTGAATAGTGGTCAACCAGACCCGAGGCTGGCCACGAATTGCGAGACGAGTGTATTATGATTTTGCGATAAGATTAGAATATTCTGAAGAATATATCTATGGAACAATTGCAAATATCCTTGATATTCATATGTCGGATATTATTATTTTATTATATTTGCTGATGAATAACAGAATGGTTACTTTTATTCTTGCATATAGGGGCGAAATTGGAGAACCTGCTTCAGCGCTCAAAGTTCTACATGTAGTAGTTGGAGCGTCAATGGAGGGTCTAATGTGTTTTAAATACAGACTGTACTTTGACGCTACTCGTGGAAAAAGTGGCATTTTTGGAAGTTTTTGCTTTAAAGTGGGGTCTAAATTATATTAAAATCGCTGCTTATTTAGAAGCTTCTTTACTGCTCCCAGCGCCTACTGAGGTAGAAGGGATAAAGTTCCGAAAGCGTCGGACCTCCGATTTTCTTGAAACTAAATATACTCATGTATTTTGACGCGCTGATTGCGAATATGATAGTCAAAACTAGCGCGAATTTGATTTTCACGAGAAAAAAACATAAAAAACATATGAAATTGCACATTTTATGTCCTATTAATTTTTAGCTTATGAATAACAGTTGTCGGGATATTCGAAGTTGAAGATGGAAAATCACAAACATTTCATATTTCTTAAAGTATTACTGTTACCTACCACAGGAGTGCCTTACTGCACCCCATTAAACGTTGGAAAGGGGCACCTATGTGATCTACACTATTTCTGTGACCAGTCACAGGAGCGCCTTCACGCCCCCTCTCCCTGAGACGTTGGAAAGTGAAACCTATTCAACCTAACCTATTAGTGTGACCATTCACAGGGGTCCGTTTCCGACCCCTGATGAGTCGTTAAAAAGGGGAACATATGTGACCTACATTATTTCTATGATCAGTTCCGCCCCCGATAAAAAGTTGGAAAGGGGAATCCATGTGACCTACATTATTTCCGTGAACAGTAACAGTGGTGCCTTACCGCCCTCCATGAAACCATGAAACATTGGAAAGGGGAACCTACGTGATCTACATTATTTCTGACTAACATGCTTGCTGCGGCTGGAATGCGACACCTCCCAAACCAGGTGTTTTCAGCAACAGAATGCGTATGCCGATCCTTACCTTTTTTCACGCGAACGAATCGACTGCAAGTCGTATACGATTTTTGCAGTACCATTTTTTCTTGTGCTTCCCACAGAACCGTTACACTGGAATAAGTTCTACATCTCTCAACCATTGTAAGGTTTCCTCCCAATCTTATAGAATTAGACTTAGACTGAAAAAATTATACTTCTGATCCATCAGGATGAGAATAAAAGCAAAAAAAATAAGAAAAAACTCAAATGTTGAGAAAACAAAAATGCTCGAGAATAATGAAGACGCATCCGAAAGCGCGTACAGTGTAGAAAGACTCAACCCTGATCGTACCCCACATTGTTACGACTCTTAAACTTTGTCTACCTTTTTCTTTAAAACTATCACTCGTAGGCTAAAAATTATTAAGACATAAAATGTGCACTTTGATGAGATCTATAACTTTTGTCTGAAATATTTCTCAACATTTCTATTATTTATGAAAATAAATGGAAAGGACCATGATTTCATACGGTTTTTACAGTTTTTTCCACAGAAATCGAATTTGCGCCAATTTTCACCATCATATTCATAATCAGCGCGTCGAAATACATAAGTATACTCAGTTTAAAAAAATCGGAGGTCCGACGCTCTCGAAACTACACACGGTAGAAGTTACAGTTTCAAAATAGGGGCTAAATTTCGACTCGGGTCTAACATTTGGAAACGTTTTACCTGTATACAAATTAGAAAAAAGATATAAAGTTTCTTCGCTAAGGACGAAATACTCTTTGCGGACATTACTTGGGACTAAGGAAAGCATTGTACAAGTTTGCAATCAAATAGAGCCATTGAAAGTTACATTCTAAGGCAGCAAGGAGGTAGAAAGAATGTGCAACGTATTGAATAGACAGTCGTTGACTCCATCGGTAACAGATGGCTGCTCGAGATTTTCTTCACTTTCTTCCTGTCCTCTCGTTCTTATATCATCCCTTTTCTCTTTTTATTTTCCTTTCGTTGTTTCTTCAATGAGAATATTTCGCTCTGATAGCATCCCTAAATTTAAGAGACGAAGGAACCGACTCGATCCAGGGGCTGAATTGAACAACGTAATTCTTGACGCAATCGCGAAGGGGTCGTTAGACGAGTTTCAGGATGCGGCAGCATCCTCGTGAGGGATCCAAAATTTAGTACCGCGAATCGATAGAGAAAGGAGGCGCATGTGCGGGAATAAAATTTTGAGTTACCTTGCCGCGCATGCAAAAACAACCTTGTTAGAGTTGAACGGGCGACCTGGTAAATACGAGTACATCACGCCACGTCAGGAACACTGGTGAAATTAGCATCTAACTTTACTCCACTTTGTAAAGAGACGTGCTGCTGTGACCTGCTGTGACCTATGATACAACCCAACCTGTTATGCAATAATTATGTTACCCTCTGAATTAGTCTTGCCAAAGGGCTTTTTCATCCCTTCATAAGAACAAAAATTGTAATGTAATGAGTTTAACCAATTGTAAGATAGAAAAAAATCACAAACAACTCCAGACAAAGTGGATCCAGAACTGTTTGTCCTTTCTTCTACTGTTGTTTAATTTTCGAAAAATTGTTGTAGGAAATTTACTCGGTTTTGCGGTCAATATTTCAAATCAAAAGACAATGAAATATGTTAATAACATATTCATTTAGAAAGGTTACTCAACGTTTCGACCACACTGTGGGTCTTTATCAAGAGTCAAATACAATCTAGAATTAGATGGAAACCTCAAATATGAAGATTTGAAAAATTTTAAGTCGCCAAAAAAATTTTTTACAGCATATCTTTGTCAAATGATCATGTTTAGTTTTTAAAAATAACTTCAGAGAAGTTTAAATCATAGTAGTCAGTAGTTTATTTTGGGCATCAAAAATTCTTGATAGGATCAAATAATTAAGAAATTTTAACATTTTTAATGATACGATGTTTACGGACGAACCTCAGGCATATGGTAAAGGAAAGACTAAGATCTTTAAAAAAATTGATATGAATGTTTGATTTAAGAATAACCACACTTTAGAAAATGTGTTAATTAACAAAACAGATTCTGACAAAATATAAAATTTATCTAATGTTGTTTATCTCATCAAATACAAAGATTGTAGTAAACTCTACGTCGGTGAAACCGGCAGAAGATTGAAAAATAGAATTGACGAAAATAAAAGAGATTGCAGAATTGGTAATTTAAACACAGGTTTGTTACAACACTCTTGGAAATTTGATCATTATTATGACTTTGACAATATTAAAATTTTGGCTAGGGAAAATAGTACTTTTGAAAGATAAATCATTGAATCAATTTAAATTAGTGAAAATATCAAAACTTCAATAAATTGACAATCCGAAATAATGTATATAAAACAAACGTATCAACGTATGACGCGTTGACATCCATTATTATTATTTTTGCATCAATCAATTTAACAAACCAAAAGATGGAGGTTATGTTTCATCTCTATATAAGCCCCCTCCCCCAAATACCAGAAAAGGGCGGCGAATGCGACTACACTCGTGCTTGAATTCTAAAGAATTCCAAAGAATTGATGGTGAATTACGAAGAAGTGACCGGTCATTCCAAAGAATCCAAGGTTATAATTTCAACAAGTTGAGAAATTCATTTTCGGCAATGGATGCCGGAATAGAAAATTAATGATTCATTACTCCTCTCTCTGCAAGAGAAAAATATGCCGAAAGAGAAAATTAAAATCCGGCAGAATATGCCGAAGAGAATATCCAAAATTTTCTTATTTCCTACTCATTTTTTCAATAAAAATGTATGGTAGAAGTGCCGTTTGTGACCACGTTTGTTCCATGAGTAGTCTCTCATAGAATATTTCTATATTTTGAGTACTTAGATGTATCACACTAAAAAAGGCTCAATTAGTCAAAAATACGTATTTTTAATTAATTAAGTACTTTAGTTATAAGTTCTGACACTTTAAATATGGCAGCATACAAGAAAGTGGCTACTAACGGTTCACTGGCCACAAACCCTGCAAAAACAATGCACATAAATATTTGTGTATCTTGAAATACTTATGCCTCAGTATTAAATAAGGGTTTGAATACTCTTAAAATCTCTTCAACCTTCGAAAATTTCTTAAAATGCCTTAAAATCTTCCAAAATCTCATGGAGTCCTACAAGTTCTCTGAAATTCCATAAAACCCCTTTGAAATAATTTCCGAAACTTTGTAAAACTTTACAAATTGTTTAAATGCGTCATTATCAATTGAAAAATTTTTAAAGCCCGTTCAATCCTATAAATTCTGTTGAAGTCCCTTAATATCATTTGAAATGCCTCATAATTTTTGTAATCACTTAAAATTACTTAAAATCCTCCGGCTCCCATTAAAATTTCATATCGAGTCTTTTACTTTTATGTGTGTGCAGGAGATATTTTTTGTCTTTTAGTTGTTTGTGTGTTCTTAAATTATATTACCCGGGCGAAACTATCGCCTTTATGTGATAGTGCCCGCCCCCCTAAAACATTTTCATTCATTTTTTCTTCTTTAGATCGCGCTAGTGTTTCGTACCGAATTAATGGGTCTCATTCGCGTGTCCTTTCTATTTCGTAGAGGTTAACCACGGCTACGAACAGTGTAACTCGGGGACAACCAAAACGGCTTAGTTTGTCATTGCGCACAATTCTGGGACAAGAACCGCGCCCACCACCGTCAAACGCAAACGTCTTGGTCAGGGGGCCCGGCAACGCGCGCGTCGTCGTGAGAAGAAGGCCGCCGCCCTCGCCTGTGAGAAGTCTGTCGCGCACCTGAAGACATCCCAACATCCCTCGCCTCATACCTCGGAGGTACCAGCGCAGAATCCACCATCGGTTCCCGGTTAACCTCCTCTCCCCCTTTATTCAATCAGTGAGACCCTTCCAGTCCGTGTCGGTCCCAGAACTGATTTTCAGTTTCATGAAAGCATAACCGTCTCTATCTGTATTATTCGCAGCAGTCGAGGACATTCTGGACATCCCAACCATTAAGCTCCCCGGAAAAGTTCCCAAGCTCCCCTGCATGGGTCCCGAATCATATTCGACGTGTTCTTTTTCAAAACTCCACTCCCCCCTGTCTGTGCTCTATTTGATCCTCAAATTATCTCGGTCGTCAATAAACTCCATCGAACTTGATCTGGAGTCCGAGGACGATCTTCTTTACAACGCAGTCATCGCTTTCGCACCTCATACCTTACTTTTTCTTAACTCTTAAACACAACCGGGGTTGAAAACCAATATTAGTATTCGACGTGAAATTCTTTTGAACTCCTCTCCTCCCCCGCGTTATGCTTAACCCCTGAACACAAACGGGGTTGAAAACAAATTGGCGGCTCATACGTGGGGCTTGAGAAATGCATCTCTGAAATTCTCTCATTTTAACTGAGTTTGCAAACGGTCCCATTGTTCCCTCCTGATGATTCGCTTGCCTATCACATCTCGTCGCGGCCCGGGTAGACCGCCTGCCCGACATATGTCCACCAGGCAAAACCCTGTTTCCGGGTGCGAACCACAAAACCCGGTGACGCCCAACAATGATCACGCGAAACCTGAACTTCGAGAGGCAGCTGCCTATCCAATGGCTTCTCACGAGCCATCTTCATACTTGCCAGCTAATAGGCGATCCCGACAAAACGTTTTAGTCGCGACAAGGTCTCCAAGAAATCGCTCTCTATCCGAGAGGTCGGAAAACAGTCCACACGGTGATGTTCAGAAACCCCTTCATGTTAGCTTTGATGCAAATCCTGTAGCTGAACCCAACCACAGACCGGATCCAGTGCCTTATGTCCCAAACGTTCCCGCATCCGGCCGCAGAACGTATCCAGTGCCTTTCGTTCCAAACGTTCCCGCAGTAGAAACGACACACAGTCGCGTGAGAACTACCTAGAATCCATTTCCGGCTGCTCGACCGGAAATTCCAGAACATTTCACAATGGGGAAAAATGCTTTCATCACCGATTCGCGCGCCTTCATTCGCGCCTTCCGCACCCCGGAGGTTTCACTACCCACTTACGTCGGAGCAGATCACGAGGACCCTAAAGTATTCCTCACCGAATGTGAGGCATTTTTCAATGAAGCCGCTATTAATCCGGCTATGTGGACGCGAATGGTCACGAAGGCGCTTACGGGAACCGCCGCTAAATGGTATGAACCATACAAAAATATATCTCCAACCTGGGCGAAATTCAAAAGTCCCCCCGCTCAACGCTTCGCAAGCATTACTCATTCAAATAAACTGCATGTCCAGTTGTATTCAGGAAACAGGAGGGAAAAGAAACCATAGGTGTTTTTCTGCAACGGAAATTCCTTTCGGCTCTACGACTGCGTCCTGAGGCAACCGAGCAGGAGAATGTCACTCTCTTACTCGAATCCTTGAAGCCCTCAATCGAAAAAATTCTGCGTGCAGCCACCTTTGAGAGCTACGAGGATCTTTTTGAGCGAGCCATTCAAGCTGAAGCGGATGAGGCGGAGGAAAACCCGCGCAAAGAAATCCGTGAGAGCGCGAAAAATAAAACAAATTCGCCGGTCACAACAGCAAATACCCCTGCCGGATCTTCCTCTCAGCGCCAACCCCCGAGTTCCACTACTACCCCGGTAAATATTTCCACTGAGATTGCCTCGTAATTATTGCGAGACGTAGCGAAGAGATTCCGGAAAACTGGTGAGAGCGGGTGGCCGAGAACAGTGCGACTTCCACCCCAACACTCCAAGCGCACCCTTGGCTCAAATTCTACGTGTTCCAATCCTAGCAGCCTACCTCGAGCCTGCATTCTTCTTGGCACTCGGGAAATTACTGCTGAAATAAGCACCTTGGCGTCCGAAAACTTCGTACGACAAACTCTACTAACTGATGATGAGCTTTTATCATTGCAACCGGGTCCCGCTTGCGCTTTTCTCGCGGCCATGGGAGCGACGAATAAATTCACTGGTACTATCTCCCTCTCCCCAGAAATACAGGAGATACCGTACCCCGACGTTTTTCAAGTCAGTCTGGATCTGCGCGCGTAAATGATTTTTGGACGACCTTGGCTACGGAGCAGTCACGTGATACATGATTACGGCACCGACTGTATTTATTTGGGAACTAAGGGTCGACAGCGCGTCTACCTGAGACCGATCGCGCTCCCATATGAGATTCCCGCGGAAATCCCTGAAGTCAAAGTTGAACATAATTTTCCCTCAGAATATTACGAGCGTTTTCGTAATCTCATTCGTGTTCACGCTACCACCTTCCATGATGGTGGTCCGGTCAAACAAACACTTGCCGCGGTAGAGCACGAGATACGGTTCTCAGACCCTTACCCCTTTCGGGAATCCCCGCGACGCTATTCCGAAGAAAAGCACTTGTACATTTATTCTCAGGTTCGAGAAATGTTGCGCGACGGAATAATTGAACCCATAAACTCCCCTTTCAGCTCCGCCGTCGTTATCGCTGGCAAGAGAGACGGCGACTGTAGATTATGCGTAGATTACCGCCGTTTAAATAGCATAACGGATGATGCACCTTAATGCCTCCCGTGAATGCATGAGACCCTGAAAGATCTCAGAACCGCCACAATATTTTCCACTCTTGACTTAAAAAGCAGCTATTGGCAGGTCCTCATGGGCCTGATGGGAACTGGTGCATTATATCTTTTGCGAGTGCCAAGTTCTCTGCTACCGAGGCCAAGTATCACTGCAATGAGCAAGAGTGCCTCGCAGTCGTGTGGGCGATACAACGATACCGGCCGTTGCTCGAAAACCACCCCTTCACCCTCCGCACCGACAGCAAAGCCATAACGTGGTTAGAAAAACAACAAGACACTCGTGACAAGCTAACCCGTTGGGATTTGGTTCTCAGTCGATTCCCACGCACGATCGAGCACGTAGCCGGAAGGAGAAACGAATTGCCAGATGCCCTCTCACATCATTCTGATCCTCAGAAACTCTCTCCTGGTGAACCGGATGTGGAGCACATGTTACCGCCTACTCGTTTCTCGACAAAACCAAACACAAACGCACCCATTCCGGTGCTTCGCGCCATCGCCGACCTACCCTCAATCGAAGCAGTTATCGCCGCCCAACAAGAGGACCCAATCATCGCCCGTGACGTTCTTCGCTGGCTAGAGATTTGCAATCACAAACCTATACACCTGGAGGAAGAGGCATTTCTCAGCTGTCATCGGCTGGATGAATTTGTTTCCTGGCATCGTAGCGCTAGTGACGGAGAATGGCGGTTACCGGTAGCACCAGCTTTACGCTCGCAAGTACTCTGGGAGTACCACGACGCTCCACTTTGAGGACATTCAGGTGCTGACGAAACCATTCGGTCCGTTCGAAACCTTTTCTTTTGGCCAAGCATGAACTGTGAAATTCGCGGTTAAGTGTCCGGCTGTCACATATGCATTTACAGCAAACCCGTACGTGCCCGGGCACCAGACACTCAGAGTCCTCGTATCACTCATCGTGCCTGGGAGACAGTAGCCGTTAACTCGATGGGTCCCCATCCCCGAACTCGCGATGGAAATTGTTTCATTTTAGTGGTGACCGATCCATTTACGCGTTGGGTTGAAGCCTTTCCCCTCCGTGCCTCAGACGCGTCGCGCCTCACGGAATTCCTTGAATAGGAGGTCTTCGCGCGTTACGGATATCCGAAACACGTCCTTAGCAATAATGGAACTCAGTTCACAGGCCACGTGGGGACAGAAGTGAGCCAAAGTTGGAACTGCGAACTGTGGACCACGCCCGTATACCATCCGCGCGCGAATTCCACCGAACGTTGAAACCAAGAAATCAAAAAGGGTTTGCGGCTCCGCCTTCACGCACAGAACCAACGATTTTGGGACCGGCATTTCTCCAATATCCTTTTTGGTTTACGCCGGCGGAAAAACGCAGCAACAGGAGTCCCTCCGAGTTACCACCTTTCCGGGAAGACTATTTCCGGACCGGGAGAATGGCGTTTCCAGAGCCCCGACTAGCGGAACAAAACAGAGGAGTATCGCCAGCGTCAGGAAGAAGCCCGTCAACAACAAGCTGCGTATCAGGCCAGATACACTGGTGGCTCAGCTGCACCCCGGTTTGCGCCAGGAACCTGGGTGTATACCCGCCAACACAAAATATCCACAAAGCAGCTGGCTACAACGCGAATCTGGCACAGGTTCGCACTGGCCCCTATCAAATTTTAGAACATATCGCGGGCGAAGTGTATTGGCTCGATAAAGAAGGTGTGGACCAGAAGGTCTACGGTAGCAGTTCATTGCCAGCACCATCTCACTTCGGAGCCAATCTGGCGGTCCCCGAGACACTACCACTACCGACAATCGGCAGGAGCTCATCGGTCAAATAGAGGTCAGGCATAATGACCCTTCTCGAAACAGTCAGGATCAGCAGAAAGCCGACTTACAATTGATTTCGGACCTTAAGTACTTTAACGGAGTTCCCGACGATATTCACATACGAGGGTCATTCAATAAACACGTAGCCTACAAAAGAAAAACGAAAATTTTGGAAAAGTGGCGATTTCTTTTTCCACATAATCTCCTTCTAACTCAATACACTTGGCTCAGCGATGCTCCAACTCTTTTAACCCGTCCAAAAAATACGTTTTCTCAAGGTCTACAAAATAGGCCTCCGTGGCGGCGATGACCTTCTCATTCGAACCAAATCTATTCCCGGCGAGTGACTTTTTCAGGTTTGGAAACAAAAAAAAGTCACAGGGGGCCAAATATGGAGAATACGGTGGATGGGGCAGCAATTCATAGCGCAATTCGACCAATTTGGCCACGGCGACGGCGGAGGTGTGAG
>JAUMHM010000005.1:48743626-48765191 GCA_032362435.1 Melikaiella ostensackeni
CAAAAACGTATATAATGACAGAAAACTCGAGTGGAGGGAGTAGAGCACCCGTGGCTGAAATGACAGCGCCTAGTACGTGGCCACTCGATCGCTGCGCAGTACGAAACTACACCACGATGCGCTCCGACCCAGCCGCTGTCTCTCGTCCTACCCCCTCCACTCGAGTTTCCTATCATTATATACGTTCTTAAAATTATCTTATCAAAAGTTTACAATTCGTTTGTAGAGAATCAAATGAACCAAAGTCTCTTGTGTGATTGGTTGAACAAAATTTGCTAGACAAACAGAACTGTCAAGACATTAACTTTTTCCAAACCTCCTACCAAACGAAGTTTAGCGAGGGTAAAATATTTGACGCATATTTGACAGTTCTATAACAACACTGGATTCTTTTCCCAATCAAACCAGAGACTTTCGTCAATTCGTTCCGCTACAAATGAATTAGTAACTCTTAGTAGGCCGACTTTATCTCGACTCCTATCCTAAGTTTTGAATTGCGTGCCAACTGCGGCTAATCAGCGTGTTGCCCTTACGCAAACGCGATAGCTCAGGGTGGGAGCGAGACGACAAGAGAAGATTTATTTTCGGAACCAGGAGCGTGACGGCGCTGTTTTTGTAGCCCAGTACCTTACAGATAGAAAGTAAGTATCCTTAGCGGCATAAGTGGAATAAGTCAAGAGAGTGTGCCGTGTACATGAGTCGAAGACGGTAGTGCATCGGCAGAATCGTCAACTGAAACAAAAATTAGAACCCTCATACCTGAACCATTTCCTCTACGCCTGAACTGTCCTGGACTTTCAAATTATTTTCTAGCTATTTACTTTCTTCCAAAGTTTCCGAGGATGCGAATATATTGACTAAAACGCTTTTCATTAGAAACTTTGACCAAAATGCATAAATTAAAAATATACGATTACTTATAAAAGAAAGTATTTCTTAAGCATTATAACTGGTAATTTAATTGTTAAGTGTTAAATTGTTATAAGATTCATAATGGTTAATTATCTCTTACTTTAATTAAAAAATATGGAAATTATGAGTTGAATAATTTGTATATAGCATTCGCAATTTTCAGATACCTATTGTTTCAGTTTGTAAAAAATATTATTTGGCGCATTTTTTATTAAATTATATTACCAAAACTTAATAATATAGGCAATTCATTTAGAATTGTTCCAATATTTCGTAAAACACAATAATTATTTAAATACAGAATTTCGACAATTCGAAATTTTTTGATTCGTCCAGACAAACTATTTTTTTTCAAGAACGAGTAATGACAATAATTATTATCTTCACAATATTTGCGCATGTATTTCATATCATCTGTTATACAATTTTAACAATAATAAACTCGTAAACTCAGTAATAAATGCACAAATAAATAAATATGATATACGCATATACAATCTTCGCAGAATTCTCACTTTGAGCAATAATTATTTTTTGAGAATTACAATAAAAGATGTGTGCTTTCATTACATTATTAGCTCATATACTTATACGCATTTTCAGCTATCATACTTAACTTTCTGCACCAATCGAGTGATTCTAAAGTATATAGGTACAACGTCCATAAGAAATTATAAATAAAAAAATAATAAATTTATCATTATCGTAGATATAATCGCGAAAAATTCAAACTTCAAGCGTTGGAATACAGTTAAAAAAATGTCTATGTGAAGCTGCTTCAGAAAAAGTGAATTCCGCAACATGCAGTTTGAAAGATTGAAGAGAGTTTTATCTAAATTTAATCATTAACTTTGTTTACTCGAAGTTCAAATTTTTTACGATTCATCACTTAAAAACATTCTTATTCTATCGATTATCTCATCTAAGTACACTTCAAAAAAAAATTAAATTGCGACTTAACACAATATTCAAAAATATTAAAAGTATAACAATAAAGAATACTGTAATGTTAATTCACGAAATACTTTTTTTCTCGAACTTTTCAAGTAAAATTCTAAAAGATTTTAAAAACTTTTGCCCGCACAGAAAAAAGAGTATTCTCCAGCAGTACGGGTTCTAGCAATTCTTTTATTGTAAATATAAGGAAAAAAAGGGAATCAGTCAGGGTTGTCAATAAGAGTTTTCTGTTTCCCTCGTTTGACACCGGTTAAGAAACTTTTTCGTTTGACTTTCTTTTCAGGTGAAATTAATGACATATGTGAGCTTCTGTAGTTGCTGAAAATGTTGTCTCAGGTCGAAAACAAATGAATATATTAAAAATTGGTTCTTCTTCTTTCACTGGAAAATGACTAGTTTCGGATATAGTAGTTATAAATAGAAAAATATAGATTCTAACACGCACGACAAAATCATACTTTTGTTTCAAAAATTGATCAGAATACTCCAAAAATATGATAAGAGATCGAAATTCATCGTTAGCCAAAAGTAGTGTTTATTGACTACTTTTACATATACGGTGAAGAGAGTTTTAATTTTTATGTTGAAAAAGTTATTGGTTTCTCCAGATTTTTCATTTTTATAGTACATTCTCATCAGAGAATGTATTAGATTTGTGTAAAATTTGACCCTTCCCCCCACCCCGTTTTTGTCAAATGTTCACGTTTTGAGACCCCCTGAACCCGGAAAACATGTTTTTACGGGTGTGTCTGTCTGTAGTGTGTCTGCTGTGTGTCTCTCTGTGTGTCTGTCTGTGTTTCTGCTGTGTTTCTGTCTGTCTTTCTGTGTGTGTCTGTGTGTGTCTCTGTGCCTATAGATTTTTAGTTTGTGAGCACGATAACTTTCGAAAGATTTCGGATTGGCCTTTGGTATACTCTTTCAGTGTCCTGAAATGAAGGCCAAGTTCGTTAGCCAGCCATTTTGGATAAAAATTCAAAAATTGGGAGCATTTAAAAAATTTTTGAGACTATTTTTTCTTCAAAGTACGTATCCTGAAAAGTTATTTACATTTTTTTCGAAATTTTTGACCCAATAATATGTTCTCGGATATAAATTTGCTAATATGTCAGTTTTGTTGCAAATTCAAGCTTTCAAATCGAACGGACAGAGCACCCGACAATGGGTCGGCAAACAGTGCCGTTCGCCCTAGAGTTTGGGGTGCTGCAAATAATTTGAATGAAAACACGATCACGGATCGGCGAGACGGTCGACGTCTTGAGTGGACGGATCGACTCAAGATGACTTGCTGGATTGCTACGATGCCAGCATTACCCCTGCTGGCAGGGGTTACATGGCACGCGTGCACATTCTGTGGTGCCAGAAAAACCTAGAGTTTTCGCACGTTTCGCAACAGAGGTTGCAAAACCGCGCTGACAACCTCTTGCAAACAGGATATATAAGCGGAACGCTTCCCCAACCGCTGCAAGAGAAAGCCGCAGACGAAGAAGTGGAAGCGACATTAAGACCAACCGCGGAAATTAGGCATCCCCGAGAGGTGATGGTGATTTTAGGACAAGAAGAAACATCAACATCCAGGTCCCTCTTAAGCCCCAAGATCTGGCTGAAATGGATGACGCTTTTCGTGAGGATCTCTCGGGGAAATCTGACCACTGGACCATCACTTGTTCAGTTTATAAAGCGGCGAGAGCTTTAGCCGATTCAAATTAAAGAGTAAAGCCGACGATAGACCAAAAGGCGTTTGCACCAACTGAAGAAGAAAATTGGCTGGGCTAGATAGAACGCGTCCTGTATTCAGTGTGTGATTGACTACATAACAACTGGTAAGCCTTTTACGGTGAGGGTTCAAAAGTTCGCTAACGAGCTGAGGATCCACCATCACACATCGCACAAGTCAAAGCTGCTGACTATAGAACAGCACGTTGTTGACAAAATACGGGTGTTACCTGGCGCCAGGAGGAGAATACAGAAGAGAGACTTTTTGGAGAGAGATTCACGAAGTTCAACACCTACAGCATGGAGACACTGAGAACATCATGCGTTTCAACGAAATGTGCAACAACCTCATGACGTCCGAGGAACAATGTCCACCAATCACTGCCGAAGAGGTGAAGAAAGCAACTGAGGGGCACGAAGAGCTGCTTCGCTGCTGGACCGGATGGTATCAAGAACTTCTGGTGGAATAAATTCACTTCTACACATCAACATCTGACCCGGATCTTCACCTCATATTTGAAGTCGGAGACGCCCATTCCGTAGTGGCTGGCTTTAGGTCGCACCGTACTCCTATCAAAGAAAGGCGACTTGTCCAACCAATAACTTTTCCTTCTCCTTGACTGTCACGTTGGCATCGGCCGGAGCATTATGCCTGTGGAGAAACGTCGTTCTCGCGTGAGTGGAGCGTCGGGATAGTATGTGCCGTAGGTGCTCAAAATGTGCATGACACGCTCTGTACCTGTCGCTGAGAACTTCTTCACGAAAAATGCGGCTACGGTATACCAAGGTGGAAACGACACCGTCCTGACACGCGAAAATAAAACCCCCTGTGCCTGAATTAAGTCCGGATGACTTAAGGAAAGCAATCGTTAACTCCATCGACAAGAAATGATCTTTCACATTTCTTTGAAAGTTTTCGTGCATTTTCCTGTCGTGGAACTGTTCGAGGGAGTTGTTCACCTCTGCTTTCTTGACTTGAGCTTTTAGAAGTGAGGCATCTAGATGGAGTAATGCAATTTCCTCACTTCTAATGATGAGATCCAGGCCAAGGGTCTCGGCCGCCTGATCCGCGGCTTTGTAGAAGAACGCTCCTTTGCCATTCATCTCGTGGTTCCTGACCATTTTCAGAAAAGGATCTTTTCTATTTGCCACGATGTGAGCTGTACCCAAGACAATTTGGTCATAAAGACACTGAATATTTAGAAGTCCGCGTCCGCCATTACGGCGTGGGATGTATAAGCGCGGAAGAGGCAAGTTGATATGCAAGCACCTCTGCATATGCATAATCTTACGTGTGGCGATATCGAGGGCCGTAAGCTCGAGCTTTTTCCATGGAACGACCTCAAATGAATAGAGTAGAATCGGGACGGCAAGCACGTTAGTTGCAGATATCTTGTTTAACGCCGACAGATTGGAAGACCAAATCTGTCGAAGGAGACGCTTGTATCTACTTCAGAGAGCCTCCCCGGTAAGAAGGCTTGCATTAAAAGGTATTGGAAAATTTTCTGCATCCAATGGTAATGTGAAAAATAATGAATTATTTCGGATCCCCTTTTTGTCCTCGTGTTCAAATCTCTATAGCATTAAAGGTTATCTCTTAAATTGAATCCTTTTCTGTACCCAGCTGCGACAAAATTTCTCTGAATATTTTTGGATACCACAAAACAACCGGGAAATAGAAAAATTTTAATCCCTTTTAATTCAGCACATTTCACTACTTTTATTTATTCTTTTTCGAACAATAATGAGCTAAAAAGCTTTTTAAAATAGAGTATTGGTCATCTTACAATGTCAGGATTAATTTCCACACAGATAGCTGCGGTGAAAAAAAAATGTTTGAATTTTTTATCATGATTTTATATTTTTGCAATTGATAATATTTGAATAAATCGAATATTTTACGATAAAGAAATATATTGTTGTGTACAATCCTACTAGATTTTGAAAATTTCTTGCATTTAGAGTGCATTTTAATGCGTGAAACGAAATTGTTTTTAATTTATTTGAGGTTGCGTTTGGTCGCTCCGATCGGCTTTAAAAGGGATTGGAATATTAATATTTTCACTGCCACTGGCACGCCTAGGTACAGGTAGGTCTCTACAGCGCAAAAGTGTCTGATAGCGCTCCTGCTTACGAGTTCAGGGTCATCGCTAACGCTAGTAAGTCGTCCTCGTTTCAAATGAATCTTGGCACACTTGTCCAATCCAAAGTTCATACCAATTTCTCGTGTGTACCCCTCGACGATCTACACAGCATCCTTGAAATGCTGTGTCCCACAAGCATAAATCTTCAAGTCATCCATATTAAATATATGAGTGACCTCATGCTCGTAATTATTAGGTCCGCCGCAGAGGTACCCACGAGAATTGCGTAGTGCGAGAGATAATAGCAAAAGTGTGATGCAAAAGAGAAGAGGGCTCATGATTTCACCCTGAAAGAGGCCCTTCTGGATGGTGACGCTGCTGGTTGTCACACGACTTTTTCCAGATGAGATAGTAAATCTGGTTTTTCAAAGGGTCATCAATATCTTGATGCATCTTACTATGTGTGGATGAACCTTCAAGCTTTCCAACAGACAGACGATAAGTCAATGTAGAAGTAAACTTCTTCCGCTAGAAGTTCTTGATATCATTCAGTCCAGCAGCGGAGAAGTTCTTCGTGCCTGGCGTCAGATAACTTCCGTATTTTGTCAAGAATGTGTTGCTTGATAATCAGCAGCTTTGACTTGTTTAGTGTGTGATGGTGGATCCTCAGTTCGTGAGCGAACTTTTGGACCCTTACCGTGAAAGGCTTACCAGATGTTATGCAGTAAATCGCACGCTGAATACGGGACGCGTTCAGTCTAGCCCAGCTAATTTTCTTGTTTAGTCGATGCAAGCGCCTTTTGGGCTTTTGATCTATCGTCAGCTTTACCCTTCGATTTGAATCGGCCAAAGCTTTTGCCTCATCATAAACTGAACAAGTGATGGTCCAGAGGTGGGACTTCCCCGAGAGATCTTCTCGAAGAACGTTACCCATTTCAGCCAGATCTTGGGGTTTAGGAGGAACCTGAATGTTGATGTTTCTCCTCGTCCTGAAATTGCTATCTCTCGGGGGATGCCTGATTTTCGCGGTTGGTCTTAATGTCGCCACCACAGAGTATGAATCAGTGCTCCCAACGCGGGCTCCACGCGGTACTGCTTAAAAGTCCAAACATAACTCAGAAAAAACCCTGTTCTAATTGATGAATAATACGCACTGAATTTTTCCGAGGGAACGGTAAACTAAATATTTAACTGAAAGGAGGAACAAACTTTGCTGTTACACGTTGAAATATTTCTTTGTCTGCTTCCTTACTTTAAGCCTTCGAGGACCGTTCAACTTCTCGTTTGAAATGAGAGCTTTCGCCTGAATGATCGGCTCGGATATTGAAATCACCTCCGTCTCTCACTTGCTTAAACTATTTTAACACAACGGCCTCCAAAACCATATTATCATTTGTTTTCGACGATTTCTCCTTCAGATATTCATAACTTTTAACCATATTCCTTAAATGAGATTCGCAAGCTATCACATCCTTGTACGTTTTCTTAGTGATACCATGTTTCTGTGAAATAGGCTGTTTTGAGGCACCTGCTTGCACTTTATCCACAAGCTCGTATTGCTCTTCGAACGGTGGATGCTTCTTCTTGTTTTTCTTCGACATTTTTCTAACGCATAAACGAAACACTTAAAGCGAACTGAAGCGAACTGACAAAATTATTCGGTTAGGGTACTGCACGCTTTGTCACTACGGCACTGCGTAATTGCGTTGAGATCACCGCGCCTCTTCTCCTGACCCTCGAAACCCCTCATCCACTAAGGCGAGCCAGCTGAAATTCTCAGAAGGCGGTAAATGGAGGGCACTTAAATCGAGGTTCCAGTGTATACACAATTTAGGGTGTTCCAAAAAGCACAATCTAAGAAATGCACTGTGCTCTTGGAAATTCTTGTTTCTTTTTGAAAAAAAAGAAAATCCCTAGAAAAATATAACCTAATCGGATGAAATCTTGCACTTCCGCACCGATATCAAAGATTATACTCCAAATATCTTCGTTGCTCTTGTGGCTACAAAAAAATGTTTAGGACAATATTAGCATATTGTTTTATTAAATTTAAGGGTGGTATGTACTTTTATAGAAATAAATTGTGCACACATATTTTTTTACTCCATTTTTTCCACTGAAAAAATCAAATGATCTATAAAAGCGGATTAATGACTCAGAATCAATGTGTATATATGTGACGCGGGATGAGAGAAGGGACCTAAGCGTCAAAAATTCGATTTTCGGTTTTTGGTCGCTTCCTATAGTTTTTGACCTGCTCTATCGCATATAAACATTCAAAATCGTTTATCTTTAACAATGGCGTAGATATAGACAATTAAATTCGACGCGGCCAGAGCAGGGCGTTTGGCCCGTTTCGCATGTCGCGCATGACAACCACTGCCTGGACCGCCACGCTACAGTACTACACTTTTTGGCGGCTGCTGGCGGGTCCGTGTGTAGGATTTTTTTCGGGTATGCATTTATCGCATTCAAGGGTCATTATCAGACATTTTTGAACAGAATCATGGACTACCTGCTTGCCGCGTCATTTCCCAAACAAGCGCCCGCCTCGTAAAGTTCATCGTTGAACGCTTAGGTCCCTTCTCTCATCCTGCGTCACATATAATGTAACCATAGGAGCATTTGAAAATATTTTTTTATTTATTTTTTTAATCTGTGATATATACATTTAAAACTCCATTTTCAATGAAATGCATATTTCGCAACTATTCAAAATCGACGGGATCCACCAGTAGCTCCGGTACCGTGAAAAGTTTTGAAGTCGATCGAAACTGCATGGAAGCAAGGGGCTACAAAAAGAGCGCCACCCCGCTGCTGGTTGCGAAACTAAATCTTACCCTTACCGGTAGGTTTCTTTGTTACGAGAATTTTTATTCAGTTTCCCAAATTTTCAAATCGTTGTGGCGCTTCGTGTGAACGTAAGTTGGGAAATAAAGAGTGTCGGTAAGGTAGGAATCTGGTCACATGGTACAGACAAAGAAGAGTACCATGTGACCACAAGGAAGATGGTGCTATACGGTGGTAAAGGAGAGAGTAGAGGTGGGTAGTGACAAGACTCTGACCGGCACTGACGGACATTGTCCGATACCATGATAAATTTTGGATAGATTGGACAAACTCATATTTCTAGACAAATGTTAATGGAAATTTGTTGGAATAAATTTGTTTTATGGTTTTGCAGGACCCAGAAACCGTAATTGTGACTAAAAGTTGAAGCTAAACATGTTTTTTAAATATAATATTCGAAATATGTACTTTGATGTGCAACATAACATAACAATCTTCATCCTCACTTAGCGGTATTATCGAAAAATGTGTGTAATGTATAAGTGATTCATTAATTTAAAAAAAGTAAATTAAGGCTAATCATGAAGTTTAATTAAGTACACAAATTAGAGAAATAAATTTGTGTATATTTGTTCATTTTACAAGGAAGTAATAGCAATGTATACACATATGAAAATAAACAGGCATTATTCATTTGAAAAATGAGTATTAAATAACCAGAAGCTACATTTTTCTCTGATAGGAGAGATAGTACTTTCAACATTTCGCACTTCATTTCTAAGGTCTGAGGTTACGTTGCACACATTTATCGTGAAAATCCACTTTTTACGTCTTACGGCGTATATGCTTCTGCGGAATATAAATCTAATGATATAAAATATTATTTAATGCCTAAACGATTATTCAATATATTCTCATTTCTTCCAAATATCAATTTGTCCAGAATTACCACACTGTCGGTCAGTGACGGACATTGTCTCGGTAAAGCTGGTCAGGTCCCATCTCTAATAGGAGGTGGATAACTACAAAAATATAATTGGTCGAACGCGCCCATGGGAGTCGAACCAGCCTGCTAGAGGATCTCTAATTAACGATACGTTTGCCGTTTCGTGGTGCTTTGTTTCAGGATACCTGTATTTTGAAACAAAAGTACACGCAACTGTACCTTAAGATTGTTTCCAAATATACATAAACATACGTATACAGAAGGCCAGGTCATAAAAAGTATAAAATGTTAATTAAAATACATCAATATTACGGATTTTCATCGAAAAGGGATGAGAGGTCAAACTTGGCTCCTTGGCTTTTCGGGGTGTACGATACCTCCGGTCTTTCTAGTGTTAATATATCGTTAAAAATGTACAAGCTTCAAATTGTGTTGCATTTTACATGAACCACACTGCCATTGCTACCAACTTTCATGGCAAAAAAACTATGAATATCTTTGTTGAATTGCCAGCAGATGCCAGTACAAATAAGTGCTAGCAACCTAAAAACAGAACAATCATTTCGATACCCAAATCTTATAACAAATGACACATCCACCAAAAAAACGTAAAATATATTTTCTTTGAAAATAAAAAGAATTATACAAAGGATAATTTTGAAGTCAAGAGTTCTATGAATCGAATGAATGACAATTCTATGTTAATGGGTGGTTTCAAGTAGATTTCCACGTGTATTTCCACATGTATTTTAACGTGTTTCTCAAGTGGATATTCTCAATCATTATAGACTTACAATTATTTCTTTGTAATAATTTTCATATACATAATTTTCTCACAATTATAGACGAATCATTATAGAAATATTGAACAGCCTAGGAGAAAATAAATCACTATACATTCATATAAAATTGGTTAAACAACCACCGCAGGGTCCCCCTGGGAACGACTGCCGTCCAGGAAAATGACACTGTCTCTCAGTAGAACCGCAGTAAATCACATATGTGTGAATTATAGAAAAATTATAAATAAATTTTTATAGGGTTGATAATTTGAATTTTCTTATCACTATTTAGCGATTATCCAAATTCCACAAAAGTTGCCATGAATATTCGATCACAAACACATTCTACTCGAAGGTTCGGAACATACCGACAAATATTCCGCCAAGCTTTCTAGAAGTATAAATGCTAAATTGTGATAACTTTCAGCTTCTAATTATTAACTGTAGTCATTATTAACAAAATACATTTAAAGATCCTCAAAATTTGCATTTTTCGCTCCAAAAGATTCGTTTATTCAGCCACACAGTAGTACTAAGGACGAATGGAAATTGAACTATTGGTACAGAATATTATAGAAATACATACAAAAAATCGAGCGCAAAGAGCGATTATAGCAACGAGAATGTATTCTTTAAGGCCGATAGAGCCTTAGATAAATAAATTTTCTTTTTAATTTAAAATCGAAACAAATTTAACAACCTCTTTAAAAGTAGAGGTTTGGACAGTTTTGCTGCTAGAACGATTTGGCGGCGGTAATTTTTTTTTTAATTATTGTTCGTAAGGACGTCCTAATGAAGTCCTGAAACCATTCGACCTGCAAGTGTTGTGGAATTTTTGTTATTAATAAAAAACAAAGAACTGATACATTTTTTGAAGACGCTTGATCCAATTTTACTTAATAGGTCCTTGAACTTAAGGGATCAAAGCAGACCTGTCCAGCGTGGGGAAAATCCGGTGAAAGCATATATTGTTTATAAATATTTTAAATAAACATTTTATTTATGTAGCTGCAATTTCGCTCATAGGAAATCAGACAAAAATAATTTACATCCTCTTGAGTCCATGGTTATACTTGATTTTTTTTCAGATTTTTTGAAAAAGTATAAGTATTAAAAAAATTATTGTTTATAACAATTTGTTGTTAAAAATAGAAAAAAGGTGTAAAAGTCTGACTGACATTTTGTTGTAAAGCATGAGGGTTTCAGGATTTCATCAGAACGTCCTTACGAATAATAATTTTTTTTAAATTATTACCACCAATTTGTTCTAGCAAACGACCTTTTTTGCCTAATTTGACTGTACGACTAGGCGATGTGAAAAATTATTATTTGAAATCCGTTTGGGAGTATACGGAAAAGTTGTGGTATCCTATCAAGGACCATTCTAAAAATACGTAATGCTTTTTTTCTGATGATTCCCCCCCCCCCCCCAACCCTGTAACACGTTTTGTATAGTAATTACAATTTCGATTCCTGGGTCTTGTTGATTTTTTTTCTAGTGTATTTCTATGCTGAAAAAGCTTTCACATGCTCAGAAAAATTTTTAAACCACAATTTATAAACATAATTTCATTAAATTACCAAAATCGAAAATTTAAAAATTCCATGTATTCAGAATTTTGATTCCCGGGTCATAGCGACTTTTTCCCTAGTGCATTTTTGTCACTGGAAAGTTTTTAATTGCCCGAAAAAATATTTCTCCTACTTACACAGGTGTTAAGAACTTTTTTCGAAAACAGGGGTGAATTAAATAGGAATTATCTTTTAGAAAATTTTTAATTGAACTTCCCGAAAAATTGGGAAGACTTTTTTGTCCTCCAGGAATGTATAAAAAAAATTGAAACTTAAGAAAATTTCAAAACTGCAAACAGGAAATTTTTTTACATTTTTTTCGAGCGCGGTAACCAAGCTGCATATCTATCGATCCAAATTAACTATACCTTTTTAGGATCCCAATACGCTATACGAATACGAATACGAATTCTCGAATTTTTTATTTTCAACCCACCCTATTATACAAAGTTCTATTTACTTACTAAAGAGGGCACGAGTTGGGTTCTTATTAACAGCCATGACGATTTACTACTTTTTAAATAGGAGCAGTCGAGATGTATAAACGTATGTAGTTAAAGTGATTTATGTTCCACAGTTTTCCACAGAAAATAAAACCTGTGTTCCGCAAGAAAACGTTCCACATTGTCGATCGTAGTTTGGGAGAAATGAGCGTTTTTGTGAGCAAAGGTCAAAAGAATCGATTTTGGGGTTTCGAAGGGATATCATACTTCAATCTCTGCTCTAGTTCCTGACATTATACTTACGACCCGGAAGTGTGTAAATTTTATGTTTGAAGAAAACATATAACAGGTGCGTTTATGGCACTTGCCAGCTTTAGATGCATTTTTCTCGAAGTTCCAATTTAAAAGTGCCCAGACAACTCGTTTTTCAACTTGGAGGGTTCATCTTGGGCTCAAAATGTCGGGAATTTACCCAGCTATATGCCTAAGACTTTTCCTTGCGGAACGTCACAAATAATAATATAAAATCATACTTTATTAAAAAAATGTTTGATAAAGTTAGAATTTTTTGGGATATCAACAATAATTACATTTTTCAATTTAAAAAAAATTAAGTATTCCATTAACAAAATCCAAAAAGTGTAATTTTTTTTGATATTTCAAAAAATTCTAACTTGATCAAAAGTTATTTTTTCTGAAATCTGATTTTATAGTATTGTTTGTTATCACAGCCTGTACACATAGAAAATTCGTGACAATATATTTGAACCAGTAGAAAAAATTTCTAATTTATCAATACTTGAAAACCTTCAACCTCTTTTGTGGCCAAAGGATGTCAGAACTCTAACAAAAATTTTGGAAGTGGTGGTGCAAGTTCACACGCATTTTACCCTCAGTGTTTGATAAAACTGACATAAGATGTAACATCATTTTGAAATTCTAAATATATAAAATATCAGAACTAAAGTAATAAGAAAAACTCCTACATTTAATACCCAGCCGAAAATTCCTGTACATGAGCCTCGGAAGATCCTGCACATGTTCCTGTGCAGATTCGCGCACACGAACAGGTACAGGTAATCCTGGTTGCTTTGCGAAGTAAGTTGAGGCACGGATTCCTGTGGAGAAACGCGTATAAGGACCCTTACAGAGAGCCATCACAAAAACTTATGTCGCTCACAGCAATAAATTTGCCTTCCTTATAATCCCTAGAACATACAACTCACTAGCGAGAGAGCCAAGTCACCAGCGCACCCTAGTTTATTAGTTCTTATGCAGGTTCATATACAGTATCCTGAACAAGTTCCTGTACATGAACCTGCGCGTTAATCCACTTCGTGAAGGAACCTGTATAGGATCTTTCAATGGCTACTTTGCATACAGGTTCCTTTGCAAGATCATGTGTAGTTTCTTTCGCCAAATTGCGCAGAAGAGCTGTAAGCATGCAAAGCATTCAATTTGTAACAGATGATGAATTGTATTATACAGGTATATTTTTGGAATTCGGTTCAACTATGTTACATCTTTTCATGAGAGTTTATGTAATAACTTTAAAGCGAAAAATCACTGATTTTCAAAAAACACTCTGTACATATTTATAATAAGTTATGATAAGTGTTTAGTGAAATATTATTACTAGGGGTGTGCAAAAAACTCGAATCTATCTTTCATTCACGTGGAACATCACAAAAATGTACTAGAATAGGCACAAAGAAAAAATATGGATAAAATCTTATTAATTAAAAGTTATGCTTACCAGTGGTGGAAGAATTGGAACTCCATTAATTTTTATACAGGACGTATAACCCTTCTTCATGATCGATCACTTATATCACCCTTTCCTTCGCGACAAATAAAAACACGCATACAAAACGTTTAATAATTAGTATAAAATTACTGAATTAAGAATGTTTCGACCAAAAGATACGAAAAACTTATTTTAAACAATCTTTTGACTGCTTTTAGTTTGAGAAAAAAATAATATTTATAAACAGAATAAACTGCGCGTTGTGTTTTAGATATTTTAACAACTGCTCATTTACTACTCGTAAATAAACTTAAACCATCAATTAGTTCAATAAATGAAAATGACTAATGATTTTTTTGTTAATTATTCTCATTCAGACGCAAGTTGACACAAATTTGGGAAACTAGGTCACACGAAGGATTTTTAAGTATTACAGTATCTTTTCCGGAACCATTACTTTTTATTGTTATTATATTATTATCATACTATTTTTATTGCGCCACACATGATGAAATGATAAAATGGTACAAATGGGAAAATCTATTGAATTTCTTATTGACACTCAAAAGACATGCACCTTTGTAATTATCAAAATAACAACGCTTTGGCGAAATAAGAAAAATAAATATCATCAAGCGAAAGCTCAAGTGTCAGAATGATTGATTAGGAGCTAAATTATTTAAATTTTTGAACTGACGTAGGACATAACCTTTAAATCCTTCCTATTCTTAACGCTTTCTTCATCTGAAGACTCAAAACTCCTCTAAAATTGTCAGTGTCTTTTCGGAAAATGGCTTTGCACTGATTATAAACACACTTTCACAATAATTGAATGACATTTCCTCAATTGTAAGACGAAAAAGTATAAAAATTGACAGCACCGGTTAAAAATCAACAAGAAGTAACGAACGATGTCGCCGAAATGCGCTGTAAAACGCTGGCGCTGCAGTGTGATGCCCGTGACAGAAATCGAGCGCGAAATTTGAATGTTCAAAGTTGCCGGTTCGGGCTGCAAAGGGCAAAAGTCCTCCTCGCGTTGTGCTGAAATATTTAAAGGAGAGGATTGGGAAAATTATCGATCACTTGCATTAAAGAGAACACGAATTTGCAAGTCAAACAGTGCACAGTTTATTTGCCGAATGTTACAACTATCATGTATTTACTATCTACTTAAGTTGACGAAACCCAGGATTCTCACGTCTCGAATTACTACGGGACCGATAGAAAAACTAGCCTTTGTCGAAAGACTCTATATAATTTACGACTTATTGTACATCTGTTAAGCAGATTTGAACGTTCTTAAGCTTATGGCCCGCACAGGATGCTTTTTGTCTCCTGAACTCAAGTGGTTCCAAAGACGAAACTCATTAAACCATAAAATTCTGGACTTTCCGCTCGTAAATCGATCTCTGGAATTTTCACTCTTCCTCAAAGGACCGTTTCTCTAATTTCTAGAAAGAGCTAGCGCCAAATCATTTGGGAAATATTCTATATCAAGGATATCAATTTGAATAACCGCGCAAAGCGCTGTTGTGCAACGATGGAAATGGGAACTAGATCCACATTCATCACAAGCCGGGTACCTCACTAATGGAAAATGTGCCTGACAGTGTTGCGAAGCCTCTCAATGCACACAATATGCCGTGCGGAGGATCCATGCCGCACGGCAGAAGTGAAACTTTCCCCTTACCCCCCTTCTCTTTTCCCTCAGACAAAACTACGGCTGCAGAGCACGCGCGCATTGGGGCCGACTGGATGGATCCTCCGCACGGCATCTTGTGTGCATTGACACGCTCTTGGCAGTGTTACACTGTGTCTAGATGGGCGCTGTTTCTCCGACCACTCTCCGAGTTTACCGGTTACACGCAGCTCAATTTGCAGACAGCCAACCGATGGTTACTTTGCGCGGAGGACTCATGTCCCCAAGCGGCCTATGCTAGTTCCCAAGATGGCTAGCGCTGCGCCAACTGTCAATGCAAAACGTTGCGTTTTGCAAAGCAGTGGGTACTAAATACTATGCCGAGATTACCGATAACACCTCTCTACTGTACTGTACTAAAAATATAACAAAAATAAAAAATACTGTGTATAGCAAAAAAAATACTGTGCTAAAAAATAGCATAAATAAAAAATATTTCATAAAGCAAAAATGAAATATATTGTGCTACAAATATAGCAGAGATAAAATATACTGTGATAAAAATATAGCAAAAATAGAAAGTACTGTGCTAAAAATATAGCACAAATAAAAGCTACTATGTATAACAATAAAATATACTATTCTAAAAATATAATATAAAAATACACGACAAGAATATACTATAAAAATATTTTTTTTTCTATGTTATTAGCACAGTATTTTTAATATATGCTACATTTTTAGCACAACATATATTTTTTTTGTATAGCAAAAAGAAAAAATACTGTGTATAGCAAAAAAATACACAGATGCAGAAAGTTACTTTTTTAAATTGCTCCTTCTCAGTGTATCGTACGCCTAAATAATCACAACAAGAATTAAAGTGCACCAAAATTCCTGTGAAATAAAAAAGAAAAAAATGTTTTATCTTAAATATTTTAGGAGATAAGACTTTCAGAAGTAATTGTTATTGCAAAATTGGCCTAAAAAAGTATTCTATTTTAGTTTCCGTAAAATATCACAAGCCCTGTTCCTTGTGGATAAAATTTGCACTCATATCAGCTAAAAGAAACTAAATTTGCCAGAGATCTAAAAAAAAACAAATCTCTACCTCCGTCGGGTCTGAAGTTCTTGTATCCTGAAAATCTCCCTTTAAGGGCATGTGTAACAGAAGTCACGTGACCAAACTTAGGCTCGATTTTTAGTCTCTATTTTTGGAACGATTCACTCTTTTTGTAAATAAAATATCGCTCTGAAACTTTGGGAAATTCAAAAGGAAACAGCAACTTACGTTTTTATACATCATTTGGGTGGAAATTTGTAAAAAAAAATTCCTCGAATGAATTAAAACTGGAGAAACGTCAGAATTTTTTTTTCAAACAACTTATATCCACAAGAAATGAGATATTGAGTTGAAATTTTTCGGAAAGGACACAAACGGCACTAATGAACGTTTTTATGGTCCTAATTATTTGCACTTGAAAAAAAAATTAATGAAAAACTAAATTTGAAGAATTACCGACCGTGCTGTAGAAACCGTGAACAGCTTTCCATTCTCGCAACCGAGTTTTTTTGCGGTTAGGATTGATTATGATCCTCATGTTAGCTCCAGACCTGTCACTTACTGTTATTGTGAACTTCATTATATGTTTAGGCCGTCGCACGGTCGATAATTCTACAAATTCAGTTTTTTATTAAAAAAATTTTTTTCAACTGCAAATAATTAGGACCATAAAAACGTTCCTCAGTGCCGTTTATATCATTTCCGAAAATTTCAACTCCATATCTCATTTCGTGTGGATATAAGTTGTTGGAAAAAAAATTCTGACGTTGCTCCAGTTTTAATTTCTTCGAGAAAATTTTGTTACAAATTTCCATCCAAATGATGCATACAAACGTAAGTTACTGTTTCTTTTTGCATTACTCAAAGTTTCAGAGCGATATTTTATTTGCAAAAAGAGTAAATCGTTCCAAAAATAAAGATTAAAAATCGAGCATTATTTTGGTCACGTGACTCCTATTAGATATGCCCTCAACTAAATGAAATAAGACATTCAGTTTTCCAGTAATAACTTGTCTGTTGCATTCCACGTTAAAAACTGTGCCCATAAGAATGAAAGTACATACACTTTCCAGCTAAAGTAAAAATCATTGAATGTCCTATCTTTAATATTTCGCGAAAAATTGCCTCGAAAAGTGTGCCAATATTTGATCAATTCTTGTCAAAGGGCACGCTTTTCGAGACAATATTTCGCGAAATATTAAAAATAGGACATTCAATATTTTATACTTTTGCTGGAAAATGTACATGCTTTTATTCTTATGAGCACATTTTTTCACGTGCAATGCAACAGACAAGTTATTACCGAAAAACATAATGTCTTATTAAATTAAGTAAAGGGTAGATTTTCAGACCTATCAGAGGCAGAGCATTGTTTTTTTTAGTTCTCCGGCAAATTTAGTCTACTTTTACTGATTATAAACAAGTTCAGAGTCATCTTCTTCAAACTGCGAATTTGTTTATGAAAATTGTTTATAACAATAAGAAATATATTCTAGACCAACTTCATTCCAAATCAGACAACCAGTGCAGCTTCAAGGCACAGAATCATTCGCCTCTCAAATATTTTGTTTTTTAAAGGGAATAAGACAATACGTTATTATATTCATACACACATAAAAGCCACCTGATTTACTTTTAAAAATTATTGAAGCCCATTCTTTTTCAAAGCAACAGTTTTGGGATCATTTTGTGAAAGTATTACGTAAACATAATTCTCGTTGAATTTTAGCCCCCCCACCCGTCGTATGCATATTTTAAAAATATGTGTTATACAATATACATTCTTATGCGTGATACTAGAATGACGTCAATAAAACATCGAAATGTCTAAGATATATCACGCACAAATATGTACATATTGCCCTGGCGAAAGTTTCGGGTAGAAATTAATTCCAAATCATTCCGAAATACCACCTTGATCAAAAAGTTTTAGGACTCATCACCGTGTGGCGCTCTCGTTCGGCCGATTTCAATTTTTTTTTGTGTTCGTAGAAGTGTCATTGACGCTCTATCAAATTTTCAGCTTGATAGCTTGACATTTGTTGAAATGACCCCATATTGTGTACATATATCTTTGTGTGTGGTTTCGATTTTTCACAAAAAAAAATGTTATCGACTTTGCATCATTTGTACATACTGTAAGCTTGGTTTGGCGAGAATTTCGTGGAGTCATGTAGATTTTATGCAAAAATTAATTTATTATAATTATCTCTTACTCATAATAATGCATTACTGATTATTTACAAAGAAAAATGTTGACAATGTACAAGGCCTGCAATTCACTTGACGCGCTCCTGATGTAGAAAGAGATAAAATGACCCCCAACGACAATTTTTCTCTCTGACGCACTATTACACTTTTCCTCACAGCGTTACCGGTCCATATCTACAAGTCTATGCTTATATCGAAAAATTTCCTGTTAAATTGCCAAATAACATGTTGCTAAAAAGATGATTTCATAAAGAAAAAGTGTACTGTCTTTTAATTTTATTTCTGAGTTTATTACATTAAAGAACATGCTTTTATAAGAATAAACTTTTTTTTATTTTGACAATATGTACCCGAAAAATGCTTCTATTTGTACCGAAAATTCGGTACAAATGAACCATTTTCCAGATCCCGCTTTTTGTACTAAAATTTCGGTTCACATACGGTCTTAATTATATGCAGGAATATATCATCTAAACGTGTGGATATATCTCATGCTATGTAGATGCAGAGGTACCTGCAGACGTCAGCGGCGGAGGGTATGCTAGGGCTACAACCCGGTCAGACTGATTTCCCCTCCCCAATTAAGAAGCCGAGATCGCGGTCGAGGAAGTTCACTAAGCATCTAATTGTCGCAGAGACAACTTAGACGGTCCGTCAGTTTAGCGGTTTAGCCTACACTGGTTCGCTACACGGTTGCTTCTTTTTTACTTTGTTCTGTCCGGGTACCGGGTCCGACGTAAACTCAAAAATTTATTAAAACAGAATAGAAAAGTAAAATTAGACAAAATCAACTTCGAGCCATTCATAGGCCCAGTTGATTAGTCTACTTTTTTTCTGTCGCGAGACTTTTAAACTTAATAGGCACTTTGAAATTTTAATTAACTCAAAAGGTAGAATTAAAAAAGAAAAGTAAGAAACTAAGTGGACAATCAGAACCATCTTCGAGCCATACCAAAGGCACAATTGATAGTCCGCTTATTTCTAAAATAAAACCGACCATTCCTTTTTTTGGTTTTTCTCAAAGAAACGGGGATTCGTATTTTCTCTCTCTCTGATTCATCGTAGACGCAACAGTCGTCGAGGTAGGGTGAGTAAGCAAAACAAACACACATACACGCAAAATTTAATTAATGTAATTAAAATAAAATATACCGGCTTCAATGTGAACACTCTTTTCGAATTTACTTTCACACCTTTTCATACGAAAATTCACTCAAGTACTGGCTCTGGACAACAATGGACGCCCTTGAATGAATAAGGGCGAAAACCAACCCTCTACCTCGCTCAATGAGTAGCAAAATAATTTCGCTACTTTGTGGCGAAGGGGAATAATCGAATAGAGGATATTTGTTCAATTATGCTTGTTCGTAACAAATAGCTGGTGGCAGCGTTGGGATGTGGTTTTCTTTCCTTTCAAAAGATGTTGTCCATTAAGAACACAAAAATATTTTTTTTTTTTTTAACAAAATTTCACGCTTTAGACTCGAAATTGGATTATGAATTCCTAAAATTTTAAACAGTAATTTACTGTTAACCTTCTACTATTAAGTGTGCATCAAACATCTATCATCCACTGTGTTATAATTATTTATTTCATTATTGATACCCATTTTCTCATGATTATTTGTGGAATCTGTCCCATACCGGAGAATCGCAGACATGGCTAAGCCCAAGCGGAAGTGTCGTGGGGGTAGAAAAGTGAGGGAACGTATCGAACGTGCCAGTGACCGTGAGCAAGAAATTGATAACAGTGCAGTGCAAAGTGAAGTGAAAAAAACGCACCCGAGAGTTTCGAAGAAATTTTATTTTCATTAGAGTCGTTATGTGCACAGGAAGCTTGAAAGGGAAAAATATTTAATCTAAAAGCAGTTTTTAAAAAAGCTAACGATTTCAGAATGCAGGACCAATTCCACGCCTAAAACCGGCGGAGGATTTACTCCAGTTTTCTGATAGTATTTTTTTGAATGATGATTAAACTAGTAAAATTCTAACGGATGTCTGCTCGATTAAAAAAAATATGGTGTTTATCCGACCTACGGTTCCCGCTACCAACCGAAATGGGTAACCTCCACGAAGGGCCCAGAAGGAAGACTTACTAAATGGTTGCTCAAGCTACACGAATACTCTTATGTTTACGAGTGCAAGTCCGGCAAGGTTAATAGGTGGGTAGAGGCCTTAACATCAAACCCTGTTGACGAGGCGGATGGATGTGACTTGAGTAAGAGCGACTCCGAAAACTCGACGTCATCAGATGCAAACGCATGCGAGACGCTTGATGCGTTTCCTTTGCATATTCGTTCTTTAGGTTTGAATGCGTATCCAATAAGTTCTTCTGGGAGGGCCGCTAAGCAAGTAGCAAAGGAGAAAATCAAGCAAAACCGGAGACCGAAGGAGGCGTTGGGAAGCTCTGCAATGGCAGAGGCCAGGGTTCAAGGTCCTATTTCCCGTCAATTTTTTAGCATTCCTGCTACAGATGAAGCGCCAGAATCGCTGAAAGACGAAGCCCGAGACGGCCCCAAGGACGAGGAATATAAATCCTCCAAAACTCAGCCGACGCCTGAACCTAATCTTGAAAGGAGCACGATTGCAAAAAGACTAAGAATGCGACGAGCTCAGGATCGGCGGAAGGTAAATTATAAGGAGGACGATTCGAATCTTTCCAATTCAGAATCCGAGGTAACTAATACTTCAGACTCAGAATTGGAC
>JAUMHM010000005.1:48800773-48830754 GCA_032362435.1 Melikaiella ostensackeni
TATTTCGTATTTCGCTTTTTGTGAAAAACAGCCGGCAACATTGTTGGTTGCCGGCGCCGGCTGTGTAGACTCCACCTTTTCAATTTTGATCCTGGATTTAAAATCAGCGACCCGAAAAACCCCCGAGTAGCATTTTTTAGTCAAATCGGTTTCCTTTTACAATATTGGTCTGCCATATTGGATCCGCTATTTTTAATTTTTAAATTTTGGCCTTGGATTTGTAATCAGCGACCCGCAAAAATACCTTGTAGCAAATTTTAGTTAAATCGGTTTCGTTTTACAATTTCAGTCTGCCATATTGTCTCCGCCATTTTGAATTTTGTCTTACAACGATTTACATATCAGACTCGGATTGGACATGCAAAAATCTATATAAAAACATATGTAGCACATAAAATGCAAAATCTAAGCGTTTTTGGTATTCAATAAACGATTTTTTTTCGCCAAAAATTCCATCTTCATCATAGATTTTCAAAATCAAAATTTCTTCTTTTTGACTTTCTCTATAATTTTCCTATATTCGGAAAGGTTTTTTCTTCAATTAAAAAAAAAATATATCCCTCTAGGTCATTCCGATCCAAAGTTATACGATTTTGAGACAGAATTCCAAAAAAGGTCCACTGTGCGTCGCCTAACGTCAATTTTCAATGAGATTTCGGACAAGTGAATACCTACCGGAGTTGGCGCATCACATTGTATGGTGACGCCGCCAATAAATGTGTGGTTTGTTTTTTAACAAAGAATTGTATACGGAATCAGAATATTTTATGAATGAGTTAGTGAAGTGAAATACTTAAAATATTCTGATTCCATACATAGATTTTTCTGTTGAAAACACCACTGATTACTCTTATTAAAAAATATAAATGTCATAATAATATAAAATATCTTTGACATATATTTTATTGTATTCTTATTTTACTGTTTCCTTATATTCGAACATTCATTTTGATTAAATACTGTTATGTTATTTTTATATATTTATTTGTATCACATATAAAAAGTATCAATATAAATGTTCAAATAGATGGAAGAAGGAAATTTTCCATGCCATTTTTTTCCAGAAAAAATTGTAAACGTTGAAAAAGGTAAGTTTCTCATATGGGCATATGTGACCGTCGGCGAAGAAAGGGACCTAACGCGCAAAAAATCAATTTTTATTTTCTTGCACCAATCGATAGTATTTTATTTGTTCTTTTATAATAAAAAAATTCTTTTATCTGCAAAATTCGAATTGCTAGTAAACTGCAAAGTGTGGCCACTCTTATGGAGTTCCTGTGCTGGGCAGTATCTTCGTTTGCTTCTCCTGTAAAATGTAGCTCCCGCGCGTCACGTCCCTTTCTCCGCAGACGGTCACGTATGTGTGAAGCCTCTCACTTTTCAATACAAAAATAAATGATTAAATTTTAGTAGGTGCAACATCGGAAACTTGACTATATTGGCTGAAGGTACATTTTAATAAAATTATGTAATTGTACAGACAGAAGTTACTGTCTTCATCTAGATATGAATGATTAAAAAATATTTAATTATGTGAAAGAAAAAAATCTATCGGATATTATTTTTATTTAAGAACATTTTACTGTCGGTGGACAAAAATTTTTAAATGAAAATAAAATTCTGAAATGAAATTAAGTATTGGGTAATTAACTAAAAGAAATGTTGTGCTAATCGTTCGTTACGATTAGCAGTAATTTTTGGTTTTGTTTTCTCATTGCTTTTGCCTCAGCAGGATCAATTTATTTGTACAAGGATTCATCGTTAAAAAAAGCTAAAATCTAGGCTAATCATTATAACTATTTGAATTTGTAACCGAGAATAGGACAGTTTCCTTCTATGAAGTCACTCTAGATTTGTAATTAAGCGACTTAACGTTGAATAAATTTTATTATTTCTTTAATTTCCTTAACGGTCGATCGTTATGAAAGAAATATATTCGCTAGAAATTAGTAAATACGTGTTTGTTCGGGAGGCACAATCACAGAATGCTAAATGAGAACCACGAGCACGTATCTATAAACTTTTCCAACAATTTGAATTCGATTTCAAGGACTATCATAGTTATAACGGTTGTTTTCAAATTTTGTACGCAGACAGTTTACTCTTTTGAAATACTATTCCTTCGAGAATCAAATGCGCATGATAGTTCAGGTTGGTTCATCCCCCTTACTGTTTGCTTAAATTTTAACATACAATAATTTTCAAACGTGTGCAAGCTTGCTTCAATGAATAAATCATGATGTTATAACTATAGTATTACGGTCGAAATTTCAAAATCGAGGGACATCATTTCAAAGCCTATTACTTTGTTTGGACTGAACGAAAAACAGATTTTCTTGAAAGAACGTGATTCTGGTTCAATTAACTTGAAATCCATACTGTGTTTTATACTTGTCTTGTATCGCCATAGTTTTTGAGCATGAAAAGCAAAATAGAAATGTGGATCGAGACAAGCTGATTTCACTAAAAATCGAACAACTTATTACTTAAATATCTTTGAGATATGTATAAAGGAAAGGTTCTAGACATATACCCATGCAGGAAAAAAAATTGAGTAAATATTTCGCCTCGATTTAAATAAATTGAATAGCCACCTGGAATAAACAATAATTTAAATGAAAAAAATCGCAAAAAGTGCAGGCAGCGAGAAGCGAGCCCGCAACCTTCCGCCTATAAGCAGAGTACATCACTGTCTGGGCTATCCAGCGCGGGCGGTCGAAAGTTTCCTGCCATGATTTCTTGAAAGCGTTATTTTCGCGAGAATGACTGAAAACCGTGTCTTATTATTTCATCACATCACTTGTTTGATAATGGCTTATAACAACGAGGAATATGGATCCAAACCAAATTCCACAGGATCGCTAAGAGCCTTATTTAGTAAACTTGAATTTTATATATATGTAAAATGAAATTATGGGTAAGTAAGAGGCAAACAGTTTCCTTTATGGTATATATTATGATCTCTTTAGACATGCTGTATTTTTTATTTTGAATAATCAAACCAAGCAAAACAACACGAGCTCATTAAAAGAGATAGAAGCCGCCGTGACCATGATAAATTATCTAAATCCTGATGAACCATTTGAAGTTTTGAAATTGGCAATCCTGGAGTAAACTTTGCATTTTTATTAAAATCCATGTTGGATGACAACATACAAATATGTCAATAATAATTATATGCACTGAGGTATTCAATAGTATACTTTAGTGTGTTTTTTAAAATTATTATATTAAGCGAAAAGGATGTAAATTGATTAATAAAAAATGTCTGTATAATAATTCTTGTACTTCGTTCCTCCTGTATAGCAAATGAACTAGCTCAATGACTTCCAATGTTCTCAACGTTCATTCCAGCAGAAGAAATAGCGAATATCGTTGCAGATAAAACCAACGTTGTGTATCCAAACGCCATGGTGTACTATTGGTCAGTTAAAATTTCACCTTAGTTCGGAAAAATGATAGGAACACAGGAACACTGAGAACTCTATCTTGAACTCGAATGAATTGGATAAAATCAGTAATTTGCTAAACTTTGAAACCGTTCTACAAATGAGCCCTACAGAGTATCCTGTCTGACAAAAAAGTATTTTAAATCTGACATGATGCTAGGCCCGCGAATCGCATGCGTGACTCTCAGGTAGATGACTGGAAGAGTTACGGCAGGAATGGTGAAGATAACATGGGCGGGGTTGCCGCCTTTGTATGGTCAACGAAAGTGGGGGTCAAGGAACCTGATCTGGGTAACTGGGGTGCACTTCACAGGCTGTAACTGGGTCACCTTCTCTCCAATTCTTCTATACTTTCTCAGAACTACACATAGTCCAAAAAATACGTAATAGGCATTTTTGATAATACAATACGTATTTCCTCGATTTGAAAAAGAGAAACAATTTGTTGACGAAATTATGAGTATTTAAATTTCTGAATTTGATAGCGTTGAATATTAAATTATTGACAACATTTTTTCAGGTACTGTAATTTTTTTAAATTATTGAAGCGCTCAATTTTTTTTTTCTGATTCAGATAGAAGTTTTTCTATTTTCAAAACGAAAGACTTTCTTTTGCAGTAATTGATATTAAATAAAAATATCAAGTGAATTTGAACAAAATTGAAGGGTATCGACCTTTTCTGCAGTTTTACCTTATAATATTCCTAATTAGCGTAGTTGATTATAAAATCTGGATATTCGAGCTGCAATGTGAAATATTTGAAAGACTACAATAAAAATATGAATTTTTAATATGAAAAAAGAACAAGGAGTAGAATAGTGGATACGAAAAACTGATATTTTCTATATGAAAATGCAGAATAATGAAAAGTGATAGTGGCTGTATTAAGTAGTGTAAAAATCATCTCACGGAAAGGGACACATAATTTCCGAAGTAATTTTTCGCGTGGAATTCGAATCTGACCTTCATTGTTCACCATCGCGTTAAGTTTTTGTGGTATTTGAAAAGTAATTGTTTGGCGAGAATTTTTTCATCGTAGTATAAAATGCTGTAGGGTATGCTATTTTGAATGTACTATACGTTATGTGGATGTACTCGAGATAATCTCAAAAAAACTAAAGAAAAATCGAAAAAATGAGACCTTCACCAGAAGTCTTATATTTAGTTAAATACTGACCTTTTCGGAATAAAATAGGGGTCGTTTTTTTTCTTTTCTTCAAGCGAGAAAAACAAATCATTTTAGTTGTTACTGTTCTCCAGAAATAGGCAAAAAATTCGGTCTTTGTTTCTAATTTTACAGAAGTGACCTCACACACTTACCTAATTAAGTTTTCCACATCAACGCGTACAGTTTGTTGCAAGTGGATAATTTTAAAACAAAAAAAGTACATCAACATTATTGTGTAAAATGAATAATTGGCTTCGAAAGTAAGTTTTGCTTCATTGGCACAAAAATACCATACACAGAACAGGAGCTATTAGGGTCGTTTTTGCAAACAAACGATATCTTGAGAGCGTCAATTGCAGCAAAAAATACGAAATGCAGTACAAAACTTCTTTCGAAGCCAACTATTCTTTTTACATGACAATGTTTTTACGCATGATTAAGTTTTCGGTGCCGAAGGTCAAATGGATCGAGATAGAAATTTAAATTTCAAGTTGGCTACGTTTCGGACTCTGTGTGGTCAATTTTGAAGCCTGTGAAAATCTTATTATAAAAGAAAATTAAAATACATAGATCTACGAATACATAGCACATAATAAATTATCACAGAAAGTAAGTTTATAAATATGTTAAAACGGAAGTAAATCATAAGTGTAGGGATTAAAAATAACCTGTCGTCAAGCCTGACGTGATTCGGAAGAACACTGTTAACTGCAATTCGGATGAGTCCCTTGAGTAGCCTACCGGTAACTGTGTTCAGGTGACTTACTCGTATCCGAATTGCGGTTAACGGTGTTCTTTCAAATCACGGCAGAAGTGTTCAATTGAATAATGACGTAAATTACAATTAATTAGCATCAATACACAAAGCGTTAATAGCATTATTATACAAATTATAATTTACGACCGCAAAAGAGTCCGAAACGCAGCCAATTGCAAACTTAAATTTCTTTTTGTATTTATTTGACCTTTGACACCGAAAACTTAATTATGCATCAAAGAAGAAGCCGAAACAGGAGAAAAATGATCTAATATTGTTTTTACGTTTCAACAAAACGACACTAGAAACTATCTGGAAACACCACTAGAATCGCGTCTTAAATAAATCGTTAGGACGAATTTTTTTTGTTTTAGAATTATTCACTTGCAAAAAACTTCACGCGTTCATGTGGATAAACTGGATTAGGTAGGTGCGTGAGATCAGTTTTGTAAAATAAGAAATAAAGGCCGGAATTTTCATCTAATTCTGGCGGACACTGTGAGCTACAGCAAAAATGTGTCGGACAAAAATTTCTTTACGAATATCTCAAAAACATGACGTCATGGCAAAAATGAGGGTCAGATTCGAATCCAGCACAAAAAATTTCTTCGGCTATGGCAGATCTACTTTTTACGATTTAGTAATTAACTTTTTTGGTTATGTAGATGGATTAGTTTAATAATAAATACTGTGTGAAGAAATAGATGGCGCTACATGTGCATGTAATAATCTAAAGGAAATTACGATGGAGCTAGCATCGTTTAGCTTTGCCTTATGTTATAAATTAAAATAATATATAAATAATTAAGGAAATCATAGGAAATACATATTTTCATTTAACTCATAAACAAATAACACTATTTGATAGAAAAAAGGAACACTTACCGCTTAAAACTTACTGTACTAATACAACATTTTTTATTTTTGATAATGATATATCTAATTGTTAAGTACTTATTGAAATCCTATAATAGCCGTCAAATCGTTCAGATAAATTGAAATTAGTACTAAATTCTAGGGTAATAAATTTGAAAACCTTCACCTTGTCACTGAAATAGGTGCGAAAAGCAAAAAGTATGATTTTTTTAGAAAATTCAATTTCGTCAAAAAGTGGATCATCTAGCACCGTTTAGCTTTCCCTGCTTCAATTAGCCTTACGGATAGTGAGAATGACATAGATCGATACAAATCTTCGAAGCATCAACAAAGTACATATGAATATTTTATAAAATGAGAGTCATGTGTATTTATTGCAAGTAGAGCAATGAAGCGCGCGTATACTTGTTTTCCTCACATAAGACTGTCCAATACAATTTTCTCTCCGGAATGTTTCTGATCATTTTTGATAGATTTGTAAATGCTAATTGCGATTCCGGGAACAGAAATTCTCCAACACGTCAAGTTTTTGAGTCAAGCGGGGCTAAAGGTTGAAAAAAAACGTGTTTTCTCAGTCGCGTGCCGTGGCTCATCCAACTAAGACCGTGCTTAATGCACGGCCTACGGCGCGCGACGATGGAAATAGTTCCCAACGGCTGTACATCAAAGTCTCCCACTTTGAATTGTTTGAGGTTGTAACCAACGTTCAAGCTTTAATTTAACCCCAAGTAAAAGGGTCTATTACTACTCGTTCATTTTTTACAGACACATAAATGTGGCCAAAGACGCATTTTTTTATCTCTTTAACTCGTTTCTCTCAAAAACTTGACGTGATCTTTATTTGTGTTGCCGGTTTAGGAATGAGCGTCCAAAATATATCAAAAATAGTCACAATTATTTGGTAGACAAAAAAGGGTAATTTTTGTTGGATCGTGTATTTATGAAAGAAAGAAATTAAGAAGGAATAAGTTGAAATTCGTATACATGTTTCGTTGAAAAAATCTTTTCTGATTTCAAAATTAAAATTATGTCATATTAATGTTTCGAAGAAATTGTTTTCTTAACATTTCTTTTAGATAAAAAGTTTAATTAGTAATAAGAGGAAAATTTTTGGCGGGTACTTTTCTTTAGGATGGTATTGTTAGTCATTATCTTTTTAAATTATAAAAAATGTGTGATCAGTCGTTGCTTAAGGAATATTTAGAGAATAATTCGGAGAATACTAAAAAATAAATTTCATTTTCTATGGAATATAGTAAGAATTCACTTTATTTGAACAATATGTACTTCAAGAATTGAAGAATTGAAGACACAGGTTCCTTATCGTTTGTGACACAACCTACCTTTTAGTTATATCTCTGGCAAAAGTTTCGGATAGAGATATATTCCGAATCACTCAGAAATCTCTGTCGGAACGGATCCGAATCAATCCGAACGAATACGTACCAATTTTTAATCCTTCTTAATCCCTTACAATCCGTGCATCAACTAAAAATTCAATCCAATTGAATCTAAGGCTCTCTTTTCAATACTTTCCAATACGTATGTTAACACTGGTGTTAATACGAATTAATCCGATCTAATATTCCAATCGTTTCCGATCCATCAGTTCAATCTGAATGAGTCCAAGGTTCATCTGGACAAACTTTTCAATCTGTGCGCCGAATTAAAATGAATCCAAGGCTCGTCCGAAGAGACTTTCCTATCCTTGATATATACCGTAGTTACAGTATCTGGAAGTCAATCCCGTACGATAGAGTGAGAAGAAGGGACGGTGATTGAGAGGAAGGAGGATTCGTGGTTCCACTGGAGGAAAGAGTGAATCTGGAGCGGGTTGCTAGGGAATCTAGAGACATGAGGGGGAAGTGTGAGAGTGAGAAGTACGAGGATCTCTCAAGAAAGAGAGAGGGCGTGGACTAATGGGGAATCTAGGGACCCGAGGAAAGTGGGGGAGTGGGAGGTAAATATTTTATACTGAGTTTTCTGTATCTGGGGATTTCACTTCCGCGAGAAAGAGTGAGAGGGAGTAACTCGAAGTGAGAGGTGGGAGGATCTAGGGTTTTTCTGGGGAAGGGAGTGAGAGGGAGTCAGAGATAAATTCTCCTTTGCCTCTTTTCCGTTGATCTTTTCTTGTTCGTTGAGCTAATCATCAAATCCCTTAATCGTTTGAGGTAGGTCCTTCTGACTGTGTGGGGGTGACAGATATACTTGTCGAAGGTTCTTCTCCTTCATCATCTTCGTCCAGACCTCGAGTGCGTTCATGGCGAGGTGTGTGTGTGTGTGTGTGTGTGAGAGAGAGAGAGAGAGAGACTTTGGATGACTTTGAAGGAAAGCGAGAGAAGGAAATACCGATGATCCGATCTCTTTAAGGAGACAGAAAGGTAGAGCAGGCCCTCTGGCGGGGCTTAGTCCGTATTGTCGTCTGCTCGTCGGTTCGTGGTTGTGAATTCGTTGAGACGGCGAATAGGGATGTGGTGATAGATGGTATGCTCGCTATCGGTTTGTAGGTTAGAAAGACAGGAGAAAATGACGCTGGGAGGATCCAGGCTTTATCGCGACAGCAGGTATGCCCGCTGTCTAACGGAGGAGGAGGGAAGAATCTAATTTGATAGCAGGTATGCCCGCTGTCGGTTTCTGCGGGAAGAAGACAGGGGAAGGTAGCGCTGGGATATTCCAGGCTTTGTTGCGACAGCAGGTATGCCCGCTGTCTGATAAGGAGAGGAAAACTCAAGGCGGAAAATAAGAGAGGAGACTCGATAGGTTTGAGTAGTGAGGGTTTATTTACTTCAGCGGAGACGTCAGCGTTGAGTTGTCACTGGCGTCGCCTGCGCAACTCTCCTTCACACCATGGTTCTAGAACTCGGCCAGCGAGCGGAAGCGTATTTTCATTATCTCGATATGGACACGCTACGTCCGTAGGTGTATTCATATCAAGGTAAGGGAGTTATCTTCCTGTCCCATGATCGACGAGTTTTGGATCGATTTACATTAAATTCTTAATATCTAGTCTACATCAATAGTTAATCTCTTAATATCTAAAGTAGTTGCCTAACGATTAACTAAGCGTCGTCTGCGGCAGGGTTTTTTGTATTGAGGAAGGAAAGGAGGCTTGATCTATGCGAGCCGCGTATAATATACTTTTCAACTTCGTTCTTTTCCTTGAAATACAGTCTGAAAGATTCGACACCAATTCAAGTGATTTCGAATTATTCCGAACCCAACTTTCAAAACCCTTCAATCATTTCACCATATCTGAATGGATTCGAAACCAATCTGAACACACATCCTAATCCTTTTCAATCCACCAGTTGAATCCAGATAAATCCAAGACTCGCTTGGATATACTTTCAAATGCGTTTGTCTAATTCCACTAAACCCGACTCTCATTATGATCGGCTTATAATCCTTCTTATCCAATAAGAAACAACAAGTTCAATCTGCATCAACCCGGAACTATCTTTCCGTCCCTTTCTATCTGAGGGCCCAATCCGAATGAATTTGATGCTTATCAGAAAAGAACTTTCAATGATTCAAGAACATGGCATCAACACGAACTACAATCCAGTCTCAAACCGAACACACATTTTAATCCTTTTCGATTTCTGCTCTTAATCTGAATGAATTCGAAACTTATCCGTAAAAGCTTTTTGATCATTACAATCCGTGCATTAGCACTAACTTTAGTCCGAATGATATCCGAACCCGCCTTCCAGTCCTTTTAAATCTGTGCCACCAATCCGAATGAATTCGAGACTCATCCGGACTGACTTGTCAATCATTCTCAGTCACGGCTTCAACAGCAACCTTAATCCGAACCCAAAACAAACCCAACTTCTGATCTTTTTTTTAATCTGTGCCCCCAATCTGAGTGATCCGAAACTTATCTAGATAAACTTTTCGATCATTCTCAACCCGTGCATCAACACCAACTTCAATCCGAATTCGATTGAAACTGCCTTTCCATCTTTTTTAATCAGTGAGTTGTATACGATTGAATCCGAACTCTTTTTTCAATCCTTTTAATGAGTGTGTGCATCAAAACTGAATGAATCTGGGGCTCATCCGTAAATATTTTTCAATCTGAATAAATCTCCATCAACATCAAATTCGATACGCTTGAATGCGAGATTAATCCAAATCACGCATTCAATACTTTGCATTCCTAGCGTCCAGTGCGAATAAAACCGAGGCTTATACGGACAGCCCTTTTTTTTAAATTTCATATATACTTATTCTGGGTCAGTTCCCGACGGTCAAGAATCGTCCTTTTTTGAAAATTCTTCAAATTTTGTCACATTTCACGTATCTCTGACCCACAGTGAAATTCAAGCTATAATAGGTATGATGAAAATGTCAACAGAATGGAACTTCAGTATCTTAATCTGTACGAATTCTAAGCCTCAAGAAATGAAGAAACCGAAAAGCGTAGCTGATTATATCCCCGAAGTATATTCAAGTTACACTTTTGGTTTCTTAATGAGATTCAACACCGCGACCGCGCACGTAAAATTTTCTTAATTCGATTGAAAAGGAACACATATGGTGCATTATTCATTAGGCGTACCCACTCAAAAAATCAACGTTATCCAATGTTACAATGTTTCTTGACTGAATCCGTCAATCAAAATGCTGGCTTATTTAAGTCTTTTTTACTTTTTACGTATTTTGACTTTCCATTCTTCAAAAATGTACAGCATTTATATTATTATGTTTCATATAATTTTTGCCATGATATTCATTCAGGTTCGTTGAAAAAGGCTCCCAGTCTTAGGCTGAAACATCAGAATGATTAAATGAACTTTCAAGTAGTTTCTTTTTCTTTATTTTACTTGAAGACCGTAAGACCTAAAGAATACTTGCTCACATATATGTAGATTTCATGAATTCTTCTTCTAATAATACTATTTATCAAAGGATGCGGATAATTTTTCTGAGCTAATGTAAGAGATCGAAATTTTCTTTTCTAAATTAATTATCACTTATTTTTATATACCTATCAGGTAATCCTTTGATTAGACCAACCTCTAGACAAAATAAATGATGAGAAATATAATTAAGATATCTACCAGACCACGAAGGTTTTTTAAACCAATTGGTAATTAAATCACCTTCAGGTGTTTTTGTAATCTGTATATCAAGGTAGTTTATTGAATTATTATATTATGTGAACTGTATGGAATTTTCTATACTGTTAAAAGCATTTATGAAATCATGAATTTTATCAGTAGGAACAATAGCTAAAATATCATCCACGTACCGTTCATATAAAATTTGCATAAAATTTAACTTTGCTGAAGCTCTTTTTTCTACATCTTCTGAAACCAAATTTTGAATTATAGGAGACAACGTAGAAACCATAGGACAAACACCTAATTGTTTGTGATATTTTCCATTAGAAAGAAAACCATGTTGTTAAAAACAGTTCTAGTAACTACTCAAAATTCAAATTATGTAATTTTAGTTGGACTTTGATTTGAAATTAATTTTTCCTCGACACAATACAGCACAAGATGTAATGAAATTCATCAAACATTGAAGCAATGTCCAATGAAACTAAAGAATGTGTTGAAGCAGTTTTTCTCTCTTCGACCGTCAATGTAGTACAATAGTTCCAGTAGGAAGAATAACTGGATTGGCACTTACAAAAAATCAGATCTAAAAGTCATGTTACCTTATGATCAAGAACTTTCTGAACGGTTAGGAAGATCTTCTAAGAAATTTCATATAAATGTTTATTTTAATAGTAAAAACACTCCCAATAGATTTTCACTCAACAAAAAGGATACTGATAATACTGGAAATTTGTCTGGAACTATATATCTCATAAAACGTGAATGTTGTGATGAAGTTTATATTTGCGAAACAGGCAGGAAACTAAAAACTAGAGTTTCTGAACACAAAAGACATCCTAGAGTTTGTCATTTGAATACAGGTTTACCGCAGTGTAACATGATTTATTTTCTAGCCGGGGATCGATCTTTTGTTTAAAAATAATCCAAGTTTATAATCAATGCACTTGGCTGATTTAAATAAAGGCTGTAGGTATTTACTAAAAATCTTAGTAATTTTTAGTGATAGTAGTGTAGAATTTCAAACTTTTCTCAATGATATTTATCTTAATTGAGAGATTCGCTCAATTTGTGTTTACTTTTTCCTGTCCGGTAAATTGCAACCAAAAATATAGATTGGTTGCAGTACTGGTAGGACATTAAAATTAGACCTATTCATCTTAAAACTAAACTTTCCAATAAAATAAATAACAAGTCAATAAGATTAGTTTTTACAATCTAAATTTACGTTAAAATTAAAATTATTATACAAATATACGAGATTGTGGATTCACTCGAGGGAGTGATGATTTCGCACTTTTGTTATCTTTTGAGACTCTTAAATGAATTCTTCTCACATACATTGGATTCTCCCTCTTCATTTTTCAAAACTGAGTTACCAAGACTTTGTTCGCACAACAAGGTCCTTATCGTTAAATAAAGTGCAAGGTTGTTACGAGCTCCATTCCATTCATTTATCCTCTAAAGGATCTACGCGTTCAAAATGAGAAAATAATTGTATTTCAGACGTATCAGTTTCAATGAACACCCATTTCTTCATATTTTAAATATAATGTTTGTTCATTATTTTTTTATATTTTATTATTTTTATTTTTCAAGATAGCCTGGTCTGTCTCAAGTCATCTAATACTACCTCGAACGTGAATGACTCAGTAATCTATTAGAAGAAAAAAAAATTATGGAAGGATAGCATGTCGATGTTAAATCCTTATATATACATATATCGATCGATGCCTCCCTAAACTAAAAAGTCATTCACAGAAAAAAACGATTTTTCATTCTCTAATTTAATATACTGATAATCATCAACGCCCCCCTAAATGAATGCATTCAATGAAATTTAATTCATTCGTTTATGAACCAACTGCTTACTTATTATATTCATAGATGTTTTATTTTTATTATTAATTTTCATTTTATTGCTTTTTATTCCAATTTTTTTTATGATGCCTTTATTATATCCTCTTTTTGTAATTAGTGTTTAATCCCTCTCACTTACTATATAAATAAATTATAGTACTATTATGATTAATTTCTTTTCAGAGAATAAAAACGTTCTCTAGGTACACTGAGAATGCTGATTTACTACTGATTTATGATTCGCTTGAAATATCCAATCAATTATATTGAAAATGTTCTCATTTACATTTCACTCTAGTATTATATATCCAGAGTATTTATCCTGCGCAATTACTTTCTTTTATTTCTGATCGAGATTTATTATTGGATTTACCGCGATTTGAGAAATGATACGCCAAAATTGATTCAAGTTAGTTAACTCTCTCATGATACATTCTCAAATCTTGAGTATGGTACATACCCTTTTCGTCTGATTCTCTAAGGTCCCATAGAATAAATGCCCCTGGTGTAACTTGTTTTTTTAGTACGAGAGGTCCGTCATAAATTTGCAAGAATTTCGCTAGAATTTTGTTATCCTTATCAGATTTATGCAATGATTTTAGAAGAACCTGATAGCTTTTCTTAAATTTAGTTATTTTATGGATTTTATTGAACGCTTTGGCACGCTCTTCACCCTTTTTTAAGATGTTATCGTGTACCATCTCAATTTTTCTTTCGAACTCTAGATCTGGGGGTTTTGGAAGAAACCTTAACCAATTTCCCCAGGCCCTATTTGATTTTTTGTTCATATGAATTTTTATTGGCGTAAATTCTGTCGTGTCATGATGTGTCTTGCTCATACATGACTCGATAATGCGAACCCATTTCCACCACGCGCTATGGCTTTTTTCTTATCAAAGATCGGAAAAATCGTGGAAGTTTCCTGTGGATTCTTTCCACTATGTTACTTTGGGGATGGCGAATTGAAGAGAAAACTAATTGGATGCTTTCCTCCTTGACTTTATTTTGCAATACACCTAACGTAAATTACGTTCCGTGATCTGTAATGATCTTACTAGTCTTTCCATATTTTAGAATATGATCATTGAAGATTTTGTTAATTGCTGCTTTTGTCGTCATTCTTCTCAGAGGATATGAGCATACATATTTATTCAACGCATCGACTGTTGACAGTACGAGTATATATTCGAATCCCCCTTTCGATGCAGGTGAAGGACGACAAAAATCAATCAATAAAATTTCCCTTGGTTTCGTAGGCGTATAGTTTTTCATTTTCGCGTAACTAGTTTGGTTTGTGACCTTGTTCTTTTGACATGAGTCACAACTAGAAAATCTTCGCCTTATGGTTTTCGCTAAGCGCGGATAATAAAAATATTCGTGAAGCATTCTAAATACTTTTTGTGGACCTATATGACCATAAAGCTCATGACATTCGTCTAGTTCGTCACGGATGATGCTTTTAGTTAAATGAAGTTTCTTTCCACCCCCAGAAATAAAGTATACGAGTTCTTCATACATTTTAAATCTTTTCGTTTCACCCTCATTATTTGCCTCTACGCATTGTTGCAAAATACAAAACATATCGTCAATAAAAGTAATAACAAAGTTTTCCAACTCATTTAGATCAAAATCTAAAGCTCTAACTAAAGCAGCCGTGCTTGTTTTCAAACCGAAAGGTGTGACGCAAAATTCATAACACTTTCCCTCATATAAGAAAGTTGTATATTTCATAGAATCTTAATGTAATGGCACTTGCCAAAAGCTACTAATTAGGTCCAAAGTGGACATTACTTTAGTTCCTGCACATCTTTGAAATAAGACTTCAGTCGGTTTCTTCGTCCTGGGAAGACGCTATGTGACTTTTGGAAAACGGGTGGAACGGATTCCTCGTTTTCCGAGGTTCATCATCCGAAGAAGAAAGGTCATCGCTATTGGCAGGAGTTGTGGGCTTTTCCATCTCTCTTCTACGTCTAGTGAGCCTTTTGGCTAATTCGCTTTCATCGAGATCTGGTGAGATTCTCAGAATTTGAGGATTCTACAAGCGTAATGGGTAATGCTCTGTAATCAGTCGATCTATTGTGTACCACCAATACTCGAGAAAAATTCTTGTCGATTTCAGCGTCCACTCGCGTGGTGAGAGGGTCCTTCGGATTATTTCTGAAGTCCGTCCTAAAGGTTTCTGAGTCTTCTGAGTCTCCTGCATCGGTTGAACTGGCCGACTCTGCAGAACTGCACGCCGGATTTCCTGATAGGGGTTCCACGCCTTTATTTAGCTTTTCTTTTTCATATTCATATGTATATTGATAATCCTTCAGTTGTAGTCACCATTCTATCAACCTTGTTCCTGGATTGTCCATGTAGGTCATCCAATGTATAGGTTTCATGGCCGCAGGCTAAGATAAACTCTCGACCATATAGATAGAGGCGGAAGTTTTCTACTCCGTAGAGCACCGCTAGGCATTCCTTCTCCTCTTTATCATAATTTAATTCGTAATCGGTCCAGACCTTAGAGTAGTAAGCTATAGGCATATTCATGTCATCCTTCTTCCGCGTCAATACTGCTCCTACATCATGGTCAGAGGCATCCGTTGTCAATTTGAAGGCTTTCCTAAAATCAGGATACTGTAGGATTGGTTTTCTACACAAGTAACGACGAAGTTTCCGGAAGCTTCGAACTTGCTCTTCTCCCTATTTAAAAGGAGTTTCCTTCTTCAAAAGTTCAGTTAAGGGTTTTGCCAGCTTCGCGTAATCCTTAATGAACCTTCGGTAATACCCCGAGAGGCCTAGAAATTGTCGGACATTTTTGACAGTTTTAAGTGTGGGAAATTGCCGTATCGCTGTTATTTTGGCGGGATTTGGCCTTTCTCTATCCCGTCCAATAATATGGCCCAAATAGACAACCTCCGTGCGTAAGAATTCGCATTTGTCCGGTTGCAGTGTAGATTCGCCTTCCGTAGTCTTTCTAATAATCGCCTAATCTTCGTATCATGTTCTTCTATAGTTTCTGAATGCACCAATATATCATCTAGATAAATGAAAGCTTCTGTTCCATGCATTCCTGTTAAATCGTTGTCCATGAGCTGTTGGAATGTAGCTGGGGCATTTTTGATGCTCATTGGCATACGGAGATGTTCAAAATGACCACGCGGTGTTAAAAGGCTGTTTTAGCCCTATCCTCTGGGTGGGTTTCGACTTGATGCAAACCACTCGTCAAATCTGGTACGGAAGAGTAGCGTGCTTTTCCAAGATGGTTCAAAATGTCCGTAATATTTGGTAACGGATATGCGTCTCCTATGCCTTCGTCATCATCCATCTTCTTTGGAATTATCATTAAAGGGGAATTGTAAGGTCGCCTGGGGATGTCGGTATGGCTTTAGCATTATTACCTCATCATCCGTAGTGGGGATTTGATGTTGCAACAAGTGGGTACAGTTTAACAGTTGTCCGTTTAAATGGAAGACATTGGGAGAATCCCTTACCCAGCTGTAACCGTATTCTCTCTCTTCTAAGATCATTTGGGAGACATGAAGACTTTTCAACACTTGTTCCGTACGTTATGACACTCGGTCCGTCAGGTGTGTTGGTAATTCATTAGGTGCAGCCTCCGGTTCTGATCGTGTTGAGTCTTCTCTGGGAAATTCATATTCGTCGTATGGGAAGATTTCTTGGGGACTGACTTCAAATGCTACTGCTTCAGTGGTGGTATTTATAGCTAGCACTCTGCACACTCCATTTTGGACTGCCACAGCTGCCTCTTCCAAATAGATTCCTTGTGGGGTATCCATTTTTGGTAGATATCCTTCCTTGAGTCCCGAGTTTCTTACGTCTATATCGCCAGGTTGGCGCATTCGTGTTACAATTCGTAGAATTCGAGAGGAAGGTTTAATTTCCTATTTTAGAGCTCTTTTCGCGCTCTTATCTTCTTCATCCACAAAGGAAATCGGCGTCACTGGTTTGTTTATCGTCACTGAAGTGTTATGCCAGAAAGACAACTGTGCTTGCTCCTGTCTGAGGTAGGGCTGGCCTAATATTCCATCACTAGTCACGGGGATGGAGTTCTTTACTACGTGGAACTCGGTAGGGGATTCCAAAATAGGTAATTTCAGGGTGCCTATTGTTTCAACCGGATGATTAGTGATTGCAGCCATTCGAACTGCTTTTTGGGTTTCCGGTTTTAAAGCACCGGTTTTTTTCAAGTTCTAATTGGAGCCTGGATCTACGAGAAAATGGGCATCACCATATCTGAGTTCTGGTGATGTGACTTTCACGACGGGAAAATCTTTAGAATTCCGCCCTGTTCGTAGGATCCTATGGAGTTCTCCGGGTAGCTCTTCGTCAATAGACGCTTCTGTACTGATGGACTCTTGGCTGCGTCCTGACCCAGAGCCTGCTAAGGGTTTAAATCCTTGGGTAGCCCTGGGGAGTTTGCTCTGGAGAGAGATTTTTAATATCCTTTCCAGGACATGTTTGGGGGATACTGGTTCGTTAAGTATTGTGGTACAGCTGGAGCAGAGAGATAGGGATACGTCAGGCCATATCCAGGTGGTGGTGGTTGGTATGCCAGATAGGATTGTTGGGCACCTATATATTAGGATAAACTCCCGTAGTACTGTTGCAATAGTTGTGCGTAGTTAGGGGGCGAGAATACCCCGCTAGCTATCGGTTGAATTGGAGAGCTTCTTCAAATGCTTGATCGAATCATTCACGATGGGGAACTGTTTATCCCTCACACTCTCATGCGCTGCTCCTTCTAATTTTGATAACACCGCTCTGATAAACATAGGTTCGGTTCCTGCTGTTATTAACATGGTCCCAATGCACACGTCTTGAATAAACTCTTTTATCGGTGGCGTTTTTCTATCAAAGTCCGGCATGTGGTAAGTACTAGTTTGCATCGTAATGTTTCCTAAAAGGGAGTTTATGACTAAGCTGGCATCCATGCTTAGGCTAGGGATTGGAACACGTAAGTTGGGCGCGGCTGCACTCAATGTATTTGCGATGCTTTGGTTATTCAAGTCTTGTTCTCCCAAGTCGTGAAATCGGTTGTCCTCTCTCGATGGGTTACTTCCATTATTAGGGTTCATGGTTATGGTTTAGATGAAAGTCCTAGCTTCTTAGCCGCAAGAAATTTGTGTCGTATCCTTGTCGAAAACTAAGTGTTCTTTCCACGCAAGAATCAAATTCCTAGACGTTCAATAGCCGTCATTCCTAAAATTTCTTCTGCAATCGGGTGTTCGATGGGGGTATTGATAGAAATGATCTCGCATGTAATAACCTCTTTACTCAAACTTAAATTTACTGCTCCCACTGATGCAATGGTCAGTGAGCCAAAATCGTATGTGGTGACTGGATGTCTTGTGAACTCTACCAATAATTTGCTTCCCGGTATGAACGTTAATGGGGTTTCGCGGTGCAGTATCAAATTGATATCACCTCTTCGGAAGGATTGAGAATATAAGGTTAATCCAGTTGGTTGCTGATACTGTGTGGTTTCATGGCAAAAGGGAGGCATTTTGAATACGATTTCTTGCTCTCATGACTCAATCGTCATCAAACTTTTCAATTCTGACACCTTTTCAGGGTTCCTAAAACCAATAAGTATATTCCACACCGGAATGTATTTATAATTAGAATCAATCCCTGGCAAGTTCCGCGGTGATAATGTCTCAATCACGAAGGCTATAATGCGCAAGTGGCCAAGTGAAATTAAAACATAGTTTTCCTAAGAGTTAGCTGCCTCTTCGATGGCCCGTTATGGTGTATGGATAGTAAAGGTCGTGATGGGATAAGGGTTAGATAACGAAGACATGAAAGGAGATATATATACTCAAAATGATTTTCTGCAAAAAAAGGAACCTTTTTCTATTTAGTCTATCAATACCACCTCTATTTCTGGCCTTTCATCGGGGTCGGTCGCAACTATTATCGTTTCGGCCTCCGAATCGGAATCAGAAGCTGACGATTGTACATTGAGAATTCTAATTTCTTGACCCCGCGCAGAAATTCTTTGTTCTACGGCCTCTTCTAGAGGTGGATCAATGGTAATCACTTCTATATCGACAATACTTGCTTCTATTCCTTGAATCGGCTTTACAGGGGGTCGAATTACTGGTGTGAACGCGAGGCTGAGGATTGATATAATTGCAGGCATAATAAAATTGTTGTAAATAATTGATCTTGATGGTATAGTCTCCACGTTAGTTTGATTCATCCTTTCAGCTGGCTTTTCTCTTTTCACGGTAGATTTGAGAAGTGACTTGGAGAGGATCGTCTTTTGGTTAGGCATTGGGAATGTCGGGTGAGGATCTCGAAACGCTGCGTATCCTGCCCAAGGTCGCGCGAGAGGGTTGCTGAAGATTATTTAATATTGACTTTGATATCCGAAAATCTCGCCTACTCTTGTATGAAAAGAAACACGAATGCTAAAATGCAGCAACAGACCTTCCCTTCGCTAAAGCGTTCAGTTTGGGTCGGCGCGGATAAGCCACATAATTTTGTAATTTGAAAGCACTCAAAATCAAAATCGCTTGACTTCGGTTTTATTTCAGGTGGAACTTTATTCAGGAATTTGGAAAAAGAGAAACTTCAGCCCGTCAGCTAAGCGTGCGGTTGAGTGAGTTAGTGAATATAAATTATAATTGATATTCACGTTGTTTTTCTTATTCCAATTTAGGGATTTTTAGATAACTTTCTGCGTGGTTGTACCAGAGGGAAGCAACACCATACCGGAATTTCATTTACTCCTTCAAGTAATATGCCTTTTATTTTTTTTTAATCATCGAGCGAAAAAAAGGTAATCCCTAAATCGACGAGGCTTGCAATAATATCAATTTTTGCCTCTTTCGGGAATTGAAAATTCTTGATTCCGATTGGGTAATTAGAAATTTCCTGGCAATTAAGTGTTGATACTATTTTTCTTTCGAAGATGTACTTTATCACAATTTTCCTATTACTATATAGTACTAGTTCGGCTGCCTAATTCTTCTGTCCCTTTTGCGCGATTTTAGCTTATTGCACGAATGATTCTGCTCGACTGAGAGCGGTTCCAAGAAAATCTCAGAATTCTTTGTCATTGGACAATTTGTGACAACCGGGCTCTGGTTCGGGTAAAGCGGGGCTGATTGTTTTTTCTTCAATTGAGATTTTTTCTATTTTAATAGCCGAATTTATTAGCGCTTGATATGCTAATTTTTTTTCGAGGGTTTCTCGAACTTTTCTCCCCGCCCGGGCCGTAGATTAGTGAACTGATTTAATTCCTCCCTGGCGGTAAGACATTTTTCTGACATTTCATTCAACTTTAAGTGATGAGATATTAAGGCACTCCGCGATCCTTTCAAGTAATGCAAGCTCAATATGATAGCCAGTTTTCAGCTTTAACTTAAAATAGGAATTGTTCCAGATTTTTCTTCCAAATTATTAAACTGGAAGAATTTTGTTTCTCTTTTGAAACATCTCGTGTAAGATCTATTTGATTGCTTTTGATAGTGAACCAATCTCCCTTGTCAAACGGCAGAGAATCTGAAGCAGACTTAGATTTTTGAGGCTTGTTTCTCAAGGGTGTTACTCCGGCCAAACGGCTGAAGCGAACTATTTAGCGAAAATTATCACCTTCGGCCAATCGGCTGAGGATAATTTAATTCTTGAGAAATCATTATCCGTGATAAGATTTGCGCTGGATCGAAACCATACACAAAATTCTTAGAATCTAATTTGAAAAACATTGCTTCGGCCAATCGGCTGAAGGAATGTTAAGTGAATCTTAACTTTTGAAAAATGACTGATAATAATATCTGTCAATTCTAAATAATTGTTCCGTTCAAACGGCTGAGACAATTACAGAGGATTGGAAACATGAACTTTTATTCAACTTGGTAGTAACCAAACTCCTTTGCTAAACGGCAGAAAGAATTTGTCCACTCTCAGATCCGTAAGATGGGTTTCTCAGCAAAAGTCTTTACTTCGGCCGAACAGCTGAAGCAAGGCCCTTTAGAAATAATGAATTCGCCCAAACGGCTGAAAGGAATTCTTTTCACAAATCAAGGTCATACGTAATAGTAATCTGCTAATTAAACATATCAGATTTTTCAAAAAATTGATTTGTAACATCAGTTTCGGCCAAACGGCTGAAAAGAATGTTTTTGCCCTTGAATAATTATTTCGGCCAAACGGCTGGAACAATTACGAGAAGAATAAATTTTCAGTACAAAGAATTAGAAACATGTTAGCGAGTAACAGATAGTTACTAGTTGCGAAGCCGGTGGCAATAGTGCATTAAATTCTATTACCACCGCTGCTACCATCAGTTTGTTACAACCCGTTAAGATGTTTTTATATTTATTGCGAGGGAGCTCAATTTTCCTCAACTTTCATCATTTTCTATTGTTAAAATATCTAATGGGTTGTGGAGGCTACAAAAACTGAACGAGATCCAAAGTCAGACTCCGTTTTTTATTTTTGTGGGACGTATTTAAATTGTTCTCATCCGAGAATACTATCATTTTTTTGTTATTTATGAGAGGGTATCATTTCTTCTCCAACTAAATAATGGAAATTATGTATTGAAAAAAATTATTATTCAAGTTTTGTCATGTGAACCCCCAAAGTAGTCATACAGGTAATAATATATACGACAATACAAAATATGGAACGGTACATAGTTTTCACCAATGCTCGTCGTTGATCTTAATTCTACCACTAGGAAAGGGGCTGGTAATTGTGCTTAGTTTTTCCCTTTTTCTAATGGGCCGATGTTTATCAAATCCATCGCGACACCTACACGTTTGCACACGTAGTCGCCCGCACGTCCTTTCACACGCTCATTGTTATTTGTCTTAATTGAAAGAACAAAAATTGGCTTTTAATCAAGATGACATGGAGTACGTTTTAATTCGCATGTCATCTTATTGTTATCCTTTCTTCTAATCAAAATACTAAATACAATAGGCAATTTTATAGAAGTTTTGAGATTCGACTTCGAAATCGCCTAAGGCATTTCCATTGGTTGAGGATTAAAATTTTACGGGTGTACCGATCTTCGCACGGCCTCTCCCCACAACTGTCAGCCTTGGTAGTAATTTTTCTGGCGCCCAGAAAACCCGGTTATTTCGAAAGACATGAGAGAAATTCTAATCCACGGGGTACTCGTTGGAAGAAGAGATTTTATAGGTTTGACGTCTCGCGATGAGGTTTCCAACGCGCCCTAGTTAGGAAACCATTAGTTTTACACTTCGACCCGAAATAGAACTAAAATAAGAAATCTTATTAAGGGAAGCAAACCGTAAGGCTTAACGTGATGAACCCGCGTGTTCTGGTTTAGGTTTACAGGAGTATTCGCTGTGGGTCATGCTTTTCAATTTACTTTTGTAAATCTTCATTACGTGTGACCCTTGTATTAGGTGCGGAAGCTTCTCATTTGAAAAGGGGTTTTTTTCAATGCTTTTGACGCATTTTTGCTAAAGTTATGGCCGTATTACTTTCACCCGCTTGAGAAGGTAGTTTAGACAGGGAGGTTCAGAATGAATGGGATTGTGGTCAACGTTAGGAGAGTGGAGAACTACTGAAGAATATGTAAACCAACAGGTCAATGCACTGGTGCGGTGATTAGCGAGGAGCACCCATACGATCACCCGCCTATGTGTACATGCTAGTCTCCCTTGTTCTCGGTGTAGTATGTGAGGGAAGGTCATTCAGTTGAATCGCACTAGGTCGCGGTTCCTACGTGTGTTTCCGTATAAGTTTTTACATTTACCGTTTTCCTTCTCTTCTTTCATATATATCTAAATGTGACTCTATGGCATAATTTAAATTTTTTATTGCTATTCCTTAGTTATCATAACTTCCTGTTTCAATTCATTTTTCCTACGTGTTCGCTTAAGCAATCAAAATACTTTTATGATATTTCTTCATTAAATTTTGCTATCTTTCCCAATCACCAACTTGTATTATCAGCCGACGCTGCGTTTTACGCTCCATGTCGGTCTCTCGTTACAGGCCTCATTCGTTTTCTGTGCATTCCATTCTCACAATAAATATATAAAATCAATGTGCGCAGGTCTGAAGGGGGTATGTAACATTTATATTCTTTCCAGAGATTTCTAATGATTGTTCAAAAATAGTTCTCCTGTTTATAAATTTTATTTTAAAATTTTATTTTTATCGACATTCCTTTTTCTTGCTTTATTCAGTGTGTATACAAACGTATAATATTATATATTTTTAGAGGTTTTTTAATTGATATGTTTAAAGAAATATAGAAAATTTTGTTAATAATACAAAATGAAATTCAATCAAAAATTCACAGAGAATACTTCTTTGTAATTCAGACAGAAGCTCACTTCTTTGGAGTATGTTAATGACTTATGAAGGAATTTCAAATATTTCATGGGGAATAATTTAAATTTTGCATTTAGAAAATATTTCCCGGTAAACGTGATTTTTCATTATTTTTTTTTCCCCCATTTGTTATAATCAATGTAAACTCTGAATGCTTTCCATGAGCGAACCATTGAGAATGCGACATACAATTGTCCATGGTTGAAAACATCTCTTCTCAAATCGATACCAATCACATCAAAAGTCTGACTTTGAAACTTATTTATGGTCATGGCAAATGCTAATTTTATTGGAAATTGTCTCCTTCTGAATGAGAAAGGGTAAATGTTTTTGCATTGCAAAGTTACTCTACTTAAATAAGTAATTTCTCCAATCTTGCTTCCTGTCAACGTTTGGCATCTTATTGCATTGTTTTTCATCTCAAGAATTAGCAATCTCGTTCCATAGCAAAGACCTTCACTTATACTCATGTTTCTAATAAGCATCACGAGTATGTACTTCCTGAGTTGCAATTAGTGAGGTAGCAAACTTAGAGGATTCAGCGAATTCAAATACACTGCTAATACAGCTTCGTGATTTATATCACCCTAATCTTCAGTTGTTTCTGTGCTGTCTATGCTGGTGTACATTTTTTGTGTCTCTGCATCGAGAAGGTCAACAACTTTTCTGTTGATATCACCAACGTATATGTTCCTTGCTGAAAGTATGGCGTAATTCGCTGGTGCAGTAAACTGTTTGCTCTCGATCAAAGTTTTGTACGTATCCCTCACAATATCAGAATCAACTGGAGCAATATATTCTTCAGGGATTTGAATAGTTTCAGATGAATCATTCGAAGTTCCATCACCCATTTGGAGGAGAAATTGAGAGAATTCTTTCTCTTCAGGTAGAGCTCACCTGTTTTCGATCAAATGATGAAGAATGAAATTTTTCCACGAAGCGCTGAACTTAATTGATAAGTTAACAATTTCGCACCGCGTTGCATTTTCTTTCACCAGCAACAATTGTCTGAAATCTCCTTCGAGAACCACAATTTCACCGCCGAATGGCAAATTATTTTTCATGAGGTCGCGAAGAGTTCGATCCATGACTTCAAGAGCATATCGTGGAGATATCGGTGCTTCATTCCACATAAAAATGTCTGTATTTATCATTCTTTTTTCTTCTCTTGAATTCGGTTTTATATTCGAAGATGAGTCAGAGAACAGGGTTACTGGCAAACCGAGAGTTTTATGAACCGTTTTTTCTTCAGGAAGCAAAGTTGCACAGTGAAAGCCATCGTGCTGACATTTTTTTCTCTGTATTTTAGCAAGAAGTATAACGTTGTATAAACGAATGTTTTCCTAGACCCTTCTGGTCCATCGATATAAAAACATGTTTTACGAGATTTATCTCCATCTGCAACTTTCAAAATCAAGTCAACGATTTCCTCTTGTTTCTCATTCAATTTAAGGTATCGTTCTTGTCCTTTCGAAAGATGCTGCATTTTTTCTCCTTGGTTTTCTTCCACGAATTCCATTTCGCTATGCTACATTACAGTAAATCTGGAGATGTCCCAATCTTCTGCTTCGCACTTAGTTCGTATTTCGAAAAAGGCTTTTTCAATACCAATCGCTTACCCAAATTTTCTGTTGAAATCGTCAGATAGATCCATTCTGAATCCTTCTCACAAATCTCGTGGATGAACGGGTCGACAATGGATGAGAATTCGCACGAAAAGATTTCGAAGTTGTCGTGGCGTCATCCAAGTTCTTGCTTCATTCAAAGCTCGATTCCATTCAGCGTCATCTTTAATGAGTCCTCTGGCTAAACATGCAGCAGTGAACGTTTGGTAAACTTCTCCATTTACAGTGCTGAGATCTTTGTGGCTGGTAGCCCCTTTGACATTCAATAACAGTATTCGAAGATTGAACAACTCTATCTGAGTAGGACTAACAGAGAACATGCGACCAATGATTTTATCTAGATATCGTTGACGTTTTTCCTATCGATTAATTTTTTCTCCATCAATCTCCACTTTTTTGAAAACGAAATGTTACGGGATATCTGAAGAAATATACTGCCGCGCATCATTATCTCTCTGATTTAATGCAAAATAATTTTGAAGCATAGTAGTTTTTTGCAATGCTCCTCTAATTTCATCTTCATTTACATTTCGCGGGATGAGCACACTCTGTTCGTTTGGCAAATGAACTTACAATCGTATGACTGCATGAATTTTCTCTTGAGGATGTTTACATAGAATGCGCCAACATGCTTGAACAGGATCCACATATCTACCTTCGACGTATTTAAGGCATTTATCGTAATCAATTGATTGTTCATTCGTGTTTTTGTTTTTGATAACGATGGGTGCAGCATCGTTGCCCTTGTGAATATATTTATATATGCATTTCACAGCATTGACTGTTGATACAATTTCAACGTTGATGTTGCAGTCGAAAATCGTGGACAATTGTCTACAAGATGGAACGACATATCGATTGTCAACAGTGTAATTGCCTTGTTTCTCGTAGAGAATACCAGTATCTTTTCTACGATATTTTGGATACTCATTGTCGTCTCAAATAGTTTCTGGCTGAAATGCTTTCGGGAAATGTTTCGAACATTTTCCATTTATCACACACAAATCGCCACGGGGCCCATGAATCATATTTTTCATTACGATTTCGTGCAAAGTTTTATTCTCACAAGGATCAGAAATTTCAGCGGAAAGAAAGTTGTCTACTCTAATCGCACCAACAAACTTGCAATTTTGCTTCATAGTTACCAACAAATGCATGTGTGGTAGACCAGGTTTCTGAAATTCAATCGAATGCACATGTGCCTGGACTTCACCAAACAACTGCTGTCTCGTAATTATTTCAAGCAAATAATTTTTCTTGATATGAAAAACTCTTGCGCAAATATCAGGCCGATCGTAAGCTTGTTGACGAAACAATAGATTTTCCTGAATCTCTTTCCAATTAGGACTGCAGGTCATTGTTATGAAAAGATCCGGTTTTTCAAATTTCCTAACAATCGCCATTCAATCTTGATAATGTTGCATCATATTGCGAGGTGATCCCACAAATGTAGATGGTAGAATAACGACTCGTCCTATTTGTCCGCCACAGTCATTAGCTGCAATTGGGGGTGATCCATCAAGTCTTCATAAGAATCAGCTCTCAATTCTTTTTGATGGGTTTTGATATAGAATATTCTATCTTTTTCACTCTTGACATAAGAATCAACAACCCAGTGTTGAAACAATCGTCCGCTCAAAAGAATAGGAGTTATATTTTCACGTACTTCCATGCGAGGCTGTACGTACATACTCGTATTTCTGGTAAGATTCTTATTACTGTCTTTGAGTTTGAGATTCGGATGCCATCCTTGAGTTCCATGTGGATAAATCAAAGAATAAATTCATGGTTCAACATTCGGAGCCAATGTATTTACATACTAAAGAGCTTTTTCTGCTTTGTTTTTGATTGTAACATAGGCTTCTGGTATTTCTCCATCAACAGTTGTAGAAAAAACCATCGTCACTTCGTTTGATCTTTAAGGATCATATTTGTCTCTATCGATACCTCGTTTCGGTGAAAATTTCAATTGCAAACCAGATATATTTAAATCACTGCTGTTCGTTGTATCTTGTTGACGATTCTAAATTTCTTCATGCATCATAACGAAGGATTGTGCAAAAATGATGATGTCGTAAATTTCGTTTATCAGAGAATAAAGAATATCAGAATCTAGATTTGAGTTTAGGCTTATTCAACTTTCAGTTGCTTCTTTTCCATCTGAGATAAACAGTTACCCATAACTATGATTCTCACCAGCAGAAGGATAAAAAGCGGTATTTATTTGGTAATAAATTTGACCTTGTATTATAAGACAGTAAGGACCATTCCGTTGGGCGCTCAAGTTACATGAATTCGCATTGAAGGAGGCAAAAGAAAAGGCGTTATTGTAATCTCTGATTCGTTTTTTGAATGGCTCGATTTCGGATACTCACCAAGATATAATTTTTCGAGTAACTTTGGAAGTGGAGGTAATGAATCTGAAGCAACTTTACCATGATCGCAGCAATCTCTGAACGAATTGCCCTTACTTGCTACTTCTTCAGTAACAAAATGACGTGCATTACAACGAATGAAAAAAATTTTCATAGATCCAATGTAATGTTCTTCTAAGTTTGATGATCCGGCAAACGAAGATTTGTTTTCGAAATCCTTATTACGAGCCCGTTGATTTTTTGCGATTGTGGCTCTTTTGTTTGCCCTTCCTGCAGGTTGCGCAATTTCCGATTTCCGTTGTCGAATTGTCAGAGTGTCTACCTTTGATTTTAATAAAAAGAAAACATGTGAGTTGCTAAGGCTCCAAATTGCTAGATTTTTAATTTATTATCATTTTTCTTAAATTCCAAATATAATTCATTTTTATGTGGGATTCGTACCATACTGCCCTCATCCAAGGGTGCTATACGTAAATTGGTCAGTGGGAAATCAAATAACAAGTTCTAATATTCGTATGCAATGCACGTATGAAAGTGTATTCTGCAACCCCCAACAACACGAGTATAATAAATGTTGGTTAAAATTTCAATCAAGAAATTGATAATTTCCAATTGCACGTTTTTTCTTTTTTTGACTGGTGAATTTCACAATTTTCACAAATAAAAAATTAGGAACGATACATTATCACTAACCAAAACGTTGATCTGGAGTTTATCGAAAAGCGGCTTTCGCTTAAATTTTTAATTTCGAGAGGAAGCAAAAATTCCGAGTGATACTATATTAGGAGGGAAAACAAGAGGGTCTTGGGATAGCTCTGGTCGATTTCCCTACTAGTAATCAAAAGGATAAGTAGTATGATAAGAAAGGAAAACAAGAAAGGTCTTGGGATAGCCCTTGTCGAAGTCTTTAAGATGAGCTCAAGAAAGAATTTGATTTAATGTTGAGGGAAAATTTTTTTATGCCCTTAGTGCCTATCTTTAGAGATTCTAAAATAATTTTTTTCCCAATTTATTATTTTTTTTTCTAAAAGAGAAGATTTTGAAGAAAAACCTTTATTTCGAACACTCAGATCGGACATGAACATAAGAAGGCCTCTAAATTACAATACCATATTCAGGACAAAAGTACCACTGCGTCTTCGCTGGGCAGGGAGTTTGAACAGGGAGTTGAATTCTTTGAAATGCTGCTGACGTTTGGTTATGAGCAGAGTTAGTCCTGCTCATCGGCGTCTGATTTTGGTTGATTTTTGGAGTAACGGCTGGTGCAAGGTCGCAAGCAGAGTTGCTCATGCTTGGGACTGCTTCGATTGTCCTCTTGTCCTGTAATGCTTGGTCCTCTTCGTGAGTAGTAGCGGGTTTTTTGGCATTCGATCGTGGATCAAAAGATTTCTTCACGACTGCGCCAAGCCTGAGGGTTGTGACCCCTGCCAAAATTCGTGCACGGCAACAGTAGATTAGCGACCCCATAAGGATAGAGCCAATCCCAAAGTAAGATCCATGAATTAAAAGGGCATGAGTCTTGTTAATATGTTTGTGATAGCTAATTTCGTTCAATTGCTGCTCTAACTGGTCCAAAGACCTTTCGTTCTTGTCAAAGGTCTCATCTTCAATTGGAGAATGTTGGTAGTTTTCCCTCAGTATTGTTAACGGCTGTGGGTACTGTTGAAGGATCGGAGAAATTTCTCTGATATTTAAGTGCAACTTGGACTGGTAAATAATTTCGGTATCTCCTCTTCTGGTTGCGGATTCCGAAAACACTTTGTCCTTTATTCTGAAATGGCAGTCGGGTCCCAGTTGAATTATTCCTATTCCTTTCAATTTTATTTGAGTTGCTGTTAGGTCGGAACAGGATATTCTGCCAGTAATTTGTTCCTGCAAGGAGTAAAGCCATCCTTCCAATGTTGTCAAGACTGTCCAATCCGATTTTTTTTGATAGGCAAGTTGGATGTCACATGTTCGTAGTATGGAAGACGTTGGGTTCAAGAGGAGCTTACTCTCGCAGGATCCACGTCCAGGATTTTCGAATACAGGTAGGTTGCTTGGGCAACCCATGTAAATTGGAAACCTTTTGCATCTTTCTAAATCTCTATGGTTTATGAGGATAGACGTTCTCAGGGATTCTTCAATGGCTACGTAGGAAAGTTTTGTTTGAACGTAAGCTCTTCCTGAACCATTATTCAGTACTTCTTGACTTACTGGCACTGGGTATAGTTGATACACCGAGTAGTTGGTTTGTTTCAATAATAGCACGTACAAAAATATACTAAGGGTTCCTTTTTTGTGGATGGTTGTGACAGTGGCTACTTGAGACAGTTCCTGAACGTCGATTTAAGGTCCAGTGACCGGAAAGGAAGCTTCTGGTTGGTGATCCTGAATGTCTCGATAAATAGGTTCCAGTTGTTCTGAAGTTAATAGAGACAAATGGAGTTGTCCTCTTCTGGAGGTGTGGATCACGTCTAGGACTCGTTC
>JAUMHM010000005.1:48830854-48848564 GCA_032362435.1 Melikaiella ostensackeni
AAAAAGAATCCAAAAATAATTAAAAAGAAAATTTCACTTACCGTACGAAAAAGTTACACTGAGTCCACACTGGGGTCTAATGACCCCCACTCATGTTTCGCTTCTACCTTGTTACATACCTGAGGATTAATTGACGACGGCAACCGATGTGTCCTGTCCTCAGATACCTAAAACGAATTCACATTGGGTCGAAAGATCGATATTGACCTTTGTCTAAAAGGGACAGTCAAATGAAGAAGTGCTGGGGTCCAGAGGCCCCCAGTGTGGACTTCTAGGGTTAACAGATGTACCGGCTGTGCTATTATTTACCAGCTGGAGCGACCCATCGATGCTCGGATTCGTCGTCGAAGACTTGCTGCGATTGACTATTTCCTCCTGACGAATATTTTCCTGAAAGTTTCCTGACTTTAGAAGCCACCTGCCCTGGAGCCTTCTGCTTTTGGACTGATTCTGGGTCCAGATCTTGCTGTACAAAAATGTTCGTACCTTTGAGCTTGGTGCGATTCATTTAGATTAGATTCCTTACCACTCTTGATGAAAGAGACAAAAGAACTGGCCCTTTTTGTTCTCTTTGTATTGCCCGAAACGCCTGGCACCATCCAATGATTCAACTTTCAAATTTTGTAATATGGACGTGCTTTCGGACAAGGGAATCCTTCTTTGAAAAGTCGGTCAGCTTGGTGGGGCCTATTGTTGGCTGTATTTTATTCCTCTCCATCTAGCCAACGATCCAGGGAGGAAGAGTTCCTGTAGTAAAGTTTGGTGGCCTAGCTGCTGAGGTTATAACGGAGGCCACATGTAAGAGATTAAAATACAAATATATATATTTTTGAAATCTTGAAATTAGGGATTTGAATGTTACAAAATCAGAATCTATGAATTTATTCGATTAAAAATATCTAAATTTTGTCTCGACAAGTTCAAAATACATAATGATTTGTGAGTATCACGTAAACTATACGATATACGTAAAAACAGGTAACATTTTTTAGATTCCCCGGTAGAACATGACTGTAGATATAGTATATAAAGGAATTACTTTTATGGACACCTTATGTCAGCCAAACCTTTTTCACAGCCTTTCGTATTCCAGAATTTTCAAGGTTGGACCATGGAATTGAATGTAATAATATTGAACATTATGCTATTAAGTATCCCAAGTATTAAGCGACCCAAGAATGACAGCTGTCTGCATCCATATCGCAAGTGCCTTGGCATGTTTCTGTCATGCAGATATGGCTTCGAGATTATGAACCAGTGATGGCTTCGCACCTCCGAGAGCACCGATAACAAGGACAATCATTTTAACCGAACATTCTCGGAGCATTCGCCGCAGCTCCCGCAGATTCGTTTCTCGAAGTCAAGGAGTAGGTTCTCAGGCCTAGAGTGTTCGATAGGTATCATTGGCGAGTTGTAGTTCCAGTAATTTCGGCACTACTCGTTCTCGATAATTGACTCTATCTTCCTTAGAGCGTTTGCCATTACTACTACTACTCGCTACTCTTCTAGTGCAGACAGAGGCAATCTTTTAATTTTTATATAATTTCTAGTTTATTCAAGTTTATTAAAATAAATTTTAAAATGAATTATTCAATTTGTCCACTTTCATTCAATTCTTTAAAAAAACAAATTACGGATGGAGTGAAGATTGAAGCGACAGTTGTGAACAAACTACAGCACACATTTTCTAAGAAACATAATGGATCATTGCATACCCCTGCACCAGACACTGCAAAATGGGCGTCTCCGACTTAAGATATGTGGTGAAGATCCAGGCTAGATATTGGTGTGTAGAAGTGTAAGGAAGTAACTTCAGGATTGCTACAGGTCAGGGACTTGAAACTAGTCAGGGAAAGTCAGGGATTTTCGAAGTTCAAGAACTTGTGCAATTTTAATTCATTTTTTAAAACAAAAAAAATACCCAACTAAACTGTAACCTTAATCGTCGGCATTAATACCAATTATTCACAACATAGATTTTACAGAAAGTCTTATATGATTTGAGAACGTTGTATATGATTAACAGATGTTCCCCTAATTATAGCGAGAAAATTCCAGTAAATTCAACATGAATGTTACAATTTTTTCAATTCTACGTACAATTCCGTAAAATTGGCAGATAATTTTTCTCGTTCAAAAATGTGATTCACCACATGTGACATAATCTGATACGGTACTTTCAATATTTTTGAAATATTTAAAATATATCAAAAATACATTTTCAAAGTATTTCTGGATGAACTATTTATCACGGTATAATTAAATTCGACTATTTGAATTAGATATGAATTTTCTATAAGATTTTATTTAAGACGATTTGAAATTAGAGGCTTGTTAAAAAATCTTGCCCTTTTATTTTATTGCATTTCTAAAAAAACCGTTGAATTTCAGTACCGTAAACTGGGGCTAAGTGGCACATGTGGGGGAAAGCGGCGCACCCTTGATTCTGCATTTCTGAATGCAATAATTTCTTTTTCTAGCTAAAAAAAATAAAGGCTTGAAACTACTAATTGCAAAACTACAATTAAAAAATATCGCGTTTTGAATACAGACTGGACACCCGCGCGCTCTGCGCGCGGAGTTCTAGTTCAGTTTTACATACAGGTCGTTCAATTTAGCTTATTTCAAATTTCTCAATGCAATTACTCATAGATTCTGATTTTCAGATGATTTTCATGTATTTATATTCTTTCCAGAGATTTTAAATGATTGTTTAAAAACAGTTCTCCTGTTTATAAATTTGATTTTCAAATTTTATTTTTATCCACAGTCCTTTTTGTTGTTTTATTTAGCGTGTATGCAGACATATAATATATATATATATATATATATATATATATATATGTGTGTAATTATTTATTGTATTATTATTTGAATTGAATTATTTTTTGTAATTCGGACAGAATCTCACTTCTTTTAAGTAGGTTAATGACTTATGAAGAAATTCCGAATATTCCATGAAGAATAATTTACAATTTGCATTATGAAAATATTTCCCGGTAAACGTAATTTTTTATTTTGTTTTTTTCTCCCGATTTGTTATGATCAATGTGAACTTTCAATGCTTCCCATGAGCGAACCTCTGAAAATGCGACATACAATTGTCCATGGTTGAAAACATCTCTTCTCAAATCGATAACAATCACTTCGAAAGTCTGACCTTGAGACTTATTTATAGTTATGGCGAATGCTTATTTTATTGGAAATTGCCTCCATCTGAATGAGAAAGGGTAACTGTTTTCGCAGTGCAAAGTTACTCTACTCAAATAAGTAATTTCTCCAGTCTTACTTCCCGTCAAAATTTAGCATCTTAATGCATTGTCCTTCATATCAAGAATTAGCAATCCCGTTCCATTGCAAAGACCTTCACTTATACTCATATTTCTTTTAAGCATCACGACTGTATTCTTCCTGAGTCAAAAATCGTAAGGTGGCAAACTTGGAGGATTCAGCGAATTTGAATACTCTGGTAATACAACTTCGTGATTTAGTTATCATTAGTTATCATTAGTTATTTCTGTGCTGTCTACGCTGGTGTAAATTTGTTCTGCCTCTGCATCGAGAAGGTCAACAACTTTTCTGTTGATATCATCAAAATCTATATTCCTTGCTGAAAGTATGACGTAATTTGCTGCTGCAGTAAACTGTTTGCTCTCGATCAAAGTTTTGTACGTCTCTCTCACAATATCAGAATCAACTGGAGCAATACATTTTTCAGGAATTTGAATAGTTTCAGATGAATCATTCGAAGTTCCATCACCCATTTGGAAGAGAAATTGAGAGAATTCTTCCTCTTCAGGTAGAGCTCGCATGTTTTCGATCAAATGATGTACAATAAAATTTTTCCACAAAGCGCTGAACTTAATTGATGAGTTAACAGTTTCGAACCGAGTTGCATTTTCTTTCACTGGCAACAGTTATCTGAAATCTCCTCTGAGAACCACAATTTTACCACCGAATGGCAAATCAATTTTTCATAAGGTCGCGAAGAGTTCGATCCATGACTTCAAGAGCATATCGTGGAGACATCGGTGCCTCATCCCAAATGAAAATGTTTGTATTTATCATTTTTTTGTCTTCTCTTGAATTCGCTTTTATATTCGAAGATGAATCAGAAAACAGGGGTACTGGCAAACCGAGAGTTTCATGAACCGTTTTCCCTTCAGGAAGCAAAGTTGCAACAATGCCAGTGAAAGCCATCGTGCTGACATTTTTTTTCTCTGTACTTTAGCAAGAAGTATAACGTTGTATAAGCGAATTTTTTTCTAGACCTTCCTGGTCCATCGATATAAAAACATCTTCCACGAGATTTATCTTTATCTGCAACCTTTAGAATCAAATCAACGATTTCCTTTTGTTTCTCATTCAGTTTAAGGTATTGTTCTTGCCCTTTCGAAAGATGCTGCATTTTTTTCTTCTTGGTTTTCTTCTACGAATACCATTTCGCTACGCTCCATCCCAGTAAATCTAGAGATGTCCCAATCTTCTGTTTCGAGCAGAGTTTGTATTTCGAAATAGGTTTTTTCAATACCAGTCGCTTGCCCAAATTTCCTGTTGAAATTGTCAGATAGATCCATTTTGAATTCTTCCCACAAATCTCTTGGTTGAACGGGTTAACAATGGATGAGAATTCGCACGAAAAGATTTTAAAGTTGTGGCATCATCCAAGTTTTTGCTTCATTCAAAGCTCGATTCCATTCAGCGTCATCTTCAATGAGTCTTCTGGCTAAACATGCAGCAGTGAACGTTTGATGAACTTCTCCATTTACAGTTCTGATATCTTTGTAGCTGGTAGCCCCCTTGACATTCAATAACGGTATTCGGAGATTGAACAACTCTATATGAGTAGAACTGACAGAGAACATGCGACCAATGATTTTATCTGGATATCGTTGACGTTTTTCCCATCGATTAATTTTTTTCCATCAATCTCCACTTTCTTGAAAACGAAACGTTGCGGGATATCTGGATAAACATACTGCCGCGCATCATTATCTCTCTGATTCAATGCAAAATAATCTTGAAGAATAGTAGTTTTTTGCAATGCTTCTCTAATTTCATCTTCATTTACATTTCGCGGGGCGAGCACACTCTGTTCGTTTGGCAAATGAACTGGCAATCGTATGACTGCATGACTTTTCTCTTAAAGATATTTACATAGAATGCGCCAACATGCTTCAACGGGAACCACATATCTACCTTCGACGTATTTGCGGCATTCATCGTGATCAGTTGTTTTTTCATTCGTGTTTTCGTTTTCGATAACGATGGATGCAGCATCGTTGCCCTTGTAAATATATTTATGTATGTATTTCACAGCATTGACTCTTGATACAATTTCAACGTTGATGTGGCAGTTGAAAATCGTGGACAATTGTAGACAGTATGGAACGACATATCGATTGTCAACAGTGTAATTGCCTTGTTTCTCGTAAAGAATACCAGTATCTTTTCTACGATATTTTGGATACCCATTGTCGTCTAAAACAGTTTCTGGCTGAAATCCTTTAGGGAAATGTTTAGAACATTTTCCATTTACCGTGCACTAATCGCCACACGGCCCATGAATCATATTTTTCATTACGATTTCGTGCAAAGTTTTATTTTCACAAGGATCAGGAATTTCAGCGTAAAAAAAGTTGTCTACTTTGATCGCATCAATAAACTTGCAATTTTGCTTCAGAGTTACCAACAAATGCATGTGTGGCAGACCACGTTTCTGAAATTCAGTCAAATGCACATGTGCCTGGACTTCACCAAACAACTGCTGTCTGGTTATTATGTCAAGCAAATAATTTTTCTTGATATCAAAAACTCTTGCGCAAATATCAGGCCGATCGAAAGCTTGTTGACAAAACAATAGATTTTCCTGAATCTTTCTCCAATTAGGATTGCAGGTCATTGTTATGAAAAGATCCGGTTTTCCAAATTTTCTGACAATCTCCATTGAATCTTGATAATGGTGCATCATATTGCGAGGTTATCCCACAAATGTAGACGGTAGAATAACGACTCGTCCTATTTGTTCGTCACAGCCATTAGCTGCATCTTGGAGGTGATCCATCATGTCTTGATAAGAATCAGCTCTCAATTCTTTTTGATGGGTTTTGATATAGAATATTCTATCTTTTTCAACCTTGACATAAAAAACAACAACCCATTGTTGAAATAATTGTCCTCTCAAAAGAATAGGATTTATATCTTCACGTACATGCCATGCTATGCTGTAAGTACATATCTCTGGTAAGATTCTTATTACTGTCTTTGAGTTTGAGACTCGGATGCCATCCTTGAGTTCCGTGTGGATAAATAAAAGGATAAATCCATGGTTCAACATTCGGATCTAATGTATTTACATACTGAAGAGTTTTCTCTGCTTTGTTTTTGATTGTAACATAGATTTCTGGTATTTCTCCATCAGCAGTCGTAGAAAAAACCATCGCCACTTCGTTTGATCTTTGAGGATTATATCTGCCTCTATTGATACCTCCTTTCGGCAAAAATTTCAGTTGAAAATCAGATATATTTAAATCACTGCTGTTCGTTGTATCCTGTTTACGATTCTGAATTTCTTCATGCATCATAACATAGGATTGTGCAAAAATGTTGTTGTCGCGAATTTCGTTTCCGAGAGTGTTTCACATAAAATGTTCTCAAATATCAGTTTCTCAGGTTAATCAATTTTCAATTTTTGTCTTTCAAGTTCTTTATCACGTCTTCACAGTGTAGTTTTTCAAGTATATCAGGTAATAGTTTTTTTTAAGACGATTATATTGGTTTTCATTCAAGACATTTTTCTCAGTATATAAATTTATCAAAAAAATCTGCAATTTGGAATTTTCAGAAAATTTATTGATTTCAATCATTCAGCTAATCAGTAGAAATAAGCAGCCTATACACAGCAGGAGTCCAAATTTTCTAAAAATCCTAAACATAAACCTATATTTTCTTCTACCTTGAACATCTTCTAACCTGAACAATCATTTTGGCAGAATATAAATCAAAAATCTATTAGAAATGAAAGAAGTTTAAAAACCACCTAAAAATATAAATTTTATTAGAAAAAATGTATACCAGCCGGAAAGAGAGAAGCAGTAGCTTTAACTCTGTCACTTTCATGTGACAGAGTGATACAGAGTGATAAAATGAAGTTGGTAAATATTGACCGACGTTAAAGTCATAAATGTCTCCAAAAAAGCTCTAAAGCAAATTCGCACTAAGATTCCCCTATTATTATTATTTTAATATTCTTGAATTGTATTTATTGCAAGAAATATTATACATTATCAAATTCTAGAATATTCACGATTCTAAAGCCCTTTCAAACACCTCAGCAGAACATCACCAGTGATGGTTTTTCCACAGTAGAATCAAGATGAAAAGATGCAATAAAACGCTGAGTTTCTGACAGCGATTGCAGCTATTTGGTTCGAAGATTTAAAAATCCCGCCCGTGATTCCTTTCACCGATTTTGGTTTCTAAAAATCATGAAAAAATTAAAAGAATGATGAAACTCACTTTTTTTTTTTAATTTAAGTCTTAGAGCACTTTCAGGCTAGCCGAAATGGTATGTTTGAAATTTTGGCTGGATGTGTAAAATTTTTTTCTTCAATACTCGAAAAATTAATGTTATAGGCAGTTTTTAGTATTAAAAATGATATTTCATACATGAAACATTGATCCAGACGATTACATTGCTACAAATGGTATTTTTTATAAGATGTTCATCGAAAACTCTTATTTATATTTATGAAATTAATAGGTTTTTATACATAATTATAATATATAATTTTTACATATAAATTTATATGTATATACATGAGAAATTTATTTATTTCATGAATATGAGAGATGAAGAGTATGCGGTAAATAAATATCTTATCTTATCTATCTTATCTTATCCTAAATAAATATCTTATGATGAAATTTTTTTTTAATTCAAATTTCCCGCCAAAATTTTAAGCATACCAAACATACTATTTCGGCTGGCCTGAAAGTGCTCTTAAAATTTATTTTAATTCAATGAAAATAATCGAAGCTTACAAGAAAATGTTTCGTTACTCATTGATGTTATTTATAATAATGATTAATGATATTGAACAGAAAGATAGAGAGAACATAACCTTACATTGTCTCTTACCAAAATCTTCGGAACTTAACGAAGTCACGATTGAAATTTTTCTCTTTTGAGAAAAACGGATCTTCTATTGAAAAACAAATGTGCCAATGTTGAATAAAATGTCATGTTATATTTGATATGTGATGCAGATATCTTTCCAAAAGCGAATTTTTATTTCACCGTTTTTTCTTCACAACACAACACAAAAATTGCTCATGTCAATTATGAGACATAAAATGTTCATCATTCTTCAATAAACCTTGAGGTGGCGACACAGTCATCTCAAACTTTCATTATGATGGCGACACTTGTCTTCACGAAAAAATTCAATTTTTCTTATTTAAACGTTTATCTAGTTTAAAAAAATTATATTTTGGCCTCTTTTTGGTTAGAAAAATTAGAAATGACTTTGTGAAGAAATTTTGAAGTCATTTATTCGCATAAATAATAATTTGCACTTTATAGTTCATTCTCAATTTTTATTTACACTTTGAAGATACAATAACTCATTACTGAATATCATGCACAGTTTTTCCTAATATTAACCTCACGTAATTCGTACCCATTCAAGTCTTTTTTTTATGCGTATTTTATTTTCTGCCATGTAAAAGTAACGTAATTTAATACGAATTACAGTCTTTCCATCTTAATGTAACTTGCGCAAAATAATAAAGTTTCCTATAAAAAAAGCGAAAAATATAACATTTGTCTTATTCAAAAAATGTAGATCTTGCGAAACAGGATATTTTGTAAAAATAGAAATCTATTTGCACAAAATATCATCTTGTATGTAATACTTAAAAGTATCACCGTTTTTTCAACACAAATCAGCAATCTAAGAGTAACTTTCCCAGCAGAAAAAATCCATATGGTTCCACCATATAGTAAAACCACATGGTAAATTGGCGTGGTAAAAACATATGGTTTTACCATATAGTAAAACCGCATGGTAAATTGGCGTGGTAAAAACATATGGTTTAATCATGTGGTGAAACCAAAAAGCTTTTCATGTTCAAAAATGACGTGAATAGTTCTCAATTATGAAAACGTTTTCACGCTTTTTGAACTTGAACAATTTTTTGGGATAACCATATGGTTGAACTATATGGTTTTACCGCGTCAATTTACTATGTAGTTGTACCACGTAGTAAAGCCATATGGATTTTTTCAGCTGGGATTCATATATTTGTTATCTCTATTTATGTACTATTAATGCACTAATGTAGTTTTCACCTATTCAGGTCTTTTTTTTGTTGTTTTTTTTTAGTTTTTTTCACATTTTTTAGCTCTTACGTGATAATTATATAAAAGGGTACGGAGAATTTAGAAAATTGAAAGCAAATTAATCTTTCGTCTGTGCGCAAAAAAATCCACTCTAATAAAAAAAAAAGCAAGAAAGGGCTCAAATTAATTTTGAAAATGTAAATCCAGGAGTGAATCGGGGCTAATAGATCCAGGAGTGATTGGGGACCAATAGGAGCTGTTTCCAGAAGTACCATCAATCATTCCTGAATTTCTGAAAAACATAAAAAATAAAAAAATAACAATTAACCGTTAGCTCAATTACGACAAAACAGCTTTTCGTATACCTACTTTGGAATTAGAATTTTCCAAATCGCAAGGGTCCAAAATCCTTCGTTTTGGGGTAATAAAGACCTCCAGCATTCGTTCCTCGGACATTCTCTCCGTGTTTACAATCTTTTTAACTTTTGACATGTCGGAAACTTTCAAGTAACTCCAAGAATTTTCGAATTTGTCTGTAAAAATCAATTGATTATTGCAACATTCGTCGATTTTTATTGATTTGTATTTTTATTCTCAATTTGAAAACTATTTCAATTAAATATAATGAAACCATCATTTTGACCACCTTTTTCGATTGTATTTTAAAATTTTTTTTCAATTTTTAAATTTTTTGACTTTTTAACTTGTACGATTTGTTATAACTTCAATTATTTTTCAAAATTAAAAAATTTGTACATTTCATAGAGATTTTTTTCATTTCACTGCTCACGACATCGCCATACGATGTTGAAACATTGATGAGCCACGCGCAAAACGTTGCTAATCGCCACGCTCGAAACACGTTCTAGCCGCGCTAACGTGAATGGGAGAGCAACGCTTTGTGCATATGTTTTGCGCATGTATCTCAGCAATAGCAATCAGCTGATCAGTGATAACCTCGAATATCTAGTATATCTAGTATATCTAGTACATCTAAATATTGAGAAACATACCCGTCCAACATTATTTATAATAAGTATCATTCATCCTTGATAAACTTTCCTGTAAAAAAATTACCGCATGATAATATAATTTTTAGTGTCCATGATATTTAATTCTGAATGATAAGAAAATTTGTAAGTATTCGTTTTTTTCTTGTATGGATGATATAATTTTTAAATTTTTGATAAATATCCTAATATGTTATATATTGTAATGCCCTTTGCTTTTAATACATTGGTTAACACTGTGTAAGGTGTTTTTTACCACTGCGTATGCACACGGCCAAGACATGCTCAGGCACAGCGCTCAACAACGCGTTACGCGTGGCTCAGCCATGCACGAGACGTTTCTGAACCACGTCTAAACATCGCTGAGACTTGCGCGGCGCTGTAATGGCAGAAACATTGGTTGTCACTGCGTGTAACAGGGCTGATCAGTGTTTAAATGTCGATGATCCACGTCGACAGACTTTTTCACACTTTTTCGTCAATAAACGTGGTTCATCAACGTCGCGGACAGTGGTTATCGACGTTTGCTTCTCCCCGTGTAGTTATTTAAAAAAAATCTAATTTTGATTTGCAAACAAAAAAGATCCTCCCAAACACTAATAAAAGTCCTATTGAATTTGTAAAGGAGAAGGCACACGAACGTGAAGGTAGTGGTGCATCTGTAAACGTAAAAACTCAAATTTCAGACCGAAAAACAAAAATTTAGATGGGAACATTTCACGTTTAATCGTTCTATTGTGACGATTTATAGATTCACTTATCTCTTAATTATTTCCATACATTTTTGTAATTACAGATGATTCCCGCGAGTACACTCAGGTGACATAATAAGAGAAACAATCAAGACGTGGCAATTCTGACCTATCAAAATCTGGTACAAAAGAAAGAGCTGGCATAGAAAAAAAAATCGGGAGATACGACGCGTACTGGACGCATGCAAAGGCTGTCAAGCAATTCTAAAAAAAGGTTACTTTTCGATCAAATAGACGTGTATGGAAAGGAAATTGAAACAAGGACTGCCCCGGAGAATTTTGATTGAAAGATATAAATAAATAAAAATAATAATTATATATTATTGTATTTGTATTATCATTATTGAAGATTATCTTTTGTGTTTTTCAACATTTTCTCGAATGAACCCGGTTCTGTTATTATTATTTTTAATAAAGTAGAACATTATAATATAATTACAAATCTTATTCATAATAAAATTCGTAAGAAGTGATTACATAAAATATACTCACATAAAAAAATGAAGGTTTATATATATTAGGAGTTTTAGTATCTATCCTGCACATAAAAAGATACAGGAGTAGGGTCACGAATGCTGGTCGTCAGACCGAGATAAAAATTAGTAGACTTGATCTTTCCTTAAGAAATATCCATTCTTCATTAATCGTGCTAATGTGCATGTAAAATAATTTATTCTATAATCAATTTTTAAACATTCAAATAAAATTTGTTCGTAGAATGTAAACACCGACAATTTGTCAAGTTAGCGCATTTGATATCAAATAGAGCAAAAAACATTTATTAAACTTTTCTTTTCTACAATTAGTTTATATTATTCTTACTAATCTAACCACTGACCTTATTGACCCTACCTCTTGCCCGAGTGTCCCCTACACACACTTATACACACTCTATATTAGTAACATAAGAGTCTATGTTTTAGCACATTATCAGCATTAAAGTGTATGGTGTTTTTTCTTATTTTTAATCATTCGAATTAATTTCCATACCACCGCAATACATTGGCAGATTATCGTTTCAAGGCATTGTGCAGGTGTTTCTTACCAATCTCATTTTGGAGACAATTAGATTTTTTCAGGATATAAAATATGTCAAAATTTACAAACTTTAAGCTATTTCTAATGATTTTATGAATTTTCGCATCGTTTATTGCTAGGGGTGGTTTGCAGGAAATTTTTCCGGGTTTCTTAACACCGTCATTCTTTCGGAAATTTTTAAAAGGAATTTCTTGGCTTATGAAGTAACCGTGAAGTTAGTAGCTTCCTGCATCCGAATTTTGAAAAATCAAATATCATTAAGAGTGTGTTTTAAAAGTTATAGCGGGGTTGTTCACCACCATAATTCTTCGGGGTATTATTTTTATGAACTTTCAAGGCTACAAAATAATCATAAAATTATTAGCTTTCAGCTTACTTGGCCGTTTATTTTTTATTTTTTGGAACTTATTAATTAGGGGAGGGTTTTGGGGGTTCGAGCAAGATTTTCTCACCACCACTACTCATTTAAAAAATATTACCATATTCATGAAGTTTTCATCATGAACGCCTTTGTTTTCTGAAATCCAAAAAATGTCTCTCATCTTATTTGCTTCAGAAAACAATTCATACATATTTCGTCGATGAGTGATCTTACGAGTAGAAGTTGGCCTGCTTGCCTAATTTGAAATGAATTGATCCTTGTGGGCCAAACAAATGTTGCAAATTATGTTCTGCTACAGACAAACAATTTTAAAGTGCATCCACTTTAAAATTTGTTCTTTTTGTTTGTTAATTTGACTGGCTATTTGAACACCTTGTCCTGAAAGGAAATTTCGAAGAGGATAGTTTTTAGGATTAGAAGGACACCTTGTGTACTCGCCATCGAGTGAGTTGACCGATGATGGGAATCCCGGTCACGAAAAAAACAGCCAGAAAGGGACTTGTGCCACCAGGTCGATCTGTTCGTTTTTTTGAGCTTGATAGCGTTGCAGCTGCAAGTGCTGCCGGAATGTGTAGAAGGTCTTGGGCCCCATCTTCCATTTCCTAGACGAGGCCACTTTCTGCTCTTTACGACTCTAGAGACTTCCATTCGTACTTCCCCATTTAGGAAACAGTACAGGACAGCCACGAAGAAGCCCTTAATTTTGTTGATTAGAAAGATAATAATTATTAAGTACAAAATTAAACTGAAAATGGTCAGTGGGGCTGATCAATCATATAAATAGTTTTTACGATTTATTAATTAATTTATTAATTACCGTGACAATGCATAACAGATGGGGCTAAGAATTAGTGCTTTGATAGAATTAAAAGGAGCCTTACTTGAAATGATGCAAAGAGCTGATCACAGAAAAGCCATACGAGCTCTACAGTTTCGTTGACACCAATGCTGTATGACATCCCTAGGAAGACAGTATAATGCACTCTAAAAAGTGGGACTAGAACTAAAGTGCTTCTTGCCCATCTCCTAGGAATCAAAAAAATCAACACTTTATTTTTTCAAACTTGAAAAATGTTCAAAAGATAAGGAAATTATGGCTTGAAATTCGAAAAAGAATATTTCAAATTGAAAGCTTTCAACATTCAAATTTCACTTCAGATTTTCGGAGCTCTCAATTTGTTTGCTTTCGAACATAAAATCTAAAATATGCTAATTTTTGATCTGAAAGGATATGCTCTAAAAAGAAATGAGGAATATTTTATCTGGAAGTTAGAAATAAATTCAATCAAAAGGTTCTTTTCTTAGAATTTATTGCACTTTACGGTCTAAAGATTTCAACGAGATGAAAGTTCAGACAAAACATAAATAACTGGAATACTTACTTGTATCTCTGAGTTTCCTCTGAAACAGTAGACTTTAATTTAGAGAGTAGTACTCTCACAATATTGACGAATAGTACAAAATTGATCTAGAACACAGCGGGGCATTGTTAAATTACATTTCAGTTACACTTTCGTGCTAGAACGGAGGATAATTGGAATTTCACTTACCAGAATCGAGAGCATTGTTGGCACTCGAATGACTAGAAAGAGGTACTGATTATTATTAATCGTCCAACACAACGTATCTTCAAATAGTGCTTTTAATATCGCCCAGAGCAAAACGAAAATTGCTGGCATTCCTGAAAACAAGAATGTTTTAAATTAACAAACTCTAATAATTTTTCACTCGTTTTCAAAATTTTTCACGTAAAAATCTCGTCGATTCTAAATTTGAGAAGATTTCCTATTTAAGGCCATGCTATACTCACCCGATCCCTACCTTACGTACATTTTTTTGCAACAAATCACGTCCACACGAATTGAGATATCGAGTTGAAAATCTGAAAAATTATATAAAAGGCATTAAGGAACGTTTGTATGGTCGTAAATTTCTCGAAATCCAAACAAAATTTTCCAAAATTGAATTTTTTTGTGGTTTTGAAAATTTAGAACCATACAAACGTTCTTTAGTACCTTTCAACCTTTTAACTAATTTCCAAAGATTTCAACTTGATATCACAATTGGTATGTTGCGAAAAAAATGTCGGTAAAGCAGGAGTCGGGTAAGTATAGAATGGCCTTAAATACTCGATCTTATTTGTACTATTATATTTTCGATAAAAGATAAATTTCCCAAAAGGCTAAGTTTTTAAAGAAAACAGGATTCTAGATTTATGAAAATGCTTGCAGCTTTTGGAAATCTGGAAAACTTTTGGAGGGTAATAAGAATTCATGGAAATTTCTAAGCTTGTTAAGTTTTATTCGGGGTTGAAAATTTTTATCACATTTATGGAGTAATGACAGGTCTTTTCCCATCTTAAAGACCAAACTGCATGAGGCTGGTGTCCTCCTCAGTATACAACACAATCCGATCATAACTCGTTTGGTTCTCGCTTTGTTTTCATACTTTCCTTTGAATGGCCGAAGTTTGGTGGGACTAACGTTATGAATGGTTACACCGCCTTATCACGACTTAGCTACTTAGTTTAGACATGATTTTACACTTATGAGAAACATTTCTCGCATCAAGTTGGTAGTTGGGTGTACATTTTAAATAATGAGCAATACAAATAATAATGTATCCTCGGATGGTATTGACATTTCTGTTGGCGAAAGGCATGCCCTCGGAAAAGTTTCAGGCGATGAATGGAGATTGGGTGTTTGGAATGCTAGTGGTGCAAATGATCTTAAAGAAAGGGAATTACAGGATACAATGCATGTAAGAAAGCTAGATTTAGACTCGAACTTTGGTCAGAAGTAGATAATGAATTACACGGTAGTCAAGAAGTCGGTCTGATTATCAATAAGAGAACCAAACAGCATATCAAAAATTATGAATGTGTATCTCCTAGATTTTTATGGGTAAGGATGATAGTAGGAATCAGAAGGCTATTTATTATAGAATGCTACGCTCCAGTTGATGATGATAGTAGTGATGTAAAGGATACCTTCTGAAACTCGTTAAATAATATTATAGGTACTTGCAAGCCTAAGGAAAGAATCATTCTACTCGGAAATATGAATAACTAGACTGGTGTGCAACGCGAAAGTACCGACAGCTTACTTAGTCATTTCGAGGTCCCAAAAACGTAGCGTACCGGAAAGAAATTGATTAGCTTGTGCTTAGAAAAAGGCTTGTTTATTGGAAATACTTGGTTCAGACATAAAATGATCCACATGTATACTTGGTGCAGAGGCGAAAGCCACAGCATGATTGACTTTGTTAAAGCGGATGAGGGACTGAGAGAGCTAGTCAGAGATACAAGGATTGTGAGAGGCTCTGAGTGCGGAACGGGTCACTACCTCTTAATTTCAAAAATGAGTCTAGGTCAAGGGTGGAGGAGACGAAGAATTAATAAGTTGAAGCAGACGTGAGTTAAAATAGAATTTGCAGAAACCAGAAGTACAAATAGTGTATCGTGAGAAGCTGAATAAATATTTAGATCATCATAGAGAAGGTTGGAAGACAGAATCAAGCAATAAAAATGTAGAGGGTAGCATAATACTAAGAGATAGCATCTTCGAGAATGCATCTGAAATGTGCGGTACTGCGGCTGTAGGAAGAAATATTGGAGATGCTTGGTGGAATGATCGAATCCGCGTGGTTGTTAACGAAAAAAAGCAAGCGTACTCAATAAAACTGAATATAAGAGATTATGAGGGCAGAACTAGACTAGAAAATGGTTATAGGTATAAAAACACAAAAGCAAAGATGCTAGTCAATGAAAGCAAGGATAAAATCAATGCGGAAGAAGATAAAAAAATGCAAAATGTTTTTGAAGGAAATAAGAAATTATTTTGGAAATGGGTTGAGAACATTAGGAAAGGAAATACTGCACTGAGTTAGTTAGAATTAGGAATGCTGATGGTGAAATGGTATTGAATTCGGACCAAGTGAAAGACTGTATGAGTGACTTTTTCAAGAAATTGTATGGAGGCCAAGCTTTGGGCCACAACAACCGTGACACAGAGGAGGATACTCTAGACAATTCCGTTGAAGGTGGCGAAAGAAAAATCGATATCCGCTACATTATATCCGTAATAAGAAAATTAAGGAATGGCGAGGTTGCTGGTGTGGATGGTATCACCGCTGAAATGCTTATGAGCGGTGGCGGATATTTGTTTGTGTGGCTGAGCGAATTTTAAATGAAAAGGTTTATCCTGACTGTGATAAAAGCTAATTCTTATTTATGGTTAAACAATTTTCTATACTGTTATTATATATATATATATATATGTATATATATATAATTATATATAAATATATATATATATTTGTGGAATAAATTCATTAACGGATTTTCATTTGTATGATGCACATTTGACGGAAATACTAAAATTGTCTGCTGTTTTTACGTATTTCTTGCGGTTTAGGACATCCTTATGAAAAATTACAATTTGAATCTTTTTAAAACAAATTTTTTACAGTTATAGTCGTAAAGGCCCACAAATTTTTCCATTTTACGAAAAAAGGTGATAAAGGTGACTATACTAATTATAGACTGATTAGTCTACTAAGTACTGTGGGTAGAATATTTAGCAAAATACTTTCTGGTAAGGTCATGGGAATAACTGAAGAAAGAATCTGGGAAGTCGAATGCGGATTTATGCCAGGGAGAACATGTGCGGGTCAGATTTTCAGCTTGAGACATATCATAGAAAAAAGTTTGAGAGTAAACAAAAAAGTTTTCAGTGCATTTGTTGATCTGGGAAAAGCTTTCGATAAGGTGGATAGAACTTGACTACAGCAATTCCTGAAAGAGTATGGAGTAAATGGTTGGCTTCTAAAAACAATGAAAACATTATATAATGGTAGTAAAGCGAGTGTGAGAGTACGTGGACAACTGAGCGATTGGTTTGCTATTAAGCAGGGCGTTAGGCAAGGCTGCGTTATATCCTCCTGGATGTTCAATATCTTCATGGACAAATATCTAAGAATGGCTCTCTCAAGTGAAGAAGGTATTGATCTCGGGACAGTAAAAGTACGTGAACTGGCTTTTGCAGATGATAAGATTGTTACGGCAGAACCAGTCTATGATTCTCAGAGAATGATGAGCAGATTCGGATATTTACATGGAGAGTATGTGTCTTAAGATTAACGTGAGTAAAACAAAAATTATTGTGTTTGAAAGAAGAAACAGAGA
>JAUMHM010000005.1:48852516-48863238 GCA_032362435.1 Melikaiella ostensackeni
GATTGACTTGTATTTAGTGAAGTGACTTGTGTTGGTGAATTTATTATAAAAAGGAGCAATTTATTCATAACAGATTACGCAAAAAATAAATTAACCCCTTAGACGTATATTTTGCTTTACATTTTTAATTTTGGGTGATAACTTGTTTTATGAAATTAAGTCTTACTCAGTTACAAAAATTATTGCCATAAACCAAGTTTCAAAACAAGTATTAATTGTATTTGAAAATTAGCAGGAAAACATTGATTCTGGTATTGTTCGATTAGAAAAACCATTATAAAGAATAACCTTATTGTCTAAAATAATTGTGTAAAGTAATTTCCTTTCTCATATTCGTAATATATATTAATAAACAATGCATGTTTTTCAAGAAAATGCACAAATATAAGCTTTTTTATAATGATCATGCTGTTTTTTTTAATACAATTTTTCTATTAGAAAAACTATTATAAATAATAATCTAATTATTCTAAATAAGTGTTTAAATTTCCATTCTGATATTCGTAATATATTGATGTGATTGTGTTGACCAGATTATTATAAGTAATCATATCTGATGTCAGTTCTTTTTTGTCTACATGGTCTCATATCAATGTCTGAAGATTGATTTTTTCACAGCTTACGAATGAAATCATTATTCAAATATTTATATAAGACTATGTAGGCAAAAAAGAACTAACACCAAATATAATTATTCATTATATATGAATATAAAAGTCAAAAACTAAGAGATTCATGTTTTCAATAAATATCCTCTGCCCTATGGATTTTACAGCCTAGCTTCTGCTAAAATTTATTTCGGTCTATATAGTAGAAGTGTCTGATCGTAACATACATGCCTTTTTCTACTTAGGTTAGTATAGTACATACATATGTTCGACACTTGTCAGGAAGCTTTTTTGGAAATAATTGTAGTATCATGTTTATGTTTTTAGGTATTTTTCTTATTTTTAATATCTGTTGATCCCGGAAAATGCGAATCTGACCTCCATTTTTCGTTCGTATGTCAGGTTTTTAAGATTTTTGGTACCAATTTTTGCTAATCGCAAAAACGGTAACGTTTTTAATTTATTATTTTATTTGTATAAGACAAAGAAATACTAGTCTTTTAATTTTATAAGTAATAAAAATCGGCAATGTCTTTAAATCCAGCACTTGGCTCTGAACTTCTCTATTATTTACTCGAATTAATATTGTATATGAAGAAAATGAATTTGATGTTTTCTAGAGATATTTCGTATTTGACAAAACCATGTTTTTAACATTTTTCTGATAATTATTTTCATTTTTAAATAATTAAACTTGATTAAATACCTAACCTACAAGAAGGCGTCAGCAGTGAAAAATGAAACTGGGTAGTTACACCAAAGTAAGGAGTACATCAAAATAAATTTTTTTCTATTCTCTAAATTTATAAATATCTTCCAAGTACGTAAAGCTGTTTTCATTTATTTTCAGTCTTAAAATTTTGGACATATTTTTCGAAGGTATTCAAAAATAATGTTTACATTAATATTATTTTTATTCTCAGGTGGAGATGAGTATAATCATGAGGCTTTCATTTTTTGTGCATATTTTATTATACGCATTATAAAAATGTTAAGACCAATTTCCTATTCATTCTTTAAAAATCATATTTATTTACCTAACCATATTACTTTTTTCATAAATAGGTATAACTCTTCCGAAACTTTTCAAATCATTCAAAATTTTCTGCACTCTATTTATATTAAATTATATTTACATGTAAAATTGAAAACCTGTTCCGAAAGTAGAAGGTACATGATTATTTTTCTTTAAATTCAACATTTATCCTCGACTAAGGATTTTAAGCAGAAGTACCAATCTAAAATCAGTTTGACTGAAATCAAAAAAACGTATTCTTATTCATTAAATATTCCAGAAAACTTACAGACGCGCTTACCTCGTTTCTTGCTTGAGTGATATTTATTTTCCAGAAATCCTCATCTCTTTTTCTCTTTCGTCCCTCTTCCATTCTCATTACTTCTTTATTTTTTATTAATATTACTTTTGATAGAAAATGTGGAAAATATCAACAGAATCTATTATTACAAATCTACAGATTATTCCAGTCTGCATCTTCACGAAAAAAAAACAATCTTCTTTGCCGACAGGTGCTAAGCTAACAATAACAAATGTCCAGGCGATTTAATTAAATTTTGCTTAAAACCAAATAATAGGAAATGTATTTAATAATATTTAATGAAAATGACAGAGATTAGTGAACACGAAAAATAAAACAAGCCAAGATACGAAGAAAAAAAAACAGAATTGTTTCTCTAAAAAAAGTTCTAGAAAAATGTCTCGACACTTTTTTCTATCTAGCGTTATTTTCGAAATTTTTTCTAAACTATGTATAAAATCCTTCAGAATTTTTTTTGTCAACAATTCAATATAATGGTGTCACAGGAAACAAAAAAGAACATTATACAAGCGTTTCAACAACTTTTGCATTAAAATTTTTCCTTTGAAAACGGTATTTTTGAAATAATCGATACTCTTCATTTGTTGTAACTCACTTCATCATTCTTCCACTAAAACGTTGTTGAAACTGATGAATTACGTCGTTTCTGGTTTTTTATCACACCATAAAATTGTATTCTCAAGAAAAAAAAGCCTAAAGGATTTCATACATATTTTCTCTAAAATCTCGAAAAAACGCCAGACAGGAAAAAGTGTCAAGACACATTGTTTTAGCACTTTTTTAGAGAAAAAATTCTGTTCTTTTGATTTTTTTTCGTATCTTGTGTTGTTTTAGCAAAAAAAGTGAATTTGATTTTTTTAGACAAAAAAATTCTTTCTCTTCTCCAATGCCCTGACATGGGGCAGATTTCCTTGAGATACACTCTTTACAGTAGGACGAATCTATAAAAAATTTGTGAGGAAAAAACGCTCAGGTTTTTGAATAAATTGACTTTAAATAGTGATGGGCATTTTGCCGATACCTCAAAACTCGGGACCTCGGGCGGGTAACCGCTACGTCGGGTAATACCCGAGTACCCGGGTATCCGAGAATGTCATCGACACTAAGAAGTTAAAGTATAAACAAAATTAATAAGTATAAAAAAATGACGCCCAATTTTCAATCGTGGTATTTTTTTTTGTTTTTTTTTTTTTTTGTTATATTTATATTTTGTTATATTACCCGTCACGAACCGGGACCTGGGGGACGGAGTATCCGAGTACCCGTTTGGAGTTCCTATCACTACCTTTTTTTCTATGTTTTCAGAAAAATAACCGTCATTTTGTCAATTTTGAACTTTTTAAAAATTTTACAACGGATTTCGAAGGAGGACGAGAAATTCTACCAGAATCTGAAAGAAGAAGATAAATATCTATATTAGCTATACAAATATAAAAATATCTATATTTGATAAAAATTTTGACCATTTTTTGTTAATCCACGTTTTAAAATTTTAAAATTCAAATACTCATAACTTTCTCAAACAAATTTTTCGAAAAATATTGAGTGGCGAAAAAACTACTATGTATAATGTAGTTCAGAAATATTATTTTAAAGTAGGGGTGTCAAGAAGATTTCTTTCTTATTACTGAAACGGGAAATAATTCTTCATATGCAAAATAAAAAATTTGAAAGTATCAAAGCCAGTTTGACCCATATTGGAATATTAAAAAAGAGTTTTTATGCAAGAACCATTAAAAATAAACAATTTTTCGAGAAGTTATAAAATGTGTTTAATTCACAGCAAACATTTTTCATCTTCGTCCAAACTTGTTTTACTTGCATGTTACCTGCGTTAAAAACTTCGTTTTCAATAAACGAATTACATTCTGCTTCTAGGGTCAAACAGAAGCATTAATGACATCCTTCCTATGAATAAATTTGTAACTAATACGGCAGTACTTTTCTTTGTTCGCTGCTTGTGTGTCTGGAAAACAATACCATGATAATGATCACCAGCTGATTGGTGTTGCGAAATCGAAAATCAAAGATGTAATGTCCTTGATAAGTTTTTTAAAGTTGTTTTTAAATGTTTCAAGAAATCTCCTGATATTCAATAAATAAGAATACGTTCTTTTGATTTCAGTAAAACTGATTTTTGATTGGTACGTCTGGTTAAAATCCTTAGTCGAGGATAAATGTTGAATTAAAACAAAAGTAATCATGTACCTTCTATTTTCGGAACAGGTTTTTAATTTCACATGTAAATTTAATTTAATATAGAGTTCAGAGAATTTTTAATGATTTAAAAAGTTTCGGAAGAATTATACATATTTATAAAAAAGGCAATATGGTTAGGTAAATGAATATGATTTCTAAAGAATAAGTGAGGAAATTGGTCTGAACATTTTTAGAATGCATATAATAAAATATACACAAACAATAAAAGCCTCATGATTACTCCCATCGCCACCTGAAAATAACAATAATATTAATATAGACATTATTTTCAAATATCTTTGAAAAATATTTCCAAAATATTACGGCTGGAAATTTAAAATGCATTTAGATTTCAGTCATAAGAATCAAAGCAATAATAAAAATAGTAGCACGAGCATACTTAAACAAATCTGAAAATAAATGAAGACAGCTTTACATACTTGAAATATATTTATAAATTCAGAGAATGGAAAAAAAGTTATTTTGAAGCACCCCTTACTTTGATGTAACTACCCAGTTTCATTTTTTATTGCTGACACCTTTTTCTTGGATAGGCACTTATTAAACTTTAAGTATTAAAAAGTTAATATAAGTATTAGATAAATGTTAAAAACATGGTGTTTTCAAATACGAAGTATCATTTCGTGTAGAATTGGTATGGTTCAAAAAAGTGATGGTAAGGTACGAGGGGTTAATTACTCGGATATTTGGTGTACACTAGATTGCAAGATTGCATAGATTTTAAAGGATTGCATGGGATCACAAGAGATATTAAAGGATTGCATGAAATTACAAGGGATTTCAAAGGGTTGAATCGAGATTGCATGGGATTACAAGAGATGTTAAAGGATTGTACGAGATTGCATGAGACTGTAAAGGATTGCAAGGGATTGAATTGGATTACAATGGATCGTAGGAGCTTGCAGGCAATGTATGGAATTGCTCGAGATTTTTCGAAAACAATAAAATAAACTTGAATAACACTGCATGAATTAAATTTGGACCGAGAAACCTAAAAAAAATATATAAATCTCACATGTTGATAAACAAGAATATTTCTCCAATGAAAGAATTTGGTGGCCCTAAAAAGGGCCGTTTGTTATTGAATTGCGCAGTTAAAAATATTTCAAGAACATTTTCTTTCACTTTACTTCTTCGCAACCTTCTTCGCTGCTGCTGGCTTCTTTGACTTAGAGGTAGGAGTCTTTTTTGCCGGGGAAGCAGCCTTTACTACTTTCTTTGACGAAGCCTTGATGACTTTAGGCTTGGAGGTGGTGGACTTCGCCTTTGGTGGTTTAGCACCAACCTTAGCTGTCTTCTTCTTTTCAGCAACAGCCTTCTTCGGGGATGCTGGTTTCCTTGCAACCTTCGATGCAGCAGACTTGGCAGCTTTTGGTTTGCTACCTTGCACTGCTAGCTTGAATGATCCTGAAGCACCTTTTCCCTTAGGTTGAACCAGTTTACCTTTGCCGACAGCATTTTTCAAATACTTCTTAATGAAAGGAGCCAATTTATCAGCATCAAGTTTGTAAGTTGAAGCAATGTACCTCTTGATAGCCTGAAGGGATGATCCGTTCCTTTCTTTAAGTTCCTTGATGGCAGCATTCACCATGTCAGCAGTTGGTGGATGACTTGATTTTGTTTTAGGTTTCTTCACCTTAGGAGCAGCAGCCTTCTTCGGGGTTGCGACCACGGGAACAACAGATTCGACTTTGTCAGTCATTTTGCGATGAATGAAAAATTTCCTTGATACTATAAAGAAAAAACTCAGGGGTACCTTCTAGAATAAATTTGATGAGTCCAACACACTGCAGTACAGAACAATTAACCTGCAACGTTCAGTTCAGTTTTTCAGTTTCAAAATTCTCTTTATTGTTCATAAAATTTTATAATACATTTGTTTGTGACATTTATATATATATTTGGTCCCTATCTTGATCGATTTTACCCTAAATTAATTTTGAATTTTATTTTGTAGTAATACTTGTGTTTTCTTTATGTAGTTGTGTGTATGTGTACGCAGGAAAAATATAATAAAAAACCTGTTTAATTTCTTATAAAATAACTTAACTTATAGACTAACCTATGAAATACTATTTACAATACATACATGTTACTTTAGCTATGACCCTAACTGTGAGATTGGATACTAATGTTCGGAATTTTATTTCTGTGTCAAATGATGCGGAAATTTAAATTTAACTGTAAAAGGCAAGTCCTTATATTGCAGTTTACATGTGTTTTTCAGGCTATCTAGATTAGAGAGCTGCGTGCTATAGAAATCTGTAGTTAATTTACAAATTTCCTGTTTTACTTTGCCGCTGTTTCATGCTCTTTGGGAACGATCAGCGAGCCAATAAGGTATAAGCGAAGAGAATGGAGAAGGAAAAATGGTTAGTGTTAGGGAAGTGGGGAATTCTCTCTGGAAAAGAGGTATAGTTCAATGTCAAAAGATATACTATGCAAGTGGTGAAGCGGGACTGCAAGGCAAAGAAAATCTTGAGCATAGTCTATGGACCCTCTAAACTTTGACTTTTGAATTCTGCCAATACAATTTTTTTTCAGCAATTCAATATGTTCATGTATAACCACTTTCAATATTATTTTTATTTTACAGTATTAAAACTTTGCATTAACCTACATTCATTATTATACATCCAATAACGTTTTTTTATTAACCAAGGAAAATGAAAGAAGAAAATTAAGGATAGCAGGGCATAATGAGGTAATGGACAAAATAGCAATTTTACAGTGAGGCGTATAGTTTGAAGTGTCTAAAATCTGAAATCGTCGTAAAGTACAGTTCTTTACTTTTCAAGGGTTTCAACGTCACAAGTGAAAAATATTCACGAAATCAGAATGTCAAAGTAGAAACTGTGGAAATGTTCATCATTGATAAAAGTTGTACAATTTTAATTTATTTAATTTTTAATGCGTTAAGTTCAAATTGCCACAAACACCAGAGATTTTAAGTTTTCCATTTTAGAAAGCTGTTTGAAATTTTCAATTTGGGGAAGTTCCAAATTTCAAATTATTCTTAATTTAATGAACGATTCCGTTCACAAAAGACATAATTTAAGATTGAAGCTTATAATAAAACCATTCATGATGAATTTCCAAAGCTTTGAATTTGAAATTGTTTAATCTGAAGGTTGTATTTAAGGTATTTGTCTTATAGAGTGCATCAATACCCATGTAGAAAGTGTGATCGGGATTAGGAAGGGCCCCGCCTAGTCTTCCCTATTTCTGATCGGCGGTTAACGGGAAAAACAACGAGAGTCTTGCTAGTTCTGTAACGCTGTTTTAGCCGGGCGCTATCCAAAAATTCTAGCCAGGTCCTAATGGGAATACCCTTCCACTGCCCGTCAAGACCATTTTTGTTTTTCGGTACGTTCAACATGCAGACGTGATATAAATATATGTGGAAAGCGATTTGTAAACAACAAAATTAATAATAATAAAAATACTTAAATACATACTAATTTTGGATACATAATTTTAAATGTTAATATTTGGTTGCCTGAAAATCTTTTTTGCATATACTTGTATCAAACAACAATTCATTATTTTCCACTGACGTTCACTTACACAATATACATTTAACAGTTTCCCCTATATCATCTATAATGGAAACAATATTTTCCTTATTTCAAACAAAATAACGTTATTGTGAAAAGTGAAAAAATAAATTAGTTAAAATTTGTTGGCTATATTCACGCACTCTATTTAGTATATATTATATTTAACGGAATTTTAAAAAAAACTATCACTTACACTTTATTTAATAAAAAGTCCGGTTGTGTTATTTTCATTGAAACAGGACTTTATAATTATTAAACGATAGGATGCTTCGGATGATAACTAATGTTAGTTTGCTGCCACGTGCAGTTTGAACAGCCATTTGCATGTTCACCAAAGTATAATTTAGTGAATACAAACTCTTGAAGATGGCACTGCAATATATATATAATGCAGCGCCATCTTCAAAAATTTCATCTGAGTATGCTGACTAAGGCCCGACCAGTTCCTGACTAGAACTTTTCGGACCTTTTATCCTAATCAGGACCCAACTAATGCCTGACTAAAATACAAGATTGTCGCCTAACTAGTCGTACATAGTTTGTGTAGTCACAAATAATGGAGAATATGAACAGGGTAGTAAAGGGCCCTGACTAGAACTTACTAGTCTAGTTGTTCTAGTGAGATTGTGAGCAATGCCCTATTTGAAATAGGGACAATTGTGGTGATTTCTACATGGGTAGATATTCATAAATGCTAAGAACTATTTGCACTTAGAGTCTTGTCGTAAGTTGGGAAATTTTATACCTAAGAAGTTTTGTAAAATCTGACGCACAGTTATATGTTAATACGTGTACTTATATTTTATAAAAATCGTAAGCTAAATAAGAAAGTTTTTAAGAGTACTGTGCTGTAACTTTGTTTTTTAGTTTGATTTTCTTTGAGGATGGCTCAAATTGAAAGGTTTAACATTTATAGATGTGATTTAAAAAATAAAGCTTTAACCTTTTAACCTGTGAATGATATTTCTATAGCAACGATTATTTTTTCAATGATTCATTTCGTCATTCACATAAAAACATGGCCACTTTCCGGTTGATAATTTTTTTAAAAATATTATAATTATAAAATTATTTTGGAATTTTTGGTGATCGAATTGGCTTTAGGGTCCATTTAACCTTTAAACATTTTTAACCTTTTCTAACCTTGTGAACATTAATAAAACCTCTTCGATTAGTTTCTGATATTTGAAATCCTTCAAATTCTTGTGAAACCTTTTTTGGAATTTTAAAAATGTTCTGAATCTTTTAAATTTTTGTGAAAATCTTACAAGTTTTTGTTGAATCCTTGAATCTTCTGAATATTTTGAAGTTTTTTTTTGAAATCTGGAAAATATTTGTGAATTCTCCTGTAAACTTTTTTACCCTTTCCAATATTTTGAAATTTTTATTAAATATTTTTAACACATTATAATCTTTCACAAACAATTTTGAGACTTTACGACTTTTGATAATCTGTACGTCACATTTGTGTTCAATTAATCAGCTCGTCATTAGTCCTAAGTTTATAAAGTTACCCAAGTCAACCAAACAACTATTGTCGACTCAAAAAAAGAAAAATTATAATACTTTACAGTTGTTACCATCTCTTTGTCATAATTTACACTAACTCTAACCACTCGACATTAGCTCTAATTTTTAATTCAGTTAAATACATGTTTAAAATTACTTGAATCAACCAAATAACAATCGGTTCCATCCGAAGAAATTATTATCTATAAGATTTTGTAATTTTCTTCACCCCTTCGCCACAATTTTGTATCCATTTCAATCGCGCTCAATTTCTGAAACTTTAAATCACACTTCATCTCTGATTAACCAATGTTTTAAATGATTATTGTCCTACCAAAGTCAACCAAAGAACTAAATTTACCAAAGTAATAATTTGGCAGACATATTCAGTATTATAAACACCCCTACTTGTACTTTTTTCAGAAATAAAATTCACTGAAGATGGCCACTATCGTGTGCCGAAACGTCTGAAGCAATTTAAATTCTATTCAATCATTGGACCCTAAAGCCTAATGCCAATTCGATCACCAAAAATTCCAAAATAATTTTACGATTGAGGGTCAATATAATCCCACCTATACACATTATAATTATAACTAAGAATTATATTAAAATTCAAAAGATACGTTTTCATTTAAAAATCATGGGCTTTTAGATAGAATAAATGTTTTTAAAATTGAAGGTTTATAAAATTAAAAATATGCATTATCAGAAAATTTTCTTTAACTTTACCTTAAACCTTAACCTGGCAGTCGAAACAATATATAATTTTGATTAAAGTGAAATAAAAAGAATCATTAGCATCAACATCACCATCATATACTGTGGGGAAAATCGCGATGAAAATAAAAAAATGATTCGTCCACAACAGACGGAGAGAGTCCATAAGTAAATCGGGACAGAAAATCCTGACACTTGGGAAAAAGTAGCTCCATCTTGGTGGGAAAAAATCGCACTGAGTTCGCATTAAGTAAATTGAATCGAAATATTTGTGAATGCAGCCCAGCTTTGAAAATCAAATATTAAAAACTGTGGTCACCAGAATGGTTAATACAATAAAAAATTATGTCCGTCTTGAATGGAGATATCGAGACGAATCAATGGTTTAAAAAAAGAGCTCAGTACACTGATAAAGCACGGAGCAATAAAAAGTGGATAAAATTGTGTATTTTCCTGCAAGTTGAGTTAGCATAATTTGAACTTTATTGAGCTCAAGTCTCGTGAGGGAGTAGCAGTACAAAGAAAAGGGTGACGGGTGTCCATTACCAAGCCGCCTTTAACGGCGAAGACTTGAAGAAAAAAAAGGGTCTTCTTCTGTACGGTTCACTCTAGAGTCTAGAGTGTAGGTCAGAGTTGCGAAGAAACCAGCAACCAAAGTTGCAAAGAAGCCAGCCTCTCCGAAGAAGGGCGGTACGAAAGCAAAGAAGGCTGTTGCTGAAAAGAAGAAGACGGCAGCTAAGGTTGCTGCTAAGCCACCCAAGGCAAAGT
>JAUMHM010000005.1:48897842-48911484 GCA_032362435.1 Melikaiella ostensackeni
TGAGAGTGAGCAAGACACTCACATGAGAAAAAGAAATGAAGGTTTTCCCCATGTGAGTGTCTCGCTCACTCTCATTTGTTTATATTCACACCTGTTAATGAGCGAAAGTCAAAATCGTCGCCCATTGGACGATCTTACGAAAGAATAACTCAAATTAGTTTTCTTCCCTAGGGAAGAAAAGTGATGACGTAGCGGCAGGCCTCCTTCCCTTTAAAAATATTCTTGAACTTCTTCGCATTGGTCTAATTAAGCGCGCGAAACAATTTCAAGGGCTTTTTTTAAAACTTCCTTCTCTCTGATTCGTCAGCCGTGTATTCCACTCGTTTCGGGTAAATGGAGGTGTGTAGTATGTTAGGAACGACTGGCATTGACTGATTTTTGTAATATTGTGTGTAACCCAATACTCCAGTAGACAAGTTTTGAATAATGTCACATCACTACAATCGATAAGTTCACGTATTACCAGTGCAAATTGCGTGTTTAAAGGGCTTAAAGTGAATAAGTTGTCCGAAGTTTTTCGGAAGATCTATGTGCGTTATACATCGTGTTTTATAACCTTAAAATTGGCTTCATTTTGTTTACTTCCAGTAATGCTTTGTTCAAAGAGAATTGGATTATTTGACTTATTACTGGCTATATAGGTACGTACTTTAAATTTATTTTCGATACACAATCAATACATTGATTAAAAATTTTGTTTTTCAAAGCGATTGTTGTGTAAAAATAATTTTTAGGTTATTTTGTATATTAAAAATTTATTTTTAATTTCCTAATAATAATTTTCATGACTCTTGGAAGATATATCATGCAGGGTTTTGTCAGCAATTTGACTTATGCGAGATTTGATTTGCATGACTCATTTGCTTACAGAGATGAAAAAGCGTGTATAATCATATAGGTTTAATATAGTGCATTCAAATAATTTTGAAACTTTTATTCAAATCTAGAACTATAGTTCTGAAATGAGAGATTGTCAGTAAAGCCAGTTTTTGGGCCCAGGGAAATTATTTTTTTTAGGCAAATAAGAATAAAAGTACCTTTTCATTATTTTATTGTTGATGTTAGGTTGTTGAAAAGCGTAGGTAAATTTTAATTACCGGTGTTATTTTTCTCGACCTTCATGCGATTTTTCAGTTTCACCGAAAGTTATTCATTAAATCTGATATAAAGTGTGCTATGTATTTTTTTCATTACTAGAATTGAAAAAAAATCGAAAATGGTATAATAATTTTTCAAATAAAAAATGCGTTCAAATTTTTGTAAAGGTACATTGTTCCCTCTTGTGGTTTAATAAATAATTATCAGGTGTTATGATCTATATCTGGGCCCAACAACCTGTTTTATTGACTCTCCTACTTATATCGAGAGTTAAAAAACACAAATGATATCACTGGTGGTTGTTATCTTTATCATTGTTTCTATATTTTAGGTCGTGTAACTTCGAAAATCAGGCAGCAGATTCCATTCACTGGACGTAACTATAACTAAGGATTATTGAGATGATGTTCAACGACCAAGTGCAATTTAATAGTATCACTTGATCAACGTTTTAGTGCAATTTCATGGCAACTCTTATTGATTGATATGTTTACTTGGAAGTAGCATTGATTTGCTATTATTTGATTAGATCGAAGTCATACCTGTTTATATATGACGTAATTGCTTTTCTTTTGAGTCTACTTCAACTTGACTTTGGATACAAAAAAAAGTGAGCATCTACACATTAAAAATATTATTAGAAACTCTACATTAGGGGGATTCATTTTATGAGCGAAAAACAATGATTGAGTCAAATCCAAGCATACACACGTTCTGTTGGTACCTTTTTGTGTCTAAATTAGCTATGTGAAAGGAGAATCCGATCGGATAATACATATATTTAGAAATCCCCTATCAGCATTAAGTATAATGTGAGGAAAAAATAAATGTTAACAATTTTTATCTGTAGAATGCTTAAAATTTTATCGAATTTTCTAAGTGGTTAATTGGGCATTTTTTATTCAACACATAATTTTACGTGCATACAAATTTATTACATACACTTATAAGACATTTATAACGTGATAATAAATTTAGAATTCAATAAAAAATATTTTGAATTTTTTTTGTTTGAAAAATTTGTCGTCCAAAAAGGTACAACTTAGGCTTGTGTCTCAGTTCAAAATCAAAAGTCGTTTTTTTTAATTACGCTACTCTCCATTGATGCAAAAGGGTCTGTTATCATTTAACAAAAATCTTTTTCCTTTTTCAGTTGCTATAATGTCTCGTAGTAGTTGTAAATTTCAACCCAATTGGCTGGATCGAACTGACACTTTAGGTCACCTAGTTTCTAAATGCTGTAAGAAACCTGAGAATAATGACCCGAAGAATGAACAATATGATTTATACTGCGTTGTCTGTGGAAAAACATTCTCTCAGTCTCTTAAGAATATTCATCACGACATGTCTGCTAATTTTTGTGAGGGGTTAGGAGATACGTTTCGGACTATGTTTCTAGATTCTGTCATTGCTCAAAGTTTTTCTCTTTGTCCAAGAATTAAGCTATATGATAACCGATGGCTTACATCCACATTTTAAAAAAGAACTGAAAGATGATACACACCAAAGCAAAGGATACACATTATCTTACGACGAAACAACGAACTCGAAGAGTAAAAAAGAATTGCAAAGTCGTGTAAGATACTTTTCAGAAAAACACCGTGAAGTTGTCGATCATCATCTGAAAACCTCGTTTTTAGGGACTGCAACTGGTCAAGTTCTAGCACAGCATTTAAAAAGTGACTTAAAAGATTATGATCTTTCAAAAGATAAATTAATAATGCTCGGTTTCGACGGTCTCAATGTTAATAAAGCAGTTTGGAATCTAATAAACAAAGATGTAAGAGAATGTCGAGGAAAGGATCTCTTAAATATAGGCACATGTAACCTACATATTGTGGACAATGCATTTACTAAAGGTTTTGATGAACTAGGAAATGAATGCAGTGATCTGTCAATAAAAATTAATTCTTTTTTTCACAACCAGGCTGTTCATTTAGAAGATTTCGAAAAAATTCAGTTGAAACACAAGCTTGGTCCACATCGGTTTATAAAGCATTCTACTAGTCGGTGGGTTACGCTAAGGCTAGGAACAGGAACCCCTGATTCATATTCTCTTTGACAAAATCGAGCACTTGCTAATTACTTTAGCAGGTCGTATTCGCAAGGCTAAAAGTGTCGAGGATTTTAAGCAAAATAATCTGAGAGTAGAGGGGCTTTTCGAAAATTCTTATTTAATGTCTGAAGAATCGATCGTTCTGAACGCTGAAACCGAGTCGTGTATGAAGGATCTAAATCCAAAAGAGAAGTTCATTTTTCTTTCAAACGTGAAAAAGCTCTACAAAGTGGCAGCACTCCACATTATATCGAAATCCTCTATTCAAGTCTTTTTTATGCGTTAAGATGTTTGCAACCGTCTAGAATCAAAAGTAACAGTAGCGCAATGGCTATAGTTAAGATAGCCGAACGCTAACCTCTTCAGGACTTTTCCTCTTCGGCCCTTGTAGACAAATGGAAATTGTTACAAATGGAAAAATTGCCGGAGTTTAATGAGACTCGAATCGATCATTATTGGGAGAAGAATATTTTTAATATCAGGAACCTCACTAATGAATTAATCACTAATTAATAACAAAATCACATTCAGCCCATAAGACGTACCTTGACTTCTTAGAAAGGGAGAAAAGAGAACGGGAAAAAGAGGCAGAAGTTGAGAAAGAAAGACTTGAAGAAGAAAAGAAAAGTTTGAAGAAGTTTGAAGTTGAAAATAAGAAGTTTAATGAGCTTGAACAGAAGTTAAAAACCATTGAACAGGAAAGAGAGTTAAAAGAGAAGAGTTCAGATTGTTTGATAGAAAAGGCTAAGAAAGAGTTGGAAGAAGCTTCAAAACGGAAGGATTTTACAGGTGCTTATGTGGCAAATGAAATGCTTGCCGCTGCTGAGAAATTAAAAAAAGGAACAACAGCTTAAGGATATAGACATACATAATTTATCTAAAGAAATCGAATCAAAGAGGAAAAAAGAGGTTGGTAACCTGATCCGTAGAAAGCATTCCCAATCTTCGAATGTTTCTGCACTTGAATCTTCTGTCGGAAATAAGTCAAGAAAAAGGAAAGGAAAATATGCCAAAGACGACGTACCAAATAAATTTTTAAAAAGTACTCGGATGTCACAACAACAAGAAAGGGTACTCCCAAGAAATTAAACGACAAGGATGAACAAGGAATAGACAACAAGGGTGGACATGAAAAAAACAACAAGAATGAACAAGGAACAAACAACAAGGATGAACAAGGAACAAATAAAGAGGATGACCATAAAAAAACTTGGAAGTCAATAAAATAGTCAAGCCAGCTATAAAAAGAAGCAAATCCTTTAAAGACTGCATTTCGAAAAAGACTAAGAGAAAATTTTCCGACATGAAGAATAAAAACAATTGATTCTTTTTTTAGTACGGAAAAAATTCTGGATTCTAACGCAAGTTGCAAACACAGTCTATTCACTCGATGTGTGTACACTCAAGATAGTGCTGAAATAATCACACGAAAAAAGATAACAATGGATGAACTATAAATTTTTGTATCAAGTTAATTCATGCTAATTATTTCTTGAATATGTTTTAAGAATTTTAATTTAATAAAAATGTTCATGTTCACATGACACCTCCTTCTATTCTTTATTTCCATTAATATATAAGTTTAATACGTGAAAAATTTTATTACACTATTTTTTCAAATTTTTGACACTATTTACATTATTTTTGATCTCTGGAGTGAGTCCGAGGCCTGTGTAGCAGGAAGAATGTAAATAGGCCTGAAATTGTTCATTTTCGAAGCGCTGTACAAGTCCCGAAAGTCGAACTTTCAGACGGGGCGTTGTGAAAACTTTATCTTTTGCACCTTTGAAACAAAAGCTGGGTTTGGAAATTAATCTGTTCTAGAAGTTTTAGAGCATGGTGATGGGTTTGTTTGATGCTATAGAAATTTACCTTTGAAATGAGTGCAATAACATTAAAAAATGTTTATTATTTCATGTTCTTAGAATTTTTTGAAATATTGAAGTTTGTACTACTTTTACAATAACTTCCGGAAGAAAAATGACAAAATGACCTCATCCTAGGATTATTTTATAGAGAATTTTGATATCATTCAACCTATTGGAGAGAAAAATTTTTAACTCTCATATAAATAATTAACCTTAAAAGAACTTCAGCAAACACCAAAAAAAAAAAAAAAAAAAAAATGGTCTCATACTCGTGACCTTTACTATATGTAAGAATATTTTTCTATTAGATAGTAATCGCGCGTTGTAATTTTACATTTTTTAATCCATAGTGCATACGAGTACGTCATTCCCGCAAAAGGAAAGGAACTAGTCAAAACGGATTTGCAAATTGAAGTCCCTGAAGGAACTTATGGTAGAGTGGCTCCACGCTCCGGGCTTGCTTGGAAAAACCACATAGATGTCGGTGCTGGTGTCATTGATCAAGACTACAGGTAAATAAACAATTTCTATTGTCTAGAAAAACAAATCCAAGGTACCAAGTCACACGTCATTAAAACGTCAAGGGGATTTCAAATAATTATATCCAGTTTGAAGTTATCAAATATAAAATATTAATATCAATTCAAAGTTTCCTACGCTTAAAATAATTAAAATTGTTCAATTCCTAATTCTTCCAAATATGAACATTTTTTTCGTGCTTCCAATTGTCATGGGTTTCGTTTTGAACGCTCGCGGTTCAGAGCCTGGACCGTATTTTCTTAACAGTCTACTATTTTTTATTGGAGGTTTTCAGGCGAGAATTAAAGTACTCGTCGAAAGGAAAAAAGCTCTGAAACGTGTCGTTTTCTATGAATTGGTAAAAGAAATTGAAAGATACACTAATGCCTATTCATGATCAATCTATTGCATCACAGAAAAAGATAAGTACTCCTACTTAATTACTTATATCCCTAATTTTTTAGGGGTAATGTCGGAGTCGTTATCTTCAATCATGGTGAAAACGAATTGAAAGTTCAACCCGGTGACCGAGTAGCTCAGTTAATTTGCGAAAAGATCGAATACCCCGAACTCCAAGAAATGAATTCGCTGGATTCCACCGAGAGAGGAGCAGGTGGTTTTGGATCTACCGGTATGAACGAGATTATGAAGAAGTAACTCCACCAAACATCTACACTAGGCTCTTGTTCATCAACTGTATCTTATTTTTTGCTGAGTTAAAATTTACAGGATCGTAGAAAAAATCAGATGTCACAAACTGTTTTCACGGGTCGCGAATGAAGTTTTTTTTAAAGATAGATTAAAAATTTTTGTTTACCATAATTTACTACGTAATTTTTCTGTTCAATCAATAAACTCCCTATGTGGTCTGTGAGCTGTGTAACGGCAGTTGCTTTAAAGTTATAATTACGGGGAGTTACGAAACTTTTTTTTACCTTTACGCATGCTTACAAAAAATAAAGTCAGAATTTCTAAAAATATGAAAGTACTTTATTTATAAGATATTGGTCGACATTTCAGCGGAGAGCCAATATTCATGTTTTCGATATTGGCACCAGCCCAGTTAATTGCGAGGGGTAATTAGCCAAACAATGGTCTATAAAACAGTGATGGGAAACTTGTAGTAGAAGACTTTTGTTAGTAAGCAGGTAAAAATTGCGAAAGATAAAGAATGATTAATTTTGCAGTTAGTGATTTTTAGAATAATATATTCGAAATCTACTATTTTTTCGATTCCAGGCATATGTAATTTGTTTGAGAAGTTTGAAATTTGATAAGCTTAATTCAAGGAACAATATTTATTATTTGTCAAATTTGTAACTTTTGTAGACAAATTGCATGTACGTGGAATTGTAAAAACCTGTAGATTTTGAATACCTCACTTTCAAGTCACACATTGCAAAATTAAAAATTGATTAAATTTCGTAATTTTGCCTGTTTATGAACAAAGGGTGCCTGTTGGGAAGGACCGGTCACCTGAAGCCTGTCGATAGCTGATCATAAAATAGGCTAATGGGTCGGTAAAAATAGATGGGGGACTTTCTCAGTCGTAACGTTTTTCAAGGCTTTTCCCAAAATTTATTAGATTTGCAACTATTTTAGAGGTCCGGAACTGAAACATTTTTGGCAGGTGAGTTTTAAACATAGTATCAAAGAACTGTGTAAATTTGCCATCTTTTTAGTAGCTCGGAAAATAATTTTCTATGTATAAAAGTCGTGAAAAATTTTATATTAAGTATATATCTATCGCAAAAATTGCAAAAGTTTTTAAATTTGGTTTCAAAGTTTTTAAATTGGTTTCAAATTTTTGAAATAATTTGGCGCATTTAATACTAACTTTACAACCCTATCGATAATACAGAACATTGTAAAATTGACAATAATTAAGATGTCATGTTTTTTATACATGAAAAAAAGATTGAAAAAGTTTTGAAAATTGGACAAACTTTTTGAAGCATTTGTTCTTATTCAACTATAAAGCAACTCCACATAATATGGAACCTAATAGAATCAACAATAATTTAGATTTCATGCTTTTCATACATGAAAAAATTGCAGAAGGTTTGTAAATTGGTAAAACCTTTTGAAGCATTTTTTTCTGATATAACTATAAATTTGCAACCTTACAGGCTATCTGCAACCTCGTAAAATTATCAATAATTATCAGTATGAATACCAAATAGTCTCCGAAGTATGCCAGCGTTTCACGGAGCGGAGAAGTTTATGTGGGTTCAATGGCAATCACGTTATTATTAAGAATTTAATATTTTTTAACAAAAATTGAGCGTATCACATCTATAAATTTAAACTTCGAAAGGGTCACTTCTGAAAAAAATTAATAATAATGACATTTTTTTCATGAAATATGAGAATTAGACTTGAGGTTAGGAGTTGATGAATAAGAGCGCGAGCTCTTCAAAAGTTCAAAAGCGAATATTATAACACGTGCAATAAACATTTAGGAAAAACGAAATATTTAATTGTTAGATAATTTTTGCGAATATAAGTAAGGTGATTCCATAAATTAAAAGTCTAATTGTTTATATTATTTTTGTTTTAATAAACTTGTTTTCGACCCACCTGACCGACACGCATGCACAGATATAAGCTGTCGTACGCTGTCGTATGTACTGTACGGGAATGACGCGAGAAAAATGATAGAGTTTATTTTTATTTATTTTTTAAATATTGATGGAAAATAACACATTCCAATGATAAAAAGCCGCATACGTATGAAAGAAAACATGGCTGAGCAGGCAACGGAATGGTTTTTATTTTTATTTTCCACCCCGAAACTGGTATTTAACATACGTACGGTAATGTCATTTTTGTTGTCAAAATTCACTCAACTGTAACTACAATGTTTTACTAGAAAAAAAGATGGATGGTAAGAACGACTAAAATGACAAAAATCGGGGGACGGACTTCAAGGTTCTTACAATATTATTTATTTGCCTAGAAAAATGTGTATAAATTTAACTTTTGTTCCTCTAAAGTTTACAAACTTGATAAATTAAGCGTATTCTAGGTTACTGTCAAAAACAAAGGAAAAAATCAGTATAACCTTGTACAAAGTGAGGTTGAGACGACGTTCGGTATAGTGGCGTTTGGGGTGTTCTTATATGAAATTAAAGTAAATAGAAACAGAAATGAAAAAAGGAACTGAACCCTTTGTAGAGGATGATAATAAGTATTTATTGAATAAAAAAAATCAGTAAGAGTTTCTAATTTAATGTTATATTACTGGGACTTCAAGTCTGCCTTCAATTTGACAATTATGTATATACTGTGTTCCCCATATTTTACGTCATTTCACGAAACGTTGACTTTTTTTTCGAAAAAATCTGTATTAGATTTTTAATCAATTTTAGATGAAATAAACCTGTTTTCGGAAAAGTGTTGGCTATTTCCTTTGAACTAACTTTCACTGTAAAAAGCTTGCCCGTCCCGGTTTTTTGCTGATCTTTTTTAAGATGCCCGCCAGAGCCGACCTAACCAATAGGCTAATTTAAGCTATAGCCTAGGGGCGCGCAGTAGGGCAAAACGTCAAAATTTGTTTCGCAAGAGCTTAAGAGCCCAGAATTTTTAATCGATTTCCATCTTTTTTCTTTGGAAATACTCATAATTAAATTGCAAGGACAATTATGAAACTAGATTTTTTAATTTTTTCTTTATTGCACTTCGGTGTTGAGAAGCAAAGTTGAAAAAATGGTCACTTTTACAACTTTATTTTTTATCTTTCAGTAAACAATCGAAATAAACTTGGCATCAATCAAAATCAGTACAGTGGCATCTAAGATGAAAAATTATTTCATGAACGAATTTTCAACAAAATATATGAATTTTCAAGAAAAAAAGATGAATATTTAACCAAACATGGAATAGTTAAATTTTCAGTCAGAACAACCAAATTTTCATCAAAATAGTTCAATTTTCAACCAAAGAGATAAATTTTCAACTTAAATGATGGATCTTCAACAAAAAAAGTTAATTTTTAACAAAATATAAAAATTCTCAACCAAAACGACGAATTTTCAACTAAGAAGATCAATTTTCTACCAAAAAAGCGAATTATCAACAAAATATTTAAATTTTCAATCTGTTTTGATTGAGGCTTTAGCTATTTTGTTAAAAATTCATCTTTTTTTTTTTTGATAAATTCAACTGTTTTCGATTCTAAATTGAAATATTTTCCTGACAAAATATCAACTATCACATTTTTCGTTGAGAATTCATTTTTTTGGTAAAAAATTCAACTACTTGGTGAAAAGTTGCACTGATTTTTGAAAAAAATTTTGTTTGTTTAAAGACTTATCATTTTAGTTGAAAATTCATCTCTTCGGTTGAAAATTGAACTATTTGTCGAATGGTAGTTTTTATTTGATGAAAATTAATTTTTTTAGTTGAAAATTTAACTATTCCATTCTTGGTTGGATACATATCTTTTTTGGTTGAAGAACCAACTTTTCGTTGTAAATTCGTTATTTTGTTTTGTAAATTATTCGGTTTTGGTTAGGGGTTCATCTATTTTGTTGAAAAGTCGTGTTTGTTGAATGTATTCAACTGTTTTTTATTTAAGATTGAACACTTTTGTGGCTGAAATAACAACAGTTTTGGCAGAGAATTAAACTATCTTGTTGAAAATTAACTTTTTTGTAGAAAATTCGTCTTCATGCCTTGTTGAAATTTCTTTTCTTTCTTGCCTCAGAAATTACTTCTCGTTGATAATTAAATTACGAGTATTTTGTTGAAAGTTCATCTCATCTGGTAGAAATTTCATCCTTTTTGGTTAAGCATGAAACTGTTTGGTTGAAAATTAATCCATTCTCATTGAGGATTCAATTCTGTTGTTGAAAATTTATCTGTTTAGGTTGAAAAATCAACTATTTTGGTAGAGAATACAACTATTTGGTCAAAAATCAACATTTTTATCGGAAATTCGTCTTTTTGGCTTGAAAATTCCACAATTTCCAGGAATTTCATATGTTTTGGTTAAAAATGTAATTGTGTGGCTAAAAGGTGACCTGTTTCGTTAAAAATTCGTATTTTTTGGTTGATATAATTTGTTTAAAAAATTAAAATATGTTGATTGGTTACAATATTTTTTATTGTGCACCACTAACGGTGAAATGCAAAGTAGATTCGCTGAAAAACAATATTTTGAATCGTAGAATCATCAACTATGAAATTTGTTTATACAATTTTTTTTGTACAATTTGTTTATAAAAATTAATAAAAATATTTCATGAACTAATTTTATGTGTCAGATTTCACTACTGATTTTGATTGATTCCGAGTTTATCTAGAATGTATGCGGAAAGATAAATAATAAAGTTGTAAAAATGACCATTTTTTCACTTTATTTGTTAACACAGAAGTGCGTCCTACTGTGGGACGCCAATAAGTTGAGTCAGGCAGTTTTCGAGAAATTCAAGTTGAGGCAAATGAGTGCAATGCGAATCAGGGTAAATTACCGAGGACCAATGTACGAGTAATTGAATTCAACAAATTCAATGATTTATATATTTATTTTCTTCAAATAAACAATACAATTTCAGTTTCGTAATGGAATCGTGACGGTGGGGAGGGGGGAGTATAATAGCCTAGGGGCGCCGTTTTACTAAAGTCAGCCCTGATGCCCGCCGACTATTTAAGCCAAAAAAAATTCGTTCAATGGACTTTTCAAATATGTTAGTTTTTGTCTTTTTAAGAGCATTTTTTTTAAACCCTGGCTTTATAAGGAAAAAAATACTATACTTTAGTATAGTATTTCCTTTCTGAAATGGACCAATTTAAAATAATTCCTAGAGCAGTGAGGTGTTTTAGTATTTTAATGATAAACTGTGTGACCGAGTCGATCTTTAAATTCGATCTCATACGTTTTCAACAAAGCGCTTATTGTCTGTAGTGATCTTCAAGTATGGTTGAGCACCGTATTTTCAAATCGCAACTAAGAAACATCTTAATACTTTATTAACTTACAAACTTTTCTTACATTTCTTGTAGCAAAATATCATAAAAAACCTGTATGTACAATTTGCAAAACTTTTAACATTCTTTTTATTGTTAAGTCCACGCGACTACTATTATTATTATTATTATTATTATTACTATTATAATCGTGTTGTATATCGTGTTGCATTTCGAATGTTAAAATCTTCGCCAACTGTGCAATTGAAGTTATTATCACAAAGTGTAATTGGATCTCCCGAACATCACTCTTTGAGGGACTCCGACACCACCTACTACGATTAAGGGATTACTTCAAAAATCATCTGGTGAGTCTCATTTTAAAGAACTATTGGTCAAAGATTTCTAAATGTTCATAAACTCAACGGCTTCCTTTCTTTAAAGGTTGGACTAAGAAGGAAGACCGATGTCGCTGCTATCGCTGTGTCAACACAATTGAGTCACGTCACAATTCAATTTAATGTAATTTTAATTAATAAATTGATTATAAATGGTAACTTTTATTTTCAACTCATTTGGCTTGTCCTCGTCCCAAGATTGTTTTCCTCATGAAACTAAATTAAATCGAGGAAAATTTAGGGAACATTAATCCTGTGACCAACTTCGATTATTTAGACATCAGACTCAGTAGGTAGGGCGTCACAGAGTCAATTTTTTTGGTGCATCCTAGAACGGCTAATTAAATCTAGAGAGAAGAAAAAATCATCGAATTTTTTCACCACTTTCCAAAAATCAGAACAAACAAAAATGTCACTCAGCGGCCAACGTCGACAAATTTATACTATCGCGAACAATCAATCAGTTTTCTTGCGGGATGCTCTTCAAGCAGTTCCAATTTTTTCCGGAGACAATAATCCACTAGACCAATTCATTGAAGGATGTAAAGAAGCACTTGATATGCTTCCTGAAACCGCAGAAGCCAATTTGACTGAACTTATTAAAACTAAAGTAAAGGGTGAAGCGCGAAAATAAGTATCAGGCAATTCTTACACTAACATAGATAGCTTGATTGATAGTTTAAAACGTGTTTATTATTCAAACAAAACGGTTTATCAATTACAAGGTAAATTGGGTAGCATTTATCAATGGGACAACGAAAAAGTAATGTCTTACGTGACTGGGGTTCAGGAAATCGGGGATAAAATTCTAGATTGTCACATACGAAATAACCAAGACGAAGAAGATGAAACTTTTAAAGCAACATTAGAAGCGGATCTTAAAGATTGCTTTTTACGAGGACTCAAATAAAAAATTGAATCAAGATCAGGAAAACAAGACTCTTTTAAACTCGCAGTAAATAATGCAATTAAAATTGAAAGAAAACTAGCTGCAATCGAAGCCTTTCGTTATAGTAGATCCTCATCTAAAAATAAAGAAACAACAGTTGAAAATAGAAAAGATAAAATCCATCTAGCTCAAGAAGAAATTAATTGTCAAATATGCGGAAAAAGAGGACACATCGCCCCAACTTGTAGACCCAGCGCCAACAAAACCATGGTCCATGGATCCAGCGCCAACAAAACCAGGATCAATGGAAGCCTCAACCCAAGGCAAGCACAATGGCAACAGCACCCAAATAACAGGTCATTTCAGGATCCTCTTTTCAAAGAAAGAAGTAATAGTACCAAAAACCCCAATCAAATTCAAGAAAAATGCAATTATTGTAAAAGATTCGGGCACAGTATAAACGAATGCCGTAAAAAAATGTATAATCAATAACACCAACAACAGCAACCTGCTAAATTCCAGCCACAAAATTCAAGAAACCAGGGAAACTCCAGGCCCCTCCCCGCACAGGGTGCAGCGAGGGAGGTCTTTTAAGAAAGAGTTGTTGAAGAGTTGAAAGTATTGTTCGCTTTCACAGCACCCGACACTAATAAACAGCAAATAAAAATAAATCTAAGTTCCAGTAATCCAATTCCATCTATTATTATTTTTGCTGGCGGCCTGAAAAGCCCGGCTCGTATGATGATAAACACAGGAGCAGGTAGAAATTTACTAAAATGGTAGTCAAGCGAGTGTAAGAGTGAATGGACAATTAAGCGATCGGTTTAATATAAAGCAGGGCGTTAGGCAAGGCTGCGTTATGTCCTCCTGGATGTTCAATATATACATGGACAAATGTCTAAGA